>JAWWEP010007686.1:5834-20175 GCA_035582995.1 Sycophila quercilanae | reverse complement strand
AAAAAAGCGAAGTCCGCCAATTTTTCTTCAATTCGCCTGCATTCCTCGCGCACGCGAATCCTTTATTTACCCTCTTTTCAATTTAGATATCGCTTTATCACCCTCGGCCACAGAAGTAACGATAATGGCCGGTCCCCGTCCATTCCTCCCGGTATAATTCATAAACCCGCAAAGTAAATGCAGAAACGCGGCGCGAGGCGAGCGCGCCAGGCTCCCTCGCTAAATATATCACGCGCGCGCTCTCGCACGCGAAAAGGAGCCTAAAGAGGCGCGACTTAAAAAGCTTAACAAACCCTTTCACGCGCGCGCGCGGGCACTTTCGATTTTTCATCGACCCGCGCGAGAGGGGACACTCTCGCATCCTCGCCCGGTTAAAAGGTATAATACTGGTATAGCCGTGCGCATGCCAATAAGTTAGCACTCGCATTTGCGCGCGTGTATATATATATGTACATATACACGTGTGTATATTGGCAGTCTCGGGGGGGACTGCCGCGCGCGCGCCCAAACGACTGCTTTACGGCCTACACGAGCGCGCGCGTCTCCCTGACCCGGTCGGGAGCCGCGTATCTCGCGCGCACCTGCGCGCACCTCGGCCCCTTGGTAGCCCCGTAATAAAGGAAAAATATGGAATGTTTATATTGCCGGGGGCGCGAGCTCGCTCCCGCGCGGATAGGCCCTTTTTTTGCTCAGCCGCCGCTAGAGAGGAGGAGGCCGGCTCGTAATTATCTGGCTTTAAATGATAACGTCACTCGGAATTATTGGCCTACGCGCATTATTGCCCGCCGGTATGAAACCGCGTACTTTATTGCCGCGTAAAATAAATAATTGCGCGTACCGCCGGCCCGAATATCGCCGAGCGGCCACTGCGCGCTTAGGAATCTAATGGTGCTTAGGAGGAGGCATTGCAGAAATTTCTTAGGCGATCGATTATTCGTGTCTTTGATTCACGGGGAATGCCTTTTTTTATAATCGGAGCAATTAAGTAATTTTTTTTGATGATGTGCTTTAAAAGTGGCGTTGTATTTATTTTAGCGCGAGTTCGTGCGTGGCTTCCGCTTGATCGTTCGTCTTTGATTGATGGTATATAGATGTAGGTATACATGAGGTTGGAGGTGTTCATTTATCGAATTACGAACTGCTTAAGTAAATTATAGTAATTTTCCTGCTGGAAATTGTCTAGAGTTTTTCTTCGTCGATGAAAACGATTTTTTGACATGGAATCGGTGAAAAATATCGGTAAAGGCGATTTAACTATGAGAGAAAACTAGAGTTCCAAGAGTCTAATTTATTATTTTTGTCAGGTGTTTTTTTATGAGATGTAAAGTGGCGTAATTCGCGTCGATTTGCTTATAATATAAGACACGAAGCTAGCAATTTTTTTCGAGAGTTTCTAATACTTAATAGAAATTTTGTACTCTAATTATTCTTTCTTTTTTTTTCAAGGAATTATTAATGAACACCTTTTTAACCTGAAGTGCCAATAATCTAATAGAAACTGCATCAACAAAATATTCATACAAAAGAAAGAAAAAACGTAAACCGCAATATTTTTCTCAAGTCTAAAAGTATAAATTGAAAATAATTAGCGTGTACATTTAAATTTTCATCTCTCGTGCCCGAGCCATTCGGGCAAGGAAGAGGCATCGTTAAAGCAACGAGCATCCTTAAGTGAATTCCAGCTCCATGCAAAAATAAAGCAAACATTGCCCAAGAGGCGCAGCAGGCCTCCCGCGAGCCTCGTCGCGATCTCGGGGCAAACCACCAGGTGAAATGTGCCGGTAGGCGAAGTCGCTCTCCCACTCTCGCGCGAAACCGCAACGTTTTCATTCCGAGCCGCGACTCTCACCGTTTAGGGTGAAAAGTCAGTGAATCGCCGCGGGCGATATCGGCGCGCCAAATTGCCGCTCGACCGAAGGCACGCCATAAATTCAATCCGGCGCATAATGACCGGCGCGCTCGTGTCAATCAGCGCTCGATTCCGGGGGGCGCCTCAGACCGCGACCCGCGCTATTGCCCCATCGCCGGGTCACCATCCGCTCCTCCATCACTCGAATCAATATCATAGTCGCGATAAAAAAAAAAAAAAAAATTGTCGACGAGAGACTCGCCTTTCACCGCTTGGCGCGCATCGATTCCCATCGGTCCGCGCGCTCGGAGACATTGAGCCTCAGCCCGGAAAAGAAAGGCGGCGCTCCAAATGTGTACTCTCTGCTGGGTGCGCGCATTGTTCGACGACGAAGAAAAAAAAAATCGCCGCGGCGCATCGGGGATCCACCACCGCAGCGCGAAAGTTTCGCCTGCACAAATGCGCGCGGAGTGAAAGCCGAGAGAAGTATCGTCCGCCCACCGGAGCGGCCCATCTATCGAGATATACGCATATCGCTCGCGAGTCCAGGTTGCCTATGTACCTTGTTCCTTTTGCGCGATTTTTTTTTTACTGGCTTCAGAACGCGAAATCGGATGTTTTAACGCGCGCGAGCGAGGGTATTGCAACGCGCTTGGGATTCATGGGAAATTATGGGAATAGGCGAGTGGCGATCGCTCGGTGGGTATCCGCCGTACATCGAGGCGAGATCGGCGTTATTTATTAATGTATTCATAAGCGGCAGGATAAGAGCTCGTATGGATCGCGCGGTTACATGAGACGGGAGAATACGCTCCGACGATCTCGGCCGAGTCAACAATTGAAACCCTTTTGGCCTCGCGGGGTTCGCTTTTTTTTAATATCTTGTCTTATCGCGGAGAGGCTCGCGCCGCTCGCTGAGTGCGGCTTGATTGCCGCGCGTACGATTTTAAGGGTATATAATTTATCTTAAATGGAAAAACCCGGAGTAAATCACGGGATATTGTAATGTGAGAGTAAGGTGAGCCGAGTGCGTTGTGTTGGCTAATGCCATAAAATTAACAAAAGTTCGGTATCGCCGCAAGAAATCGGCGATGTGTTTACGTAAATAAGCCGTCGATGCAAATGTGTTTTCGTGTAGTCTAAAATGAAAAAAAAAAAAGATTCAATTATTGCCATTTCTACTGTAAGTGATAAAAAGCCGAAGATAATAGACTTCTATGGGAAATAAATTTAATGGGTAAAATTTAATATTTCTGTTTTGCATACTTTGCAAAACGGCGTATTGAACAATTCTTTTCAACTTTTTATTAGGGCTTTGTACTAATCCCAGTAAAAATCGCTAGCAAACCACGAGTAATTGTTAAGATTTAAAGATAATTTTAACACTTTTTTTTCTCGTTCCGTTGCATTCATAAATCACGGTTAGGCGCATTCAAAATTTGTATTTAGCAATACATTCAAATGATAAAAAACATTACTCAAGTGACTGTCAGTGAGCGACTGAAAAAACGGATACACAAGATGCAAAATTAGATTTGAAGTGTATTCAATGCCACTTGACAAGCTCGTAAAAAAAGGCAACAACTTGAATCCAATGATTAGCGCTTTCTCAAGCTAATCATTATTGCCTCGGTAGTATCCATTAATCACCGCGATTTTTCCAAAACCCCATCATCGATTACACCAATCACTTCCCGACTATCCTTAAATAGACACATTGTCGGTGTCGTCGATAAATACAATCCCTCCCCATTAAAAAAAAAAGCAGCCTCGATCCATTGAAAGTCCCACTCGCTCGGTCGAGCGGCGCTGCACCGGCGTCCATCCGATATCGATTGCCATTTTCCGGCGGACGCGCGACTCCCCGGCCGGTGAACTAATCGCCTGCGTCGCCGGCCGTTTGTTTTGAAACCGTCGCGGGGCATTAATTCCGCGCCGACGCTCTAGATAGGCATCGCGGAATCGCGCCACGAGCGTTCGCTTGCCGCCCATTAATCCAGCGATATCGGCGATATCGAGTGAAAGTCATTTCGATTGTGCACTCATCGGCGCCGGACGTCGACCATCGAGCCTCCCATCTCACATTATATGTTATGGGATCGTACTCACCATCCGAGGGTCGTTTCCCTTGCGCGCCACCCCAGAGGTAATCGCTCCGCAACCCGTTTCTCTTCCGCGGTTATTTTTTACCACCTGAAGAGCTGCGGTTTCCAGGGTGTCGGAGGGAAAGAAGGAGTTCGTAGAGAGAGCCTTGCAAGCGGGAGATTATATTGCACTATTGAGGTGCGAGTGCTCGGCTGCCCAGCCGTAAATTTTCGAGCGCAAGGTTTTATGCGTTCGCCTATAAAAGTAAAAGTGAGCGACGGTGGGTGGAGGAGGGAGACGC
Source organism: Sycophila quercilanae (assembly GCA_035582995.1). Classification (NCBI taxonomy): domain Eukaryota; kingdom Metazoa; phylum Arthropoda; class Insecta; order Hymenoptera; family Eurytomidae; genus Sycophila; species Sycophila quercilanae. The sequence continues at coordinate 15,940 of JAWWEP010007686.1, read as the reverse complement.
CGATGTTCATTAGCGTGGAACAAAAGATGACACGCGATCGATCTTGATCAGTGCAAGGGGATTTACATTGAAATTATTTAATTTCATTGTGCGCGTCGGTGCACTTTTTATTTATTTGTTTCTGCCTAAGGTCGCGATGGCGAAACGCGCCGCGAGTCACACGGGGGTTACGCCGTTCCGTTTTATTTGCATGGGAGATTGAACACGTGAAGGTATAGAAAATAACTTTTTTAGTATTAAAGGCTCATTGGGATTCTTTGTGCGTTTTCAGATACTGCATTCTTACAAAATTTTGATTGCAACAGAGCACGTCAGAAAACTTCGTTGCTCTTCTCCCCTTCTCGAGTATGATGCAAAATTAATTTCTAATAACTTATTTTTTGAAAAAAAAAATCGATAGCACGATGTTCCGAAGCATTTGAAGAAACAAATTGATTAAATTTTAATATAAATTAAATTTTAATATAAATTTAAATTAGAAAAGAATATTTTTTCTAATTTGAAAAATAATAAAATAAAAATTTAACAAAACTTTTTCAAATATTCTTTAGACAAATATTGCTTTTTTTCTTGTCTGCTTAAATTAACAAACCATAGCATTTCTCTGTTATGACAAACGAAGTATCTCGATTTGTCGAACCGTGTGCGCCTCGATCCCGCGAAAACGAAAATTCCCCAGTTAGTAAGTGATTTCTCCAGATCGGCACGCGAGCCTGGAAGAAGAAAAAAGAAGAAAAGAAGGACCTCAACGAGCAAATTTCACGTCGCGTTAGATTGAAATTACGCCCGACATTTCCCGACGAGCGCGCCGCGGACCCTCCGTACAGGCACGGCCGCTCTTTTATTAAGCGAATTCCCGGCTATCGCAGGCGCGCGCGCGCGATTAGCCTTGCGCAAATCGGGACAGACTCGCGCTCGCGCGCGGCCGTTATTGAGATATTTATCTCTCCGCCGAGAGTGTGTGTGCGCGCGAGCGCACGACGTCGATGGTGCACGCGATTAAGCGTTGCGTGAGACGTGTATACGTGGAGGCGATTTCGCGCGTACGGGACATATATATATATATATATATATAAGTCAGCGATCTGTCCGATAATCGCGGCGATAAGAAAAATTATTGGATGACGACTCCATTGTGTCGCTGGTGCCCGGGCGATGTTTTGACAGCGCGACGACCCCCCGGTGAACCCGAGGGCACTCGGCCAAGTGGCTTTTGCAAAACCGGCTAACGGCGATCGTCGGCGACCCGATAGACGCCTTGTTTATTGTGCGCCGAGGATCGTGTCGGGTGTACAGTGTACCGAGTGCAAATAGAAAGCTGACGCTTTCATCCTTCGCAATTATCTCACGGTGATTTACATAACGGCGATTCAGGAGCACCAGTCACACATCGCACGTCGGTCCTTCATTTCTTTTTTTTTTCTTGTTTTTTTATTTCTTTTTGCGTAACGTTGAGCTTTTTATTAGTTTTTTTTTGTTTGCTCTTTGAGCTCGCTCGCGATTGATAGAGCTGTCGAGGAGGAGAAATAGAGGTTGGAGGGAAATCATCTTAGATCGAATTATATTCGTTCGGCCGGAGCGATGTTTCGCAAAATTTAATTACGTCCGTGCGAAGTGCCGAGGGTGTACTTAATTTTGTACCGCCAGTATATAATGAATTTCATTCCCATGACCGCTGGTTTTCATTCTTGCACTTTTCGATTTTTATCTTAGAGTATAAATATTATTCATTCTCTCTCTGGAGATTACTACACTTAGAGCTCCAAAGTCTATCTTTTAATTTCAAAATAAATGATCGTACCATCGCCCGAAGATAAATCAACGTCTCTCGCGCGTCACTCCTTTCAATAAAAAAATTAAGTAACAAGGAATTTTTTTTATCTACCCTTATCAGCTCGATTCCAACGTAAAAGAGTAAAATAAAAATCTCGAATACTATCCACCGTTTTTCAGCGTAAATCAATACTACTGACAAAAATTGATCCTCTGTCCCCTGTCGATGTGTTAACATCGATCCCTGTGCATGAATTGCCCGTGAAGAAAGCCGCGAAAGTCACCGAGAGTCCCTTATAGCATTGCACCTACACCGCTGCCGGTGCTCTCGAGGCCGGCCGTCTCCCGGAGGCAGTCAAGGGCACGTATGCAAGGCGCGCCGACCGGCGAGCGGCCGCGTCGTTTCGAAAGACGGAAAATCGACGTCGCGGCGTTTCCCCTTGAATTCGCGCGCCGCTCGAGTTCCACCTATATAGCCGAGCGACGCGGGCGACATTCTAATCGCGCCTCGTTCCTATGTACCCGCCGGCGGTCAACTCTATACTCGGGATAAAAAATAAAAGCTCGATCGCATTTTTCCCGCTCCTTTTTTATCCAGCCGTAAATCAGCCGGATTACTTAAGCCGGACGACAAATTCCGCGGCTCTTAATCCTCGCGGAGTCGACTCATCCGAAAATCCGCAGGGGGATAGAGGAGAAGCGTGACGGGGCGATTAATCCACTCGCCGACGGGGTAATCTGCATCGAGCTGCGGTGGATGAATGAGCGGGGCTTGGGAACGAGTCGATCGTGCGAGGGGGAGGACTATAAGTCGATGAGGAACGAGCCCGGCGGACCTAATGCTCGCCCCGCGGACGGCAATTAATCTGAGGTTCGCGCGCGGCGCATCCTCCTGCCGGCGCGTCCGCTTTTGCGCGTACGCTCGCTCGCTCGCTCTTTTTTACCATTACCTTATTAAAGAGCGTGTTCGAGCCGCCGCCAGGCGCTCCGGGGCCCCGGCACTTACATCGCATGCATTTCCGGCTCGCGCGACGACGTGCCGTTCCTCCTTCGCCGCGGCGCCCTTCTTCTTGTTTGCTTTGGGATTAGATTTTAATTTGTTTCTCTTTTCATTGGTAGGCTGCTTTATTCCGTCGGCGGATGCGCGGCCTTGTATAGTGCGCTGCAAATTTTAAAGGAAGGGTTGCTATTTATATACAAATATTTAGTTTTATGGATGTTACGCAGTGGGAGTTCTTTTGAGTTCTGATTTATGAATGTAATTGGATATTTATTTGCAGATGTACGTGTGTAGTATACGTTATTGAATGGAAAATAGAGAGAGTTTGAAAGATTATTAAAACTTGTATGGTAGTAAAAAAATTTTGATGGAATTAATACACATATACTTGTATATTGATTTGACGTTGTCAATTTCTTTTTAGAATGTGTATAACTTTGTCTTTAAAAAAAAAAAAAATCACCGAAACTACTCAGTTTAGACATTGAACCGACACTGAAACGCTTTTGAAAATAGAAATAAAAATAACAAGTGTCACTGACATTGACATAATGATTAACATAACAATAGCTCGGTCTCTGTATTAAAAAAAAAAAAAAAAGAGAGTAACCCTTCACAATCCACGAGCGATTGAACTGATTTAAGTCAGATCTTACGTTGCGATCGAAGCCACATTAAAATTCTTTTCAGTCCAAGCAGCCTCGCATCGTGATCCTTTCTAAAAAAAAAAACGCCATTACTTTCCAAAAAAAGAAACAGCGCTCTCCGCGTACACCTCTCATTTCTCCGCGCGTCCACTAAGTCCCCGGCAAAACTTCATTTTTCGATCGCGCGCCAAATGCAAAATAAGGAATGGCCTTCGGAAAACGCGATAATCTCTCGCTTCCCCGTCGAACGGCCAGGCCGAGCGATACGCTTGTTTGGCTCGCGGCCTTAGGAAATTCCTGCCGCCGCGGAAAGCAGCCCGCGCTATTATGTGCACGTGGGCTCTTGTCCCTCGCGTATAATGCCGCGGAGGGGAAAAGGCGAAATTCGCCGCGTGAAATCGGTATGCGCGCCGCTGCGGGCGAGCGCCGCCTTTTTTCTCCCATTCCATGCGGACGTACCGGTTAAGGCGCCGGACTTTGTCCCGGCCGCATGGTCAATCGCGTAAAACGCGATTTTTATGCTGCCTAGGCCTCGCTGCAGGGCTTTCCGTTATGTATACCTGATCGTTTACGCATCGGTCACTCGGACAAGATAACAGATTTGCGCGGTTGATCAAAATTTTCGACGTAAAAAGAAAAAGTAATAAAAATAAAAGATAATGTGCGAGAGCACGCTGACGCGCATTTCGCAACTTGCTTTATGCGCGTGGAAATTTGTGAGTTACTTGGTTTAGTCTGGGCTTTTTGTAGATTCGGATCTATTAGAGTAATAAAAGTTGTCCTGTCAACGCGGCCGTTCCGTTCAGCTTTCCTTTGAAATTTATTCCTGGGCTGCTATTTAGCCAGCCTCGTCCAGTGCCATTCCACCGGAATACGTACGATGACAACTGAAATGATCCCTGTGGGCACTTTAATTTCTGGCCCGCCGGACTATTACGATATGTCGTTTTGTTTTACGCTCATGAACTATTCCATCGCACAATTACAAATGTCATCTTGCCTCATTTTTCTGCCATTCAAGCCCATTATTTTCCAGTTTCGAAACGAAAGAAAAAAAGAAGAAAAAGAACAGCGAGAAATACGACGCACACTCGGTTTCACCCATGCGATTTCGAGAATAGCAAAAAAATGGTATCAAACGCATCGTCACGGCGTCTTATTTAATTTTCGAAATAATTGAATTTACAAAGTTCTCTGGGTACCTACTCTTGAATTAAAGAAAAAAAAAGAAAATCAACTGATAAATACCCCTGGTTCGCTTGGATTTATTCCGACTCGTCTTATCTTCGAATCTCTTCGATTGAAACCGAACGCGCCGCGCCAGACGCGAAAAACCCGGCGGAGTTCCTCTTAATTATTTCCCCCTCTCTTTCTCTCTCTCTTCCTCGCCGCGGTAAAAGTGAAAGGTCACTCTTCTTTTTATCTTGCGCCCGCAAGGGAACGAAAATCTGTGTCACTCGGATACGTCCCGGGGAAGAAAAAGGCATCGCAATTTCTCTCTTCGGCTGCCTTTAGTGCATACATTTTAAGTGCCTGTAAATGGTAAAGTCAAGGTGTTGGTATACATTTAAAGTAAATCTTTAAGGTATGCGCAAATAAAAGTGTTATTTAAAATTTATTTCGATTCTTTCGACGATTAAACGAGGTCTTTTAAATGTTTGCAATACCGCTAGAAAAATCCAATAGCTCGAGATAAGATTTTACGCGTATTTAATTAAGGGTTTGAGCTTCTAAATTACTTTTCGTACTAATTTAATCGGCATTCGCAGAAAACTCACGATCCTTGAAAATCTTGTAATTAAACCATTTTATTGAATTATGTAAATATACTAAATTATTTCTACAGTTAGAATGTACCCAAGCATAAGATGTTTTTTACTTTCAAACTGTCTACTTTAGAATGTTTTAGATGTCCGCGTACAGTCTTTATGTATAACACAGAACGACTTTTTGCTCGATAAAGTATAAAATTTGTAACATGAAATTTCTCACGAGGCTAAATGCTAAATTTAACGCTTAATGAATATCTCGCGGCCCGCCAACGGGTAGCATGCCTAAGCTCTCAAAAAAAAAAAAAAAAATACAGACCCCCAACAAACCAGCCAATAATTCACGCGCGGAATTCTCGCCAAGCTCGTTCAATAAATAAACAACGAATTTTTCACCAAGCGCCCCGCAAAAACCGAGCGTGCACTCCGCTAAATCGCGGTCGGCGTCGGAGGAATTCGCCGGCGACGAAAAAAACTGAGCGCGGAAAAGATGCAGCGAGGAAAGCGCGAGCTCGGCCGGGGCAGGTAACAGTACCGCAGCCGAGATTCGCGCTGGTAGCGCAAACCCAGTGCTGCGACTCGAGAACGCCTAGGCCGTTACGGTACCGGTCGGCCGCCGAGGGCATAAACTCCCTGATTTATCCTCACTTCGGCGTCGTATCTCGCTCGCCGCGGTATCGTCGCCCGCGATCGACTATCGACCGTTCTCCCCCCCCCCCCTCCCCCCCTCGCCGCCATTATCTTTTCTCCCTCCCGCTCTCGCGGCGACGCGTCAAAGTGCATCGCCGCTCATTATCCCCGGCGATTTATCATTCCGCGAGGCGGAGATTAATGCGTCGGATGGATTACTCCCTCTCGTAGAGAAGGGAGGGATAGGATTTTTCACTTTTTCTTTTCTTTTCTTTTCTTTTTTTAAAGGGGCTCGATTATTCTGTAGCGACCGAAATCACTTTCGTTTAGATTGGGTTTGAAGATTGATGTCGAGGTATTAGGCGGATGGAGATTCATCTAATTGGTTTAATGAGTTACGATGTTATTATTAGACGGAGGTGGATCGCTGTTTACGCCGCTCGCACGTAACTCTCGCGTTTATCGCGCGGAAACCGATGCGCTGGCGGATTAGACGCGAGTGCAGTCCGTAAAATCAGACATCCACCGCTGGAGCGGTTTATTTTAATCGCGCCTGCAACGGCCGGGTGATAAATAACGAATGATTTTCACGAGGCTAGGCGATATTCCCTCCTCTCGGCTACATCTGATTATTCATTATGCGGTGATTTTTATTTTTTGCGCTCCATCGCGAATAAATCGCAAACGCTCGAAACAATTCGTTCGCTCCGTGCGCTTCCCCGCCAAAGCGAATCGAACTTGGTATTAAAATGATGAACAGCCGCACTGATGGTGAGGTTCGATACGCAGCCCGAACACGTACGATTCTCCGCTTCGTTACGATTTCAATCGGCCGATCACGCCCGTCCGACAAGAGGCTTGAAAACCCATCGCTCATCGGAGAGAGCATCCCTCGAACGTTGGCGCCCAAAATTTCGATTCGCGGCCATGAAGACGTCGTACGTCGTGAGCGGTGTGTACAAATAATTAGACACTTACCGATCGCGGCCGATGCAACAAATTAAATGATCGCGATACAAACGAGGCGTAATTATTATTATTCGCGCCGGCGGCCGTAGATCAGGCGCGGCTCTTTCTATAACGTCTCCATCTCTCGCGGGGGGCAGCGGCGGTCGGAATGCGGGCCGATGCCGCGAACCCGATACCGACGCCGGCAACAGGTTTTTCACCCCCGAAGATGATATCGGGCCGACTCGCTCGACTTTTTTGCTTTCCTCAAAGCGCAGAGACTCGCGGCGAGGGCACTTGGCACTTATGCAACGGCCTTTTAAGGGTTGACGAATTGCGGGTTTACGAGAGGCGAGATAAACCGGCGGGTGCAATTTATGCGGCCAATTATTTATTTTAGACGCGGTCGAAACGGCCGTTTCTCTTGGTTTTCTGGATGAATTGTGGCATCGCCGCGGTTAATGTAGGTTGTTTTGTTCTAAAACTTCCGAGAACCAGTTGCTTTTGACGACTTACCGGAAAAAATAAGGAGCGGTTTAGCGTCGATTGAGTGCATCCGGAAAGAGTTCATTTGGCGTTTTATCGTCGCCACTTAGAGAGCCGATCGACGCTGATGAGATGCCCGCTTACGAGCGACTCTTTTCCGTATTGACGTTGTCCGTTAGTTCCAGCGTAAAGAAACAAGGCAAATAAATACCGCATCGCAATTTTACGCAACCATTTAAATACCTACATCCGGCACGGAATCAAATTTACTTTTTTCGATTAATTCGAACAGCCAAACCACCAACTTTCCTGTCAAAAAAAAAGCGAACAGCCGTACTCGGCAATAAATCTGTAAATCTCCGCTATCGCGACGGGAACAATAGCCGCAGGGACCGAGCAAAAAATGCAGAGAGCCGATTCGTCCTCGGCCACAGAAATTCCACGAGGATACTTCTTTCGCGCGCGGCCGATCCTCCTCTCGCGCCTCGATAAAAGCCTCCTCTCGAGCCGCGGGTAATTTATGGTCGCGGTCGAATGGAGGCTCGGCTCTATTCTCGCGTCCGGGCGAAACGAGATCGACGGGTTCCCGCCGATTTGAATGCGACTCGATATATATTGAGTTATCGGTCGCTCGGGCGGGACTTCTCCTTTTACCCCCGGGGGACTAATGAGAGGCCGGGGGCCCCGATCGGCGGCGCGAGTCATTAGTTACCGAGCAGCGACGTCTCGCGGCTTCGGCGATTTTGCCGGCCGGGACACAACGCCGCCGCCTCGTAATGGACGGGACGAAAATAGCGTTTGAATAATTAATGACGCGCTCGGACCGCTGACGCTGTTGACACCGTCGACAAGTTTGCTTTGCTCCGGACGGCCGCGTATTAAATCCCCGGGTGAGTGCGAGCTTTCGCGCGTCTCTTTAGCTCCGGGGTTACGTGTCGGGAGTAAGTCGTCAATTTTTTTTTGTTTTTGCCTTTTTTTTTTTATTTTGTGTTGTTCGTCGCCGTGATGTTTGCGCATTGTAACGAGGTTTCAGACGTCAAGGAGGGAGATTAATGTGGCGCGGGATAAATTATGGCGATGAGGATTATCGTGAGTGTGCCAGATGGACTTTAATAGGTAAAATTATTAAATGAATGAACTTGATCAACTTGAAGAGAATCATCTTCGCGGTTAACGTTTTTTCTGTAACGCGAATATATGACGGTTAAAATAAAGTTGTAGAGTAAATACCAGAATATAGACATATAGGTTTGAAGTACACAATTAAAAAAAAGAAAAAAACAGTAGTACGTTGGATATTTATTCTATAATTTTTTGTTAAGAAAAAGTAAACATCTATAATGTAAAAGTTAGATGTTCCTGTTAACGCAGTAAAATCGAGAACAGGCATTTATTTTTAACAAAACTAGCAAAATCCAACGTCCACTTTTTTTATATCGTATTTTTAAATTTTGCGCCATTTAACAGGATATGCCTGTGCGCACTTCACAACATCCTGCCATCTTTTTTTAAAGAGAGGATTAATTCAAAACTTGATAATTGATCCTTTTATTGATTTATTTAAAATCACATTAAATCTTTTAAATTTTTTGGAACATAACACCTTTACTATCATTTTTTTTTAAAGGGGATTATGCAAAGTACTATTCGAAATAAATGTATATTCTCTATCAATTATATTAAAAGAAAGCCTTACTACCTACTATAATATTATCTACTGAAGCTCATCTAATCTTCAATAGAAATATTGCCTCAGCAGCCTTGATAGAAACACCTCTGTAAACACTGTTTAGAAATAATTAAAGATCAATCATAAAAAGTTTATCGTATCAATCGTCAATCTCAGCTCGCCTATTGTAATAAAACCCACTATGCGAATGGAGGCTAAAAAAAGAGTCACACCACCCCAGCAGCCAACAATAAATTTCACTTCCAGCATTTCAAAAGCAAGAGCCGTAGCTATCGATGGCTCGTCTCCGGCAAAAACTGGAAATGAAAACGGCGAGACGTCGCCGGTATATATTTTTACCTGCCGCCGGTCCGAGCGCATTCCCCCTGCTCGCCCCTTTAAAGACGCTCCGTCTTACATATATACACCACCCGTGCGAAAAAACGATCCGAAGGCAAGTTCAAGGCGCGCGCGCCGCTTTTTCCCGCGGCTTTTCTCCCCTCCGTCCGCCCGAGGCGCGGCGAGATCCCTCGATTCCCGGCGATAAATCGCCTCGCGGCCGCTTCGTTACGCGCGCGTTTTTCCGATAATAGACGCCTCGGCTGCGCTATAAGGCGAACGTCCCATTACGTCGGGGTCCCCTCGATCGCATTCTACATCGGGAAATTCTAGGACGAGCGGGGATAGGTGTCCGCGACTTCTAATGAGATTCTCGCGCGATCGTGTCTTCTCCCTCGTTCCGTCTGCACCGTGGGCCCTTTGGGGGAGCGACGCGCGCGCCTGAACCGAGTCCTACTCTATGTATGTGCAGATGTGCGCTTTTTCTCGCGCGGGACGAGCGCACCGATGCGCGCGCTACACGAGTCAGCTCGGCCATTTATAATGGCGCTGGAAAAAAAGCTCGCGGATTCGTGGGATATTTTTGTCGCGGCTCTTCGAGGGGGGAGTGCAGGGCATAAATTATTCATAGTTTCGCGATAAAAGTTAATGAAGGGTACACGCGAAGAAATGGTACTGATTTAGTGCGGATTGAGTTGGAGAAACATTTTTGCGTTGAACGCTTGATGTTGCCCGATGATGAAACCTAGAAAAATTCAACGTATGCAAGTTACGCTGATAGTGCAACGCGAGTGCAGGTGTTTGAACAAGATAAAAATGTATGATTTTTAATGCTTTTTGAGAAT
>JAWWEP010007640.1:0-22063 GCA_035582995.1 Sycophila quercilanae | reverse complement strand
ACATACAGACATTTTTTAAAAAGTATTTTTTTGGTCTTTCTGAACCTAAATAAGTACTTTTACGTCAAAATCTGAAGCTCGAAAAATTTTGGCGACACAAGGCTTTCTCTATGAGAAAGCAATACTATATTATGTACACTGAGGGAATTTTCTTGTAAAAATTACAGCAAAGCTCTACTATTACATTTTTTTCAAGTAATTTTTACAAAAATCTTTACTATAATTTTTATAAGAAAATTCTCTCAGTACAGTATTATTATATTAGTAAAAGCTATAACGAAGAAAAAAAGTGTTCAACGCAAAAAAGATATACAGTCAAAGAAAATTTCAAAGGTCAAAGAATCCGTCTAAAGCGTATAACGGTACATCTCAAAGTTCGTACGGCGCGCCGGTCTGGCCCAGTAAGGCAGTAACTCGCGGCAGTAATCTTTAATTCCTGAAAGAGATTGGCTGAGTGTGCGTACGTGGGTGTGCGGCGTATGCCTCGGCGTCCGTATAACCGAGTGCCTGCATGGACAGCCTGCGTAATCCACTTCCATTAATAAAACCGCCCACCAGCGAGAGCAGCCCAGGCGGGCATCTCTTGATCGTTTATCGTTCTCTAGCTCTTATCTACTCACGTAAACTACTATATACTCGCCGGCTCTACTCTCCGTACTTCCCCTTTCGATTTCTATTAATCGCACTTTTTTTCATGATTTTTTTCTTTTTAAACGTCTTGATCGACGGAAATACCTGAGCAGTAACGAGTTTCCCGAGTAATTTAACTTTTTCTCTTCTTTCACGAACAGAAATTAGAAAATTCTTCTGTAATACTGTCTTTTTCGTCGCCTGGGTAGGACGGTGATGCAACGAATTTCTTTTATATCTTCTCCAATATAAAAAGATCCTATAAATAAAGCTACGCTCATTTTTTTTTTCATTCTTATAATCCTATTCCTATACCTGCTGCAACCTACCGATTGGCTCATTTCCGGTCTAAATAATATACTTCTAAACTTATACTATATGCGTGTCCAGTGTTAATTAAATCATTAAATATTTTGAAGTAAATCAAAATATTTTACTGGAACAATAAAAAAAATTTAAGATAATTATTTGTTTATTAAATTATTATAAGGACAGAAATGTCCTTGACAGTATAGAATGTAAACCATAAGTAACGCAAGAGAAGCAAAGTTGCGAATTAAAAACTACAATTAAAACGAGATAGAAATAGTTTTATAGTGCTTTTTTTCATTTATTGTAAAGTAAATATTGTACTTTTTATTTTCGTAACATTTAAAAATGTGTCTATATATAGCTAATACCGATCGAACCAGTTTGATTTTCAATATTATAATATCGCTTTTTTTATTTACATTGTAAAGTAACTATTGGTGTTACTTATGTATTTTGATGTAATTTAAAGCGGATTTTAGCTCGTTTAATAATTAAATAAATAAGTAAACAAAATTAACAAATATTCTGCTTTAGTTTTTTATTTTCTTAACAAGTGAAATGTGTCTATGTAGCTAATATCGATCGGAGCAATTTGATTCGCAATAAATCGCTTACAGTTTGGCAAACTTTCGTATAAACAGAATGAAATGGACGTTAACACTTTCTTCCCATCTGCTTCGATCTAAGGATATTTTTGAAGCTTGAAATATATATAGTATAAAGCACATTCATAAATCGCCATTTCAAGAGGGGCAAGTCCAGTTGAAAAAACCTTGGATCCACAAATATCTATGAGTACATAACGGAGTTACGTAACTTCATTGAAAAATCTGTATATGTATTTATATAATTACACATTATTTGTAACGATACCTTCTATTATTGGCGCACGTTGAGGCGCGAGTGTATTGAGATGTCGCAGACCCCAGACGAGTGAAAACAATAGCTGGAAACGAGCCAAACAGTGACTTTAGAATCTCCCCTTTTTTTCTACCGTAGGTACTTCTTTTTTCTCCTTTTCTTCAAAGACTCGGACGCGGAGAAATGCGACGCGATTTTACGAATATATCCTTAAACGACGAATTTCGTTTTTTCTCAAATCGTTATTTCAAAACTTTCCGCTAAATAATAAAAGTTAAATTTTATATTTGTCCGTTGTGCTTTTACCCGTTGGTTCTATTTTATTGTTCCGCGCTCGCGAGTAACATTAGCTGTTTTATTACTTAACGTAGTTAGCAGAATGACGCCTGCAAGGCGCAAGGCGCTCTGGGAAAATGCGCGTATTTACACCGCCACACGTGCACACTTGGATTTTTACGGGTGACTATAAAAAATATTTTAAATAAAAAAATGGAACTGCAAGGTGGATGTAGCCAAACAGATTTAATAGTGCAATAAATTAATTGACTGCAGGTACATAGAATAGAACGGTCGTTTATTGTTACTTGCGGTATTTACAAATGTAAAATGACAGAAAATAAAATTATCGTAAATATAGTCGTAGAAAAATGGCACGCAAAATAATATGCACGATGTAATTATGAATAAAAAAAAAAGGAATTTTTTATTTCTTCAATTACTCGATTATATTGATTAGCGCTTCTTTTATACACTGAGAGAAATGTTTAAGTGAACATTACTGAACTGTTTGGGAAAGTTTTCACAGACTGACACTTCGAGAGAAATTACTAAATTTTTCAGTGAAATTTGATAAAAATGTAGTAAATTTTGCCAAACAGTATTATAATTTTTACTGTATATTTGTGGCAAATTTTACTAGTTTAGTAATTTCTTTGGAAATGTCAGTCTGTGTTTACTTTCTTAAACAATTTAGTACTTTTTTCCAGGCGATTTGTAATTTTTACTAAAGCATTTCTCTCAGTATAAGGTTATTTTATTTTAAATTTACTTTTACAAGCCTATATCGGCCAATAGATTCATATCTATTGACAAGTAATTTATAAATGTCACGAACTAATATAACTATTACACAGTAAGTTTAAATTTAGAAATGGAAAATGTGCACGTTAATCGTATTATGAATTAAGCTGTGATGATCGGGCAGTGAGGGTGGCAAGGAAGGGTGATCCGAGGTGATCAGGGCCAAGTGTACGTGGCCGAGCGAGACTGTGTAAGTGTAATCGACTGGCGCAGATGGTGGTTGTATGACCTCACCACTCGTCTAAAAGAGTCTTCTCTTCGCCACAACTCTATATACAGCTCGCCCAAAAATTTCATTTCCTAAAGGAAAAAGAAACTTCTTTTATAAATTCCGATAGTAAATACATCGAAAAGTTTAAAATTTATTGTAACAATCTCCTGACTATATGCGATGAAGGTATCAAAAATTTCCGGGATGGTATATATAAAAATACTCATTATTTCATTCAATTTCATTGTAAAAATCTCGTGCGTCTGTTGATGAGTATAATACAATGAAAGTAACATCCTAATTTCCGGGATGGTATTATAAAAATTCGCATTATTTCATTCGAATTTCATTGTAAAATTCTCGTGTGGCGATGACAGCAAGTCGATGCGACGAAAGTGAGTCAAGACTCGCATGATCTCATCGAACGGTTAAATTAATTCATTTCAACATTTCGGCACTTCCTTCGCCGAGCGATTCTCGTTATTATCCATCGTACACGGTATTTTACGTACTCACACCGCGTCCAAGTAAAACATCTGCGGAATGCACGCCTCGACCGCGTCCCGATTTCCGAAACGCACGGCAGCACATCACGGCAGCCTGCGGCAATATGTACACATACATGTGGGCGTATTTTTTTTTCTTCGGTACTTCGAACATTCGGTTGATTCACTCGGTTTCAGCTTCCTGTCTCCAAATTATTTCAAGATTACTCACTAAAAATAGTCGATATTAATCGTACATTATTATTATCTATTTATTCAAATTACTCATGTAGCTAGAATCAAGCGGCTTCCCGCATAACAAAAATCAGACCAATACGGTAAAGTTTACACAAAATTTAGATTCGAATTAAGTCCTGATTAAGGTTTTGCATAGAACCTGCGGCATTTTCTGCAAGAAACTTCTAAGAAACCTACGAATTTTTCTAAAAAGAATTCTTGTAAAAATGTTAATAAAGTCTCACTCACGTTAATTTGGACTTACAATTAATCTAAACATGAACTTTGTGTAAATTTCATTATCCTAACTCAATTTTTTTTGCGTTTAAGTAATTTCCATTTGTTTACATTTTTTAATTGACGGTGCAAACAAGTGGAATCTCTTTATGCAAGCGCTGATCTCTTAAGTGTAATATAAACGTTTTATCGGTGCGCTAATAGCCTAAATATCTTTTATCTGTCGTGTCAGCTCACTTATGCAATCCGCAGATTTTTTTTCCCCCAACTCCGATATCTAAATCGGGCGTATGTTTCAGTGAAAACGGAGAATACCCGGCGAGTAGTATTACGAGATGAGGTCATAGTTTAAAAGATATTTTACTCTCCTTTATACATTTCGCTCTATTTTCTATCCAGATCTGTAAATTTATTTTCACGGCTATATAATTGTTTGCTTGGGCATTATATACCCGGCAGGTGAACCCACATATCAGTTAGTTTGCTCGTTGTTTTTTTCATTAGCATATAGATAACGATTAACCTGCGATATACACTCAAAAATCCTGATTTGAATACGTAAGTTTTTATTTCAGAGAAAATTCATTTGAATTATGTTCACGTCGCGTATAAACATTTCGAGCGTGACTAATTATACTTAAATATATACGAAACAGTGTTTCATAATACGAAAATATTTAAATACATTTTTTTCATTTTTCAGTTTATCCGAGGTGTGTTATTATTATACTATTATGTTAAAAAAAAAGAATTAGACGATTTCCTTTTTTTTTACATACCTGCTCACATATTAACTCATTCATTTTCTTAACTCGCACCATCCTGCGGTAAACGCGAGGCGTTTCAACACCCATGTCTTTTTTTCCTTGGGTTTTTAAACGATTATTAAAGTTAATCACCACTAGGTTAAAACGTAAGCAATTTCGCTAATGACCTAGACACTGTTCACATTTTTTCCATTTTTCTTTCCATTCTAGTGTTATCGAAAAAAAAATGCTTACTTAACTATCGCTATCGTAAACTGTGCTTCTTTCGGTATATAACAGTCTTAAGCTCATTGTTCCACTTGTAAGCAATGAATTTTCTTTTAAACAAGTAAAAAGAAAATTAAAAAAATATGTTTTCCTCTCTACCATGAGAAATGTAAAAAAACTTTTATAAAAAGAAACTTAATCATGAAATGTGTATAACTAAAATATAGAATTATAAATATTTCAACACTGCTAGAAGTCCATCTAGTTAAAATGACCACGAAAGTAAAAAATGAAACTTTTTTTTCACATTATCCGTCCATTTGTTGGTCCTTGCTTTAGAAAAATTATAGTAATTCTTTATATAACATTTTTCTTCGTCTATTATTTCACTTTCTATATATCGTTAATTCAATATCGCAGCTTGTTTTGTAGAAGAGTAATTACCTTCGTAGAATTTTTAAATAAATAAATAAATAAAAATTAATAAATTTTACCAGAGAAACTAGTGCAACTTTTTCTTCGCCGTCAGACCGCGAACATTTTTCTCAGCTTTCAAGGGGACATTCCTCGTAATTAATTATCACTCCGCCGCTCGGCAAGTCTACAAGTTTGTTTATTCTTATTCCCGCCTCGTTTATGCTAATGCAGAGAGCAGCGTATGCCCGAGGAAAATCAGCATAATGGTCATCCCCGCAGCTCCCTTCCTTTTTTTGTTTTCTCTCGACCCGCTCTCTCGGACAATGAATTTGATATATACGATACACGTGATATGTGTCAACGCTTCATTCATGTAATCCTCCCATTCGCTTCGTTCTCCTCGAGGTAAATGGAGGAGAAATAAGGAACCGGCAGTCAGCAGGTTGCTCATTGAAATTTCTTTAATAGGGCCTATACTACGCTGCGGTTACTTCTTACGGTCGCTTTGAATCGGGGAGAGTACCCCGTTCCTCTTCATATTTTTTCCTCCGCAGCGAGGAATCTTTTTCAGTTTACTCATGAAGGAAATATTTTTTTTATAGATAATAAAATTGGACTAGATCCCTAATTATATTTATTTATTTATTTATTTATTTATCCAACGGGACATGCCCGTGATACAAAATATATACATATAAAAATGCATAGGTGCAGGCGCAAACAAATAATGATAATATACTAAATTAAACGTATATAAGTGTTTTTATAAGAAAACAGAAAATTAATAATAATCTAATATTGATTCAATGAATATAATTTATTTTTTTGTAAGTCACGATCTCGTAATTTATACACGGCGATTCGACGATTTTATTTTAATTACAAGTTACTCGAAAAACAATTTTAATTTGAAGAAAACTTTATGTTTAATAAACAGATAAAATTATTGAAGTGAGGAAAAAAAAACAACTTCAGTAATTCAACAATATCAATTCAAAGAACAACTTTAGCAAATGTAATATACACTGGCTTTTAGGGTAGCCTAAGCCGAACTTACGTTTCTAATGTATAAAAACATTAATAAAAATGTTAACTAAAAATTTCGTAAATGTTTATAAAATATGCGTCATTGTAAGTTACACCCAGACGCCGATCGATTTGATGGTATATTAAATTCTTTGAATATTCTCGAAATTCACACAACACTGCACTTTCTATCGCAAAATTTTCTCTCCTTTTCCTCTTTAGAATTCGATTTATGTGAACTATACAAAAAAATTTTTGTAGAAAAAGGCTGCCGTTACTCCCGTGTAAAACCGGCGGAAGAATAGGTTTCTCAGCCCAGCCAGGTATATATAGCTATAATGGCAATAGTAGCGGGGCTCGTTCGATAAGAGGCGAGGCGACGCCACGATAAGGAAACGGACAAAGGAATCGAGGCCTGCGTAGGCGGTCCCTTTCGTTCGGCTCCTACGGCATGGCCCGATAAAACAAACCGAGAGCAGGTTCAGCGACGGCCGAGAGGCTTTCGGAGCCGCGCACCTGCCGCAGCAGCCCTCCGATCCTCTTGGAACGCGGTGGAGTCTCTTTCTCTTTCTCTGAGCGAGAGTCTTATGCAGAGAACCTCCGCTCATATCCGGCTCATTGTTTTCCGTCACTTGTCCAGAAGTTAAACAAAACGAGGAAACCTTTTGTTTTCTATCTCCATCACGACTGATTAAATTTTCATTTTCCTTAGATACCTGCGCGGCAAATATCTGCGCAAATACACGGAAGGAAAACATAAATAAATTTTTATCGCTTTTTTTCGTGTAAACTCTGTGGATATAGGGTGACTGCACCAGTATCTGGACAAGTACCAGTGAATGAACATCTTTGTAAAAACTTGTTTATATAATAAACTTTGTAAATTCGATATGTTTTTAATAATAATATTTTTTAAATCTTAAAATATTTTTACATTATTTCATAGATAGATCATAATGTTCATTTACTGGTACATGGTGTTCATTCACTGGGTTTGCACGAGTTTTTAAATATTTTATTAAGTTTTTAATTAACTATGATATCCAAATTAAAAAAAATATTGTTAACATTAAATTTTAATATTAAAATATTATACCCAAACAAATTTGAACTCATAACTTACTTTTTTAAATCTAAAATCATATTTGATAAGTGATGAATTTATTAAGCGTCCATTCACAGGTGCAGTCACCCTATTGTAAGTGAAAGAGTTTAACTTTATCAATAAAAATGAAATTTCTTATACAAATAAAACTTGAATTATTTTAGAAACTAACTTCCAGAAAGTTTACACGAAAAAAGTGCACTTTCCTTGAAAATAACCCATATACCTACATATAATCGTAAATCGGTGACCCGGAGAGTTTGACATATCCTCCATGTATTAAGCCTATCGTGTGACATTTGCGCACGAGCAAAACGAAATGTACCATATAATTTTTTCAGTTTCTGTATAATATCCCACTTGCTTTTCGAAGATCGCGGATTCGTTCGTATATGCGGCTATATACAGAACTGCATGAACATATATTAAGCAGTCGCAGGCAGCAACGCGGACTACGTAAAAGTGAATGGAAGTCCGGCTGCCATTGAGATAGAAACGGGTAAAATGCACGCGGCGAAAATGCACGCGGCCTATTGGCCTTGGCTCGTTACGCAATATATCGCACATCGTGCGGCTCGCATAGCGCACGCGCTCGTCTATGTGGACGGTGAAATCTTGCCAACCGGCTCCGCTGGTCTGCCGCGACTGTATCTACCGGCCTCGCGACTGCCGATCGATTTGTACACATATTTTTTTATATACTAGCAAAACTCCCCACTTTGTCTATATATCGTACTTTTGAGGTTGGATTTTTTAATTTTAGCGCCATGTAACCGGATATACCTATTATGCGCGCCAATATTAAATCGCGTTTTAAAATACTTCACACAACATCCTGTCATCCCTTTTTAAAGAGAGGATTTATGTATACAGCTAAATAAAAAAAAGGAGACGAAGATAATGGCAATTGAAATTTCGAATGCGCCGACTTTGTATAGACGAAATACCGATCTTAGCGGAATGCTCGAGCCTGCGCCGTCAATTAATTTTCTTCGGCGAACAAATAGAAAACTCATATCCATCGGCAGCGATACAGCGCACGCGAAGGGAATGCAGCTGCTGGAAAGTCTCTAATTGCATGGCTAACAATGTTCCGCTAATTTGTATATATATATTCTCGCAGTGATGGATTGACGCTTCGGGAACTGAAAGAGGATTATTTAAATGTGTGAATCACACGCGCACGATTAAATGATCGAATGATTAAATTATTTACTGAGCCGATGATATAACGGAAGAACAGGCAAGTGAATCTTGACGAATGAGGAGAAAAAACATACACACGTTATTGATTAGTTTATTATTAATCGTTAATAATTTAAGAATCCATTCGATTCTAAACAGTATTTTTTAATATTTAGAATTGAACGGAAAGCGTAAAAAAAAACAATTTTTTGATGTGATCTCTTATCAAAAGACACAAAACGTAAATCTTGTAACCGTGTAATTACGGTTAAAAATAAAATCATAAAATACAAAAAATAAAACATTTAATAAAAAAGGAACGGAAAAATGGAAAGCGATTTTTTCTGTCGGTCAACTCCTTATCAGAGTCGTAAACTGAGTTAGTGCATTTTTTAATGCGTTCACCAAGTCCAGTACCTCTTTAAAACGTCTATACTAAATCTGTATCTCCTCAACCGAATTGCAAAGACAGTATTGTCTTAAAAGTTGATTCGACTCGGTTAGATAAAACTACCTTCAAAATTAAAATTTGATGTAAAAATAATAATTCATTTTTAATTATACGTTTAGCTACGAACTGGACAGGCATTTTTGAGAGAAGGTGGCGTTTGGAGCACGCATCAAGTTAAAAAATTAAAAAGTCGCTCGGATTCTCTCAAGTGCCTCCTTCCATCTGGCCTTTTTCTCGATCCGTGATGTGCGCAGAGGAAGAGAGAAAGTTCATAGTATAGGGGGAGTGGGTGCCGGCGCTAGTCCCGTCTTCTTTGCCTAGTCACTTTTGAATCATCCAAGCATTTTTTTTTATCGGCCGGCTCTCGTGGGAGCATTTTTCAAAAGCCTCAAGAAGAATGGACATGAAATGAAGATAAAATGAGAAAAAGAACGTGATGATTCTAATTTAAAATCGCAAGTATAAGATTAAATCTTTATAAGGGGCGTCTTACATGACGATTCTCTTACAATCAGTAAAGAATTTATTAAATATCATTTATAAGACAGAATCTTCATTAGCGTAAAGTTATTCTTCAAATATGCAAATATAGTAGTACATTAATAATAGCTAGGAGATGTTTTATACGCATAAATATCTCTTTCAGATTCTCGACAAGAAATATATATATTTTTTGTATATAGTCATTAAAATCGGTGTGATGCAGTGTTTTATTTTCTAACTTGGTTTTTGATTTATACATC
This sequence comes from Sycophila quercilanae, assembly GCA_035582995.1. Classification (NCBI taxonomy): domain Eukaryota; kingdom Metazoa; phylum Arthropoda; class Insecta; order Hymenoptera; family Eurytomidae; genus Sycophila; species Sycophila quercilanae. Next base: position 12,109 of record JAWWEP010007640.1, on the reverse strand, counting down.
CCATTTTTGCAGCTAGAAAAGTTAATTAGTCTTTCTTATAGCTACAGAAATAGGATCTACTCTCTTTTCGAGCGGAAGTGATTAATTAATCGTAATAGTTCCCATAAGAGCTGTGTTAAAATTGTAAATATTAAATTTGTTTATTAAACGTATTTTTCGTCAAAGTAACTGAATTTTTACGAATAAATAAAAAAATAATTGCCATCATTCATTTCGTGCAAATACCACCCTCTCGCCTTAAAAATAAATTGATCAAGCTAATACTAATACTATTTAAATGTGGGATTATTTTTTGAATTCTATACGTTTAAAGCTCGAAATCGCGCGAACCGTCCAACGAGTCAAGCGCGCGAAATTTGAAAAAGACCAAATACAATACAACATTCTCTTTTGCATAACACCTTCATTTTTCTAGTCAATTACGCACAATAACCCATTTGAAATTATCTTTTGTCCTTAGAATTGACATCTACGTTAGAATTGATTTAGCTCATTCCTGCATATTAAACAACTTACCTGCTGCGAGTCGAATAAAAAAATCGTCCGATCTACATATTCCAGCGGATTAGTTTGTAGCAGCTGATGGAAGTCGTTGAACCTCGACCACTCGGTTAGTTAAACAACGAGAAGGAGAGGGAGGATAGGATAGGCTTGGGAGTCGAAAAAGCGAAAACAGAGGGGGGCACGCATCATATGCAGGGGGAGGGGGCGGGTGGCGCATACACCGCACGCCGACACTCCGCAATTGGTCGGAAGTTCGGGAGCGGAATTAAGTAGTAGTGCAACATCTGCCTGAATGTGTCGCAAGCGTCGCGAGCGCAGCGGAGGGAAAAGGCACCGGGCCTCATTTCCTTTGCTCACCTATGCGCACGCCCAAATTTTATGGGCTTCCACCACGCGGGGACTTGCCCCACTGCGCGTATAATACTGGCGCGACTTGAAATATCGCTCCACGGTCCTGTACGCATTCAAATTCATTTCTTTTCCTTCTTAACTTCGAAAATTTTTCATTGTCAACGTGCATCATATATTTTAGTGATTTTGACGTGCGTAAGGATAGAAGGCTTAAAAAAAGGAATTTTTTCTTTTTAGTGCTTATTAATGATGGATTTGTGCAATATTGTAATTTATTAAGGGTATAGAGTCAAGTTATAAACAAAAATTCTTTAATCTTTAACATGCATTGTGTGGAGAGGCAGTTTTACTGCCAGTCGTAAAAATAAATTTCATTTTTATGAATTTCATTTAATGAAAGAATTTTTTTCTACTTTTTATAACCTGACTCTGTAAATAATAAAAATTGTTACAATAAAAGTTGAATATATTAAAAAAAATTTTTTATTTTGTTTGATCGAATTCATTTTACGGTTTTTTGTTATGGGACTACTTTAATAAAGCTCGACTAATGTACTAAATAAGTAAATAAATAAAAAAGTTAAAACGGGATGTGTAAAAAAAAAACGAAAAATTGAGGAAGCTGCATGCATTAGCAGGGATTTTTTTCTCAGCGTGTAAACATTCGAAAAAATGTCTAATAGGCGAGCGAAGCCAAGACGGAACAAGGAATCATTGCACGCTCCGAGGCAGAATGACTCACAGTCGCATAAAGTAGCTTTATTAAGAATGACTAAATACACAGGGGAAGGAATGCGTGCTATCAGAATGGTTTCGAATCTCTATTAGGTTTTCAAAGATTGCTATATATATATGGGTTATTTTTTAACTCCTTTTTCATAAATATTATCGTAAATAATAAACATTACGTACATAATTAAGAAACAAAGTTAAGTTTTGGATTTAAAAAAATAGATATTTTTTTTTATTTATAATACCTACTTGTTGAAAGTTAAATTGAAGTCTTATAATATGTGCATACGATTATGAAGGCTATTATTTATCAGTGACAAAAATTAAAAAATGTTATTTAAGGAACAAAAGCTTTTTTATAATATAAAGCTTAATTTTTATGTAGCAGCCCGGACACTTAACCAATATGTACTTATATTTACCTATATGTATAAGGATTAATTTTACAATATTCTGATTTTCACTAAATAACTATAGTATAATCAACTGAAAAAAAGGAGCGGAATTCGAGAAGCTAGGAAAAATAGGAAAATAAGGGAGAAACATGGGACACGATTGAAGCATGAGGGTACTTAATAATTCTGACTCACCGGCGACTACTACTTAAAGTTTCAGCTTCAGTGCTGAAGATGATGAATGAATACATTGAGAGCTTAGACTATAAAATACTAGATTGACCTTTTTCATCGATGAAAGCAATAGCTTTGTTGGAAAAAGACGGAAGATCCGAAGAACTCGAGAATGAAAAATCAAATATTAGAAAAAATAAATAAATAAATACAGTCGTCAAAAATTGAATGGAATTTGCGTGTACGCTCTCGAAATTCCTTTCAGTGAAAAATCAATAATTTTCAGTGAAACTCACTAAAATAAAAGAAACTCACTAAAGTAAAAATTATAACTAAATGGAATTTGCGTTTATGCACAATACCGCAGCAAAAGAGTACTATATACAGAAGCGAAGGAGAATTTGCTGCGCGTGTATGCGTCGCGCGAATGGCCGGGTCAAAGAGACTACGTGTAAAGTTCAAGGCCAGCTGCTGAAAAATCCACGAGTCCACTTTCTCTCTCCGGACATTTTTTTTCGCCGGTTGGCGATCGTTAATTTTCGTCGCTTTTTGCGTCGGCCAATGGAGGCCCCATTAAATTAATTCTCCTCCGTGCATGTACACAACTGATTGATTGATCGCTTGAGCACGAAGCAAACATTTGCAAAAATACAATGGAACACGACTCGCTCGCCTCCGGCCGCTCTCGAGATTTTCAACGGCGCAAGGGAGTCACGCAGCAACAATTACATTTGCATCTCGGCTCGGCGCGGCGCCGCTCAAAGCCCATTCCTATACCCCTGCTGCATCGGAGCGCGATCGCCAGGAGTCAGACACCTCTCGGCTATGTGAGCGCAGTGGAAAGCGGAACCGCTACACTGTACGTGAATTTCTTTAAGTATTTTTAAGCAACAAATTTTGCGGCTGGCATGACTGAATACCTCCATGGGCTACCTACTGCCCGCGGCTAATACAGCGATAAATAGTGGATTTTGGATTGTGAACGGGAAGAGGAATATATATAAGTTTGTATTTATAGATATGTGTATACTGTGCCTCTTTGTTCGCGTGAGTTTTTTTAAAAACTGAAATGAAGCAGAATTTTTATTACCGTATAATATCGATATGGTCTCTTATACTATATTTTATTTTGCTATTACTGTTAAAAATTCGCTCGATTCTAAACATTATTTTAACGTTTAGAATTGAACGGACACAAAAGCAACAATATTTTTGTGTTTGTAAGGAAATAGTCCTAAACTGAACGTGATTTTTGTGTAGGTACTTAATTGTTATTGTGCATGAAGATAAGAGAACACAAGGAAATGTGTAAAATAAATAAATTTTTTGTGTAATCTCTTATCAAAAGACACAAAATACAACTTTTTACTGTTTGAAGAATTTGCAGAAAGAATTTAACAGAAAAGTAGAATAGTGTAGTAGAATTGACTTTCTATAGAACGTTTTTGACTTTTGGAGCGCTAAAATAATTTTGAAAGTGTATTAAAAAAAGGATTTTATACTTTTTCTGCTTTATACTCATTTAAATTAGTATTTATTATAACAAAAATATTGACAGAAAAAGTAAGAAGAAATTTTTTATTATAAAATTTTATACTTTTTTCTTATTCAGTAGATTTGTAAGTCGGAACAGTAGTTTACCGGTTTATTTTTTCCATAAAGGGCTTTTGGCCCATTTAATTTAGTTAAATAAATAAAAATAAAAAATCGACGAAACAATACTTATCGTTTAAATTGTTTTTGCAAATGCGAGCTAATTCTTAGCAATAACAGTAGTGGCTAACGAATTAAAAGATTTCGCTTTAGTTCCTGTCAAAAGTCATAATAGACGCCACACCCATAATCTGCATGACGTCACGTAGAAAAATATGTAAATGGGTTTCATCGAGTTCCTGCCCTCCTTTTTTCATTTAGACTTTTATATCTCTCTCGTCAGAGTGAAACCACCATCTGGAAGATGGAGGAGAATTTTGAGAGCAATGAAAACTTGTTAAAGTCAGCTATAAACATAGTTTTCTATATTTAGTTTTTAAATTTATATATATGTACATGTTGCTCGTAAGTCAAAGAAAAGCATTATTTTCCATTATGTGGACTAATTTTTACAGTTTAAAGCATAAACTAAAATTAATAATTTTAATTTTAATAATTTAATAACTTTTTAATAATTTCTTGTATTTGAATTTCTATTATGAACGACGAAGGTCCTCTTTAATCAAGTAAAGTGCCCGATCGACCGGACTTGAATCGATTACATTTTGAGAATCCTATACTAGACTTATAAATCTCCATCAGATAGCATTAAAAATTCTGTGCTCTACATATATATACGCATAAAAGAAATAATAGCGTAAATTAAATTGAATTAGCTTCTTTTAATTTTTTACTGTTCGTAGAAGTCTACGAGCGAAATTTCGCAGTATTAAGTAATCTACTAAGAAAATTAAAAGCGATGAAGTAAAAAATACGGACTAATAAATTCGTCTAGTTCCGTTGTAAGTGCTTGTTTATTTCATCAACAACTTAATCAACTTCAATGACTTGTACAACACTTAATCAACTTGAATAACTTAAATTATTCTTATTTAACTAATAGGATTATAATTGCACTCGTTGATTGCGTTATCGTGATTGTCCGTGCTTTCTTGTATATTTTGGTGGTGGTCCATCTTTTCAACGACTAGACGACGAAGAAATTTGAATTTTTAAGAACCTCGTTCCGACCGATAGCTATTAATTAAGTTTACACCGACCAGTTTTCAAAACTTTAAGGTAATTCCCTTGAGTTCCGCTGATCCGCTGCAAGTATACTTGGAACTTCGGTTATAAATCTCAAGAACTACCTCTCCACAAAGGCTTAACTATCCTTGAATCGTAGATACGGATAGGATTAGAATTATTACTCCCAATGAAGAGAAGTAGAAAGTATTTCTTTTATTCTTTCAGAGTGTAAAGGAGAAATAATTAGACGATCGTTCCTTAGTTTTTTTCAAAGGTATTTATGTATATATTCTAGTCAATTATCCAAAATTATCCAAGTTAGCATATTTGAAGTATTCAGTGATTTATTTGGCAGACCACGAATGCTCTTCTCGATCGGCTCGAGCAGACTAGGGGCAGACTATTGGCTTCAGGCTAAATGTAACAAATCTGGTTGCTACACTAAATTTTGGTTCTAGTGGCTGTAAACCGAAAAATTGTTGTTACTTATACTCGCCTTTGAAGTTAAAACGTTAAAAGTCAAAGTTACATATTGAAAATGAATATTAATGTTGATAAAACCTTCAATTGTCTTCATTTAAAAAAAAAATCGTTGTAAACGTTGATTTAAATTATTTTACTTCTCTTAAAACTATCGCTATAAATCTTTATTTTCAATTACACATACAAAACTAACTTATAAACTAAAATGCACTATTCTGTTTCCAGATAAAATTTAGTTTTAAAACAGATTAATAGTATATAGGAATTGTGGATGTGCAAAATATTTATCTATGTTTTTATGAATGCCAACATTAATTTTCAACTTTCAACATTTCTATCGCGTTACCTAAATACTCCCATCAAAGGAATCCGTTACGTACAAAATTGCTCCAAAACATCGAGCTAATAGGGAATAATTTTTCCATAATAGGATCTATTGATTGTCGGGGGGGCCGCGCAAGTCAATTAAGAATCAAAAGCTATAACGGCCATTCTGGTCTCGGCGCGTATTGCGCGGCTCGCGTGTGCGCCTTCCACGCGCACATACACGCGCACACACACACACACACACGCACATAAACTCAATATTGGAAGTTGACCGTGCGTGCTTCACCGGCTAAAGGAGCGGCCTCTGGAACGGCGTCGCTCGCGCGCTTCTATAAATACTCGCGAAACCCTTGGCTCTTTCCACGTGCTCTTGAGCTTTACTGCGCTTTTGTGCTCGATAGCGCTTTATTATCCGCCGCGTCTTCCCCTTCAATTTTACCTCCATCATGGCGAGCTCCAGATTATTTATATTTATTTCTCGTCGAGCAGCCAAAAAGAAAGTGAGAGAAAAAAAAAACAAATTTATTCATTTAAGTATACATATTCACTCCGTCGAAGCCGAAGAGCTGACCAATTGGCTTCGATCGCAGCGCACTTAGACGGAGGGCCTCGTAAAAAGCTTTCTTTACGCCGGCCGAGAGCGGGTGTACACCTCGTAAAAATCTTTGATAATGCAAAGGCTCGGAGCTATATCGAATTACGAGAATCGACGGCGACCGTGGCCGCGGCGGCGGCGGCGGCGGCGCGACGCTGTCGAAGGGTCACGCGCGCCCGAGCCTCGAGAAAAAGAGAGGCACGAGAGCGTATAGAGAGACGGGGAGAGTGAGAGAAGAAGAGAAGAAGCCGGCGGAGAGTAACCGAGCGCGCGCGAGGAGGATGACGTCAGCGTCTAAAATTTCGATCCTTCGAGCCAAGGCTCCCTCCTTCGCGGCGATCTTGTACTGTCGCAACGATCTTGAACTCGTGCGACGATTTACCGAGCTCGAGAGCACGGCGCTTCGCTTTTCGGATTCGAACATTCGTATTACGCTACTGCAGTATATACGTATACATTTTAATTTAAGCGTTTGAAGCTCCTTGCCTTTGGTTCGCTTAATGTCCCAGGCGGATATCATCTTGCATAATAAAAGTTTTAAAAAGTTTAAAAAAAGGTTTATAACTGATTTATAAACGTTGGATTTTAGAGTGTAATGAGAATTTATAAAAGTTTAAAATTTTTATAAATAGTTATATACTTGTAGTAGTTTTCTCGGATCTCAGACTGATTGCAGATTTTTATGCAATTAGGAAAAGATGCAGCATTTTTTATGTCTTTTTTTTATGCATTTTAATGCACTTGTATTTTTCGTGATAATTTGGTTCGGTTGCAACGTATTAAACCGAGAGTATTTTATCGTAAATATTGTGTTGAACTTACGACTAGTAAAAATTAAGTATAAAAAACGTACTTAAGGGGTCATTAGCAATTCTCAATTTTAGTTTCTTTATTTTTATAATGATAAAAGTAAAAAAGTAGAAATAATTTATCCTCCTTTTTGAGTTAATGAAGCCTTTTAAAAAATGAACTGTAGTTTTATTAGCTTTCGTAGCTTTTATTTACAAATCTGTAATTTTTCATTGAATTATCAGAGTTCAAACTATGACCGATAAGAACATCCGTATAGTATCGTGAGCCTGTATACAGCATTTATTTATAAAAAATCTTTTTTTTTCTCGCTGCACTACTGTTATAACTATGGCGAGCGTCAAATTTGACGCAGGCAATCTACAATCTACAATAAAAAAAAATAAATAAAACTGGTTCGGCTGCATGAATCGTCCAATCGAATAAAAGGATCGTATTATGCTTCGGACCCAAACAATTTCCATCAACGGTACCTGTACACGCCTGCTGAGATTGACTGGGACTGCTTGTAGGTCGACTTTTTCCCTTTGCTTTTTTTAAAAGAAACTGTTGACCTTAATTTTTCTTATTTTCTCCTTTCTCCTCGTCGCACTGTTATTAACCAAACAATTAATCGGTATATTGACAAATTGATAAATTATAGAAATTAAACGAAACTATAAGTACGTATAAACCCTGATAGAAATCGTCTAATTTTTTCCCACGATGGAACGATTTTTTTAAACATTTTAGGCCTTTTTAATGGCCATTTTCCAAACTAGCTATTAAATGGGCCTAAAATGTTAAAAATAATCGTTTCATCATGGGACAAAACTAGACGATTTCTACCAGGAAATTCGATGAGAAAAAAAAGTGATGTAAGTACAACTTACAAAATGTACTGCATACGCTTGCTCGGAGGCGCTGAGGATGGGCATCGGACTGGTAAACGCTCGCTTAAGAGTGGAACCAAGTGGAACCAAGTGGAACGGAATGGAACTCTATGGAAGGGAATACTCCTAAACTGCATTCGCTTGCATACCCTTCAATTGACTCTTAATGAAGCAGCCAGCAAGGGCCAGTTAAAGCTTGACCTTTCGGTCAAGCCTATAGTCACCATCATTTATTATTATTATCAGATGATCTACAAGATAATCTATCATACGATCTATCAACATTTATTTTTATCATATCGTATGATCTATCAGATGCAGACAATGCAGTAAAGAACGTTTCCTAAGAATTTCGTCCAGTTAAATATTATTTTCGCAAATTACTTCACGAGCTTCTGCTTGAAAATGATTAAAAAGAACAGCCAGAAGCGAAATTTCAGGCGAGGGGGCGTGTATGATTGTGCGATTTCAAATGGGTCTGTATAGTTTGCAGCAGGCTCGAGATCATAATATGATGCCGGCGACGAAAACAGGTCTGACCAACGGTTGAGACTAACCAACAGACCCGATCATCGCTAGTGTCGATTTCATTCTTGTTTTTCCACTTTTTAAATCTTCCTTAATCCCTATAATAATATTACAAACTGATTTAGCTACCGACGACAATCTTGCATCTTGTATTTCGTTCGTCACGCTTATACACCTCCGCACGTATTGTATTTGTCGTCGTTTTTGGTTTTCTTTGCTTTTATTATTTATTTACTTTTTTTTAAACAAGTAAAATTACTTTAATAAATACTTTTATAAAATAAGATAAATACTTTAATAACAAAAAAGAAAATTATGACGATAAAATATTAAATAAATAAATAATTAAGTATCTCAAATCACCTTCAATTCATCATTTTTTTCACTTTATTTCTCTTAATAACTAATTTCTACAAATCTGACGGTATAATTTATTGCTGAGAGTCAACAATTTGCTTAAGTAATTTCGTATCAACTGCATAAACAAGCCTATTATTAAGTGGTATAATTGGCATATCGTATGTACATGCAATTAATCATGCGCATCTATTTTTAGAATAATCCGTTTTATACTTTCATTTTCTAAACAAACAAAAAAAGTAAAAAAAAAAGAGTAATTAAAAAATAAATAAAAAATCTTCTCTATTCGGAGTTATCGACACCGTCATCCCCCAACGGGCTCCAAAAGGGAAGTACGACGCTTTTTCGGCTTCGCCGAGAGTTATAACACGTCAACGGCTTCCTCTCACGGGAAGAGAAATTTGTCGAAAATTTCGTACGTACGAGAATTCAAATTATCGCTTCATACACTTATCAAGTAATCGAGTTTAACCTCTAATTAAGTACGTAGATATTACCACACGCAATTCCCAATATTATCGCTCATTCAAGCAATTAACATTGCATGCGCTCATGTGAGTATAGCCGAAGGGGGCGCATTCGTTTGGAGATTGAAACAGCGATTAAATAAGCGTTTTCTCGCGCGGCTTATAGCATTAAAACGAGTTTCACCGTAAGAGTGCAATTCCGCGGGAAATCATGCAGGAATGTGCAGCTCCTCGACTTATATCTCGAATTCTAAGTCGAAATTCTTTCGCGTTATTCCGCCAAGGACTTTTTCATCATCAAGCTCTTCTTATTAACTCGGCAGGGAAGAGGTCCGAGTGCCGCGGAGGAATAAAGGATGCGAGAAAGTGGAGCAGCTGACCATTAAAGCGTCGAAAGAACAATAAACGAAAGCAAGCCTAATATTTGGAGTGTTAATAATTTTTTTAGAGCGAGTTCTGCTGTACTGATATTCGAAAGTTGAATTCTTCGGATAATTAGGGTAGATCGTACACAATGGAATACCGATACTTAACAGTATTTAGCGGCAGACTTAGCGTCTGGAAGGAGTAACTTACTTTTGAAAATAGAACAGACTGTTTTCTATATTGTTTTTCCATTTTGTTCTAAAAAATTTTATACTAATTTTCCATTTATTTATTTATTTATTTATTTAAATATTTAAATGGACTTATAGTCCTTAAGTAGCGAGATGAAACAACTAAAGATAGCAATAAACTAAAACTAATGTAAACTTAAAACTAACTTAGAATCTATAACATGTGAACGATCTAAGAAAATTTTTAAATAGTCCATTTGCATAGTTTTTTATTGCAATTAAATTAATTAAAAAAAGATTTTTAAGACGTTCGAATGCGAATTAATTATTAAATTTCATTTTCATCATCTCCATTTTTACTTTAATTTCCACTTGTAAAAGTGTTTTTTTCTTGTATTTGAATGAATTAAAAAAAAGAGCGTGCAAATAAGGAGCGTTAAAAATTAAAAAAAAAAGAAATCAGTCGGTTACTTTAGCGAGTCTCTAAGAAATAGACAAATAATGATTTTGCAAAACGACGCGGCCACTTCGAACGAGTCTTTCTCATCGAAGCCTTCGGGCGAAGAGCAGCGTTAACTTGACATTTCAAAAATTGCCTACCTATGCGCATTGGCTGCAGCACACGGGCGAGTACACGGCGCATAAATAGGTTACGATTCTCAGGAAACGTATTCTCACCGATTTCCATAATACTTGCACGGCCATACATATTCCGTAGGTACACGAAGCCTACCAGGCTCACAGACCAACTTCATGTTTTTTAATGAACATTAACACAAGCCTTGACGAAAAATGCTTAAAAAACAAAAATAATCCAGAGTTCGTAAACAAAATATCTATCTCCTTTTAATTGCAGTTTTAAGTATTAACTTTGCAACTTTGCATTTCCTGCGGCGTTACTTATATATGTATTATGTATTTTTTTTTATTTACTTAGATACAAAACCTTTCCAAAAGTTGTCGTTTGTAAAATTTTTAATGAAATACGATTGATCCAAAAAGACAATCGTTAAGATATTAAAATAAATAGCTATATACAATTTAATATTCTCAGTTCGACCGGCAGTTAAAATCCGATCGGCAGATACACTACTCGGTTGAAGCAGTAAGGTCTACTTTTATTAGCTCACGATCGTCACGCATCGACAATTATTGCCACTTGGCCCAATCGGCGTTTTGGCTATAAGCTTGTATATGTGCTACAGTATGCTACGGAATTTTTCGTGCCGCTTGTCTTGCATTACTCATGAGCCGAAAAAAATATGTGCCTCATATGCATTGCTATTAGGCCTCACTTGTACTCTTTAGCGCTAATTGTGTGTCCTCGCCGCGACGCGCATTATTCGCGTGCATTAGTACCCTTCTCTGCACCCCTGCAATTTGTTTCTTTATACAAGCGGCACGTGATACTTGTCGCTAAAAGAGCACGGGCTGCTTTAATTGAATGCGCAGAATAATCGTAAAACTGCACGCATATCTGGTGTTATACCTCACACTATATACATGTACACCATATACATATACACAGCTAAATTGCTCACTAAAAATTACAATAGTTTTTTTAATGTCCTCACGTGAGAATGATACTACTTGGAAAATGACAACAGTTTTTTTTTTGCAGAATTTATATAAGAGCTTTAGCAACATTTTTTAGAGTTACATGCAATTTTGAAAAAAAATTGAATAAATTTTACAAGAAATTATTGTACTTTTTTTTATTCTTTAAATAATGTCAGTCTGAAAATTGACGATTGCAATTGAAGGAATAAGGGTACTTCATGTGTGTATTTTGAATGAGAGAAGTGCTCTTTTTCCTTAGAAGTCTTCAATGAGCACCTAAAAGACATTGTATATAAGGGTTTTATCTTTATTTATTTAAACTATGAAACGGGCTTAATAACCCTTAAATGTAAAAGTAAATTTTTAAGAAAGTACATATAAAAAGTAAAATACGCTGTTATATTATAACTAAAAGTATAAACTAAAATAAAATTTAGTGTGTATTTAAATCCCGTTTGTATTTAATAAAATAAAATAAAATAAACACAGTAAAATTTAATTTAAATATTTTAAAATTTACCAATCACTAAAGCAGAAAAAACGTGTGGGTCTCGGGACCCCCGGTAGGAACGAAGTTCCCTCGGCTTGTTACCGCAACTATATACATAGACATTACCGTTCGATCACTAACATAAGAAATTTAATCATGTATATTGTACGTTCCTCATAGAGA
>JAWWEP010007611.1:0-21170 GCA_035582995.1 Sycophila quercilanae | reverse complement strand
TTTCCGTATGGACTAAGGGTGAGACTGGCATCCCTGTAGACGATCTCCCGTCATCCTCAGGGTATTCCCGGACACCTCGACATCGTCTACGGGAACAACCCCCGATTTTTTCCGTATGGACTAAGGGTGAGACTGGCATCCCTGTAGACGATCTCCCGTCATCCTCAGGGTATTCCCGGACACCTGGACATCGTCTACAGGAACATTCCCCGAATTTTTTCGTATACACTAAGGACGAGGCTGGCATCCCTGTAGACGATCTCCCGCCGTTCTGAGGGTATTCCCGGACACCTGGACAACGTCTACGGGAACAACCCCCGATTTTTTCCGTATGGACTAAGGGTGAGACTGGCATCCCTGTAGACGATCTCCCGTTATCCTCAGAGTGTTCCTGGGCACCTGGACATCGTCTAAGGGAACAACTCCCGATTTTTTCCGTATGGACGAAGGGCGAGAATGGTATCCCTGCAGACGATTTCCCGCCGTCCTGAGGATGTTGCCGGACAACTGGACATCGTTTACGATCGAGCGTGAGCGACGGAGTTTTTATTAATAAAAACTTGAAAATATTTAGAACAACCGAAATTTGCTCTATTGATGATTGATTCATTCTTCTCTACAGTATTTTTTAATTTTGAATTATTCATTATTGGTTATTTATTATTTATACTTATCAATGTTATTAGTATTATTTCTTTTCGCGTTAAAGTTAAGTCCCGTCCGTAATAATTTTAATATGTACCATATATAAATTGACAAAATATTTAACAATTAGATCAATTTTGTAATTAAAAATTTTAAAAATTTTGTAATTTAACCAAATTTAACTAAATATTTTAGTTGAAGCAATAAAACTAATGTTGTCAGGAGGCTTTAAAAAAATGTTAGTTACATCTGTAAACATTTTTTTCATTTTTTCCATTGCAATTTTGTACGAGAGATATTTAATCCTATTCGATACAAAGAAACAAAAATACCTAAACTGAAATAAAAATAAAAACAACATACCAACGAGTGCATTCCAAGAAGCTCGAGTGCAAGCTCATCCATTTAAAAAATCGCGCTCTCAACCCCGACTACCATCGGGTCGCGTCCTCTACCGCGAGCAACCGACAATCCTCAACACCCTAACACCCTTGCCCCGGGTTAAGTAGACGTCGAACGCCGCTGCCGCCGCACCAACACCAAGGCAACATCGCCGGCGCATCAATCGGCCAGTGTGTGCGTCAGCTGGTGCGTCTGGTTATACACGGCCCCAACGATAAAAACGAGTTCGTCGCTCCTGTCTGTCGCTCGCTGGTCGCGCCGCGCAACGGCAAGCTCCGCCAACAGTCGCCGCGACTCTGCGCGCGTGTGCCGTGTGCCGCTGCCGCCGCTATGTGTCAGGCCTCAAATCGCCAGTCAGGCCAGCCAGAGAGCGGCTCGCAGCGTGCAGTGCGCGCGCTGTATACACAGCAGTAGTCCGCTCGGTGTGCGCTCCGTTCCACCTGTCTGTCTCTCTTGCTCCCGGACCGGCGCGAGCGCCACGGTGCTTATACACGAGAGAAAGAAGAAAGCTACATCTATATACATACATACATATATATACATATATACATATATACAGAACAGATAGTTTGAAAGAGAGCGAGAATCGCCGAGGGATAAAGATAAAGTGAGAGCGCAAGAGAGAGAGAGAGAGAGAGAGAGATAGGCGGGGAACGAGCTGCAGGGGCACCGTGTGCGCGCAAGAGGAGTATTATAGAGCCGCCGCGGCGAGTAGAGTAGCGCGTTTGAGGGACAGGCCGACCAGAAGGCGCAAGGAGTAGTCGCGCTTGTGCGGGGCCAGTGGGTGGCAAGATGGCCGGACAGTGACGGACGGCGAGGGAGCGAGTGCCAGGCGTGCGAGCGGGACAGAGTGCGCGTGAACGACGGCGAGGGAGTGAAAGAAAGAGAGAGAGAGAGGGACAGTTCGGCGTGTCGCGCGCGTCCGGCTGCAGCAGCGGCCGCGCCGTGCACGACGCAGAGGTGCACGATAAGGGAGTATACAGCAGTAGGTGTGTAGTAGCAGTAGGAGCTGCGGGAGTAGTATAGGTTTTGCGGAGGTGCGCGTGGAGACGGCGTCGCCGAGGTGTGCTATGCGCTGGCGGGGCACGCCGAGGGCTTAGCGCGGCCCACCAGCAGTTCACCCCGTGCGTGTATGTGTGCGCGCGTCGTCGCCGAGGGGGTCGGAGCAGCAGCCGCGGAGCTAGACGGGGAGGACCCCGACCAGGCCGAGGCATGACGGAGTACAACGTCGACCTCGGCAAGCTCCCTGAGGACGTGCGGGAGAAGCTCGCCGAGCTGGACCTCGAGCTCTCCGAAGGTAAGTTTTTTTTTTTTTTATTATACACGCGACTCATTTATCCGCGTATAATAAAAAAACCTATAAGCGTTAAAAGCGTATAATATAATACGCGTTTTTCGTCGCACGCTGCAGCGATGCGTGTGTATATATATAAGTCTGTAACCACTGCTGTGTCGACCCCCCCCCCCCCCCTCCCCTTGCTCTGCTCCTCGCCTGTCTCCGGGCTCCGTGACTCACCCCGTTCGCGGCCGCCTTTTACCAGCGGCCCGAAGCACCGAGTCTCGCCCGCTCAAAGGGAAAAATCCTCATTTGCTCGATCTCTCTTATTCTCTGTGCTTCCGTGTCTTTCTTTTTTTCTCTCTCTATACTTTTTTGTGTGTCATATACTGACTCTTTCTCTGGATTTGCTCCCCGCGAGAGCAGTGGCGTCGGGGCTTTTCCGCGCGCGCTGCTCCGCGGGGTAGAAACGAGGGAGAGTCGGGGGCTGCGCTTACGAGGGAGAGACGGAGAGACGGAGAGAGAGAGAGAGAGAGAGAGAGAGAGATTGAGGCTTTAATCGATAATTTCTCACGCGCTCTCTTTCGGCCAGAGAGTGCAGATGCGGTCCGTCTAGTCGACGAAAAGACGTGGAGAGCGAGTCAAAAAAATAAAATAAAAAAAAAGAAGAGGGTCGGGGCCGCGTGTGCGTATGCAAATGCACTCACTCATCTGCGTGTGTGTCAAAAAGAGAGAGAGAGAGAGAGCGAGAGGAAACCGGATTTTTCTGACGTCACTCTTTTTCGACCGCGTTATGATTAACGCCGGCTGAGCGAACGAACCGACCGCTCGGTCGTCGTCGCGATCCTGAGGCCGCGACCTGTTGTCTACGTCGTCGTCGTGTTTTTTTACTTCTTTCTTGGAGCCGCGAGGCCGGACTTTCGCAGACATTCCACGATGACTAATACACCGAGGCTGGTTCGCGAGCTTTCCAAGAGAGAAATTAGGAGGCGATTATCGCCTCGAGCCGCTACGGACTTCCTATATACACGGATATAATACACCGGCACTGTCGGGGTTATTGCGCTCGATTCCACCTCTTTTTTTCTCTCCTTTTTTTACTTAGTCCGTCTGCGGCTGTTTCGAGACTGAGCGCGACATTACCGAGTTTTCGTGCGTTGGTTAACTCATCGGCGATTGTTTGAGCGACGTTGATAAGGGGAATCGGTCGGGGCACGATACGACACAATGTTTTTCTTTGATGTTACGTGTCGTTTTGTTTTGCCCGATAAACGACTTTATAGCAGCAGGAAATGTGCGAGTGTTGTTGCTGCATATACGCTACTCTTCGATCGATATATACATATATATTTTTTCAAGTTCGTTATCAATTTCTTGGGCGTTTGAGAGAGAGAGAGAGAGAGAGAGAGAGAGAGAGAGAGAAACGTTAGATTAGGCTTAAGAAACGAGGTAGCGGGGTTAATGAACTTTGGCATTGTGGAAATTGAGTTTTAAGCGTTAGGAAATGAGTCGACTCACTGGCGACATTAAGGAAAGTATAAAAAATTTTTAAGGTTAAGGTTTTAATAAAAATAAATTTATTAAAAAAATTTAATAAAAAAAAATTCATTAACGGTTCATTATCTTTTTATTAAAAATTTATATATGTACGTAAAACCAATTAAAGGAAGAAGAAAAATTAATAATTATCGAATGCATTGTATTGGTTGTGTCGTTAATTTATAGTACTAAATAAAATTTAATTGCGATGACCACCGTATTGGGTAACGTGATATTATTAATAGATTTTGTACATTATCCGACATCTGGTATCACTTTTCAATTCTAAATTTTAACGCCGATGCTGTGGACGTATAAACTATTTTATTTTCGTACATTTTTTTCAAACCAGCATTTTAAACAGAAATGTTCTCTCAAAGAAAATGTAGAGTCTTTTCACTAAAAATTATTATTATTACGAACGGAGAATATCGACTTTATTTATAGAACGTTAATGCAGTAATAATTTTAAAAGATTCCTTGGAATCATTTCAATGCTTACTGCAAGCACGTATGAATATCGTATACGCATTCTAACGACTTTTCCCATGAATTACGAAGATAAAAGATTATTTTAAAATTATTTTTTGAATTAAACTAATTAAACGTATGTAATTGTAAGTATGGGAATATTCTTTTATCTCTTTATCATGACATGTAAAACAAGCGACGTGGTATTTTAAAAGTTCGTCTGTTTCACAATTCAGACCTGAACTACTGAATACTAACGCTAAAAGAAAATTCTTTTTTTAAAAATGTAAGAAGGGATTTGATTGGATAAGTAATTCGTTTACTACTGAATGACTGCCAAAATTCGAAAGGTGCTGGTGTGTATTCAATATTTGTTGAATAATCAAAGAACCTTTACGCTTCTTTAATTTAATTAATAGATTAATAAAACAATTATTAAGATTTCAAACTTTGCCGTTGTAATCCATTATCCTAATATCAACATTTTTTAAAAATTCAGAAAGCGTCGGGAATTTACGTCAGCGGTGTATAATATACGCTTGAATCATTGATTCCAGCATGTGGCAGTAACCGCCGCTGTAACAATAAACATTCATTAAATACAATCGATGCGAATGTTTAAATCGCGCCACGCTCGAAATAATTCGAACGTGTAAACACCCCAACGCCGAGGCACGCGTAATTATTTAATATAAAAACGTCGACGCAAAATTATACAAGTCGTAAAACACAGGCTCGTTAAACTCTTCGCATACGCTCGCCTCGCGTTTATATAGACCCGAAGGTGCAATCTAAGCGGCCGCGTGAAATTCCCGAACGCACCCCCAGCTAATGCGAAGCCCGCGTGCGGCGCAAGAACAGGCCGCCGCGTTGCTCGGTAAAAGGAGCAAGAGAGAGAAAGGGCGTATACAAGGGAAAAAAGAGAGAAACAGAAGACGCGGTTTCGATTTCGCATCCGGTTTGAGGGTCAAGAGACGCTGTCGGGTGCATAGATTTTGAGGTAACGTACGTATATATATCGTACGTCGCTACGATTTACTAGTTATTGGGGGTTATACTTTCGGTCGTTAGAGCGATAAAACAAGTAGTGCTCTGCGCAGGACCAGCTGGCTCGCTACGGGAATAATAGCCCAGATTCGCGCCATTGTGAAAACTCGCTGCATTTTCCTTGCTTTTCGGCGAAAATCGACGTGTAATGATATATTTCGATGTAAAATTTCGAGAGCTACAACTTTCATTTGAAACTTTTTCGAAAATTCCGCGTCGTTTTCGAGATAATCGCGAAAAACGGAAATTTTGAAAGTTTTTCGCAATTTTCACCGGTTTCCCGGAAAATTAGCGCCTGGCCAACTCGAAATTCGAGTTCCTGGCGTTAAAATACACATAAATGTGGCATTGGCCGGTGTGTCGCGAAGTTTTTGATTTTAGAGCTAGGTTGACTGGACTAATAGAGGTATACGCAGCGTCGAGTATCTGCGTTATTATCGTTCTGGGATTTTTCTCCGCGGGGCGGACGAGTGCATGTGTAATTGGGTTCTTGCCTTTTGTTTTTCGTGTTCAGTTTTTTGCCGCCCGCTTCTCCTCGGCGAAGCGGCGGCTCGTTGAATTTTTTACGCTTCCTTTATTTCGTATAACGTCTTTTTCTTTCTTTTTCTCGTTTCTTTTTCTCCTTGGCTCTCTTGGCTCAGTTTCTCGGGCTCCTTTTGTATAATCAATAGAGCAATGGGCATTTATTAAAAGTGATACTGCTATTTATAGGCTCGTTCTGAGTGCATATAGAAAGCTTTGACTCATCTCTATCGACTTTTCAGACGTTTGAGGGTCATGAAAAGAGGAGGCTTTTTTAGATGACTATATGTGGTATTTTTGAAAAATTTACGTTGCAACGTCCAAAGTGAAAACAACTGTTATGGTAATGACTTTTTTATCCGCTTATTAAAGATACTGGCGATTGAATACAATAGACATCTCATTATTTATTCCGTTGTAATTGATTCGATTAAAAGAAAAATGCTGTTAGTACAATTGGAACATAATAATACTTGATATTCACGATTAACTGTATTAAATCGTCTTAGTATGTATATTTAGATGGAAAGTACGGAAGTCATTTTGAATGACATAATTTCTTAAACGTAAAGCAGAGGTTAATGATTGAAGCACATCGTCGGTCTGGAGCAAGATCATTTTTTATCAGAAAGTAGTCTTTTTTTATGAGTAATCGAATAAAATTGATTAGAATAGGGAGCCTCGACTGCAAAAATAGTTATTAAAGATTTTGTAGATATGGAGCGTGGTTCTGCTAACGAAAATCAGCCGTTTCAACCCCTTGCACGGTTTCCGAGCAATCATTTTTTATCAGAAAGTTGTCTTTTTTATGACTAATCGAATAAAATTGATTAGAATAGGGAGCCTCGATTGCAGAAATAGTTACTAAAGATTTTGTAGATATCGAGGATGGTCCTGCTAACGAAAATCAGCCGTTTCAACCCGTTTGCACGGTTTCCGAGCGATCATTTTTTTATCAGAAAGTTGTCTTTTTTTATGAGTAATCAAATAAAATTGATTAGAATAGGGAGCCTCGATTGAAAAAAATTATTATTGGTGATGGCACCTTTCCCAACTCGGGTTTCGAGATAATACCTTTTCCAACTCGGACTCCGACGTGGCACCTTCTTGCTCCAGACCGACGACATATAGTTGGTTAAATTTGCCAAATGTTAGTTAAATGTTCTTAATAAATCTATATACATTTATAAGAAAAGAAAAATTTGTCTAATTTTTTTGTTAGTAAAGTATGTAATTAATTAAGCAATTAAAAATTTTCAAAGATTTGTAACGGAATGATATTATATAACAAACTTCTGAAACGTAATCATTCATTAGATACAAATTATCATTAATTTTATTAGTATCATTAGTACATAAATAAGTACTTGATAATACTCATTTTTTTATTCGTCGTAGGGTATCGCTTGTTTAATACTAGTAGCACATAATTGAATTAACATTTAATTATCGCTTTTACTTATTGATGCGGTATTACAATTTTCAATGTCTTCCACTGAAATAGATATCAAAGCCAACTTGTTTTTCTGAAGCATGCAGGTTTTTTTTGTCGATATTTCAGTCAATTACCGTTTCTAAATAAGACTCGCTAGCCGACTTTTCAATATAACTACGATTTTTCAACAGACTTTCCAACCTATCAAATAATGCGGTACAATTTATTATGAAGCATCAAAAGTTCTCGTCGTCGAACCTTTTTTTTTTTGTTGCTTCTCGTCGCTTTCAACTTTCAAAACCATTAACGACAAACAAAAATCCCATCGATCACCTCCCCCGCACGAAAGAAATAATAGAAATAATCCCGCTACGCAAGAATCCACTCGCGAAAATTTCCATATAAGCCGCAATTGCTTTGTAAACAATAAAAAAAAAAGAATTCGACATCATCGAAACAATCAAGCAAAAAAAAAAGACCTCGGGCCGCCGAAGAGGGTGCGCGCGTGATTTTTAATAGCCTCCGGTGAACAAAATCGAGCGCGACAATGAGCGACGGAAAAAGGTGACTAGCGCCGCGGTTAATCCGCCGATAAAGGGAACCAATGGCAAAAGGGGCGACGAGAGAAAAGCGGGCGTTCCCTGCACCTTGGCCGGAAGAGGGAAATTTCGCTCGGAAATTCGTGGCGGCTACTCGGGCTTCCGCCGTTGCGCGCCGACCTCTTCTCTGGCATATAAGCGTGCAGCACACGCGACTTCACCGCGAAACGCGTGTCTCCGCAACGTTTGCGGAGAGAAGGGAGAGGGGAAAAAGAGGAGGCCTTGGAAACAGCTGAAAAACGTCGCCACCTGCCGCGCACTGCCTCCTCTCTTCTCGCGAGTGTTACTGCTCGGTGCACTTGTCCATTGCTCAACTCGCCATATACACTTTTTTTCTTCTCTCGGGGAGCCCTTCGCGTCTGGCAGGGCGGTGGATAAAGCGGGAGTTGAGAAACGTGCCTCAAGGTATTTACTGGCCCTTAAATTTGTCAAGGACGATCAACGATTTATCATTTTTTTTTATTGTATCTTTTTTTCATTGAATTCCTTTCAAAAATTTATTGAATACGAATTTTCAATGTTGGACGTTTTAAAGGGTCGTTCTTGTGGAAAATGACTTTTTAGAGTCCTATTTTTCTGTGGAATGTTTTTTTTTTTTAATTGAAATATATGATTCTTCATGATCTAAGAAATGATTTTTCTAATTGCCAAAATATACACTGAGAGAAATGACTGATGACTATATATTTTCTGAGCAAATGGGCGAAAAATTATAAAATATTTTTAAACTCTATAAACAAAATAATCAGTTTTTCGCACTTTTCTTAAATGTTATAGGATCAATAATATTGTATTTATAAAATAAATGCTTATATACCTACAGAATTTGTTCTGAAATTTTTTTAATTATCGTCCTTGAGCGACTTACAAACTCCTTATATTTTGCCTCAATTGCTCAGTAGACAGCCTACTAAATAATGGAGTCCTTTATATTTTCGCTTATAATTGAGCATTTAGTTCGTCGATTTTTCATATTTTATTTTTTTGTAAATTCAGTCACGAATTCCAAATAACTATACTGGGCTGTACGAGCGTCAAGGGAGAGACATTGTGAGTGAAGAAAATGATTACTTGAAGGTTACCGTATTGGTGTGCATTGTTGGTCATTGCGCGCAATAATTTTCTTGGAAAGTGAACGTTCGTTTTTTCGTTGTGCACGCTAAATTCGTTTCCAGGACTTTTGACCGTATAGTATGGTAAGGAGTAAGTAGTATAACAACCCAATGGACAAACCATTGTACAAATGTAATGTATGATTAAATTTGTGCAATCACCTGTCCAATGATTATTACTTTACTTTTTACAAAAGTAGCCATTTCTTGGTAAATAATTGAGCAAAAGCCTCTATACATATATAATATATATACCAGTATTGCATCAATTAATTAAATGAAAAATAATTCATGAATTTTATTACAATAATCATGATGTTTTATTACAATCAAATTCTAATAATAAAAGGAAATTCCATGATTGTCGGTGACCATTATAAAACATTTATGCTTCCTGCAGAGTAACAAAAACGTTTTAAATTTCATGGAGCAGAATGAAAGTTCCCAGCTAAAATAAAATTTAGTGACTTTTAAATCCTTTTACTTTTAATACTACTTTCAAAAGCTCAACACATATCTTGTCAGGCTCTGCACTGTTTGAAGCCTTTTGAAGCTTTTAATCTCTAGTAACTAGTTTTATAGTCTTTTAAAGGCTGGGTATAAAGTATCTTATGAAAACCAATAAAAGCATGATAAAAAGCCATTTTATCTCATTGAAAATATGAGAGGAGTGGTATCTATTCCCTGCAAGCTTTATCCAAATAAGTAACGTTGATAAGATTATTAAAAAATTTTCAATTTATTTAATCGTAATGATCGATAATTCCAAATATAGGTATTTCCACACTGAAAAAAATAATAGAGGAAGATTTACAATAAATTTAGTAATATGAGGACAGACCTGGTAAGCCAAGAAAATTACTATAAGCTTTAGAAAAATTATAGCAATTTTTCCAAAACTTATAGGAATTTTCTTGGCTTGCAAAGTCAGTCCCTATCTTACAAAATTTATTGTAAACTTTCCCTTATTATTTTTTTCAGTGTAGTGAATGTGTAACTGGATGTAAACTCGTTCAAATTAAAATGTATTTTAAATAAATCGCATAATATTACACCTTTTACTTATCTGGGTGGTTGAGCAGTTGAGAAAAATTACTGCGCTGATTACGAATACGATTATGTAATCTGCGATAAAAAGAATCGATTCAGTTCTTGATTAATCAACAAATGTCAAACACTTTACGTCGCGCAACAGTTGTTCTACAATATTTCTTTGCGAAAAATCTTTTGTCATAATTTGGACTTAATAAAAGGCTAAATTTAAATCTACATCAAACGACCTAATTTTGTTACAATCTTGAGCAAGATTATTTTGAAAAAAAAATCCATTCAAAAAGAAGCTTAGAAAAGAAAATCTTTCAATTTATTAGCAGCGGAAAATCTCCGAAAACGTTGAAAATGAGGTTAGCACAGCAGCACCGGCTGGAAAAGAGCACAGAATCCCACTCCCGAAATTCCTTTTAAATTTCCCCTCTCCCCCGCACCCACCACTACGTGCGCGCCAGTCTAGCCGCTTTCATCTCCCTCGCTCTCGTTAGTTTTCTCTCTCTCTCTCTCTCTCTCAAGTTTCGGCCATTGACAGAATCGGGAAGCGGAGCGGGCGGTTTGCAGGTGGCAGCCTGTCGGTAAAAATAAATCACGCCGTGAGTCGAGCGAGACAGAAAGAGAGAGGTAGAGATAGAGAGAGAGATAGAGATAGAGAGAGAGAGAAAGAGAAAGAGAGGAAAAAGAAGACGGACGTATGAAAGATAAACGTCGAACTCGACGAGTAAGAAGAGAGAGAGAGAGAGAGTCGAGGAGGAATATAAAGCGCGTCGTTTTTCCCATTGTCTTTTTTTCTTCTTTTTGCTAGTTTCTTCTCTCCGAGCAGTGGCAGGTTCTTTCTCTCTCTCTCGTTTTTTTTTTTTTGCCGAGAAATAAGCGAACTCTGAAGGAGGCGCGGGAGGAAATTTTTCCTTTTTTTTCCCCGTTGATGCCGAAGGATGCTCGAGAGCTCGAAATGAGCTTCGAGAGATAAAGTGAATAACCCAATTTTTAGTGCGGCCTCATTTCCAACTGGCGTCTATCTTGGCGCTGCTTTTTCTCTGCGCTTCATATAATTTTTAGCTTGTAAAGTTTAGTGCTCTTTCGAACATTTGCATATATTGATGTACGCAATGGCGAAAATAATGTCGAGTATAAATTCTTACGCTCGCCTTTGGTACTGCAGCTGTTAGGACGGGTACATTATGGTTATTTCTGACGTGCAATTATCTTTTCACAATAATTCCCTGGGCGAATCCACAATAATTTACTCGGCGCTGAAAGTAATGTTTTTGCGGATGCCAATGAATGGAGAGTATTGGAAAGAAAAGAATTTTACGTCGTGCGGTTTTAGAAATTAATAAATTGACAAAATTTCCAGGATCTATTGTTGCGTAAATTTGTCTGTCGTTTCTGCAAATGCAATGACAATTTTATTTATGAAAAAGATTATATGAATGGTTTTACACTGAAATTAGTTTATTGCAATCGTAACTTTCTTAAAATAAAATGTTTTTGGGACTGTAAGCTACTATTCGGAAGTTAAGTTTGGTGATTATTTTGTAGGATAATCATCTCTTAAAAAAAAACAATGGCCGGATAATATTGTGGTTTGTGATATATTTAGTTAACAAATAAATTTGAATACAATCGAAGCAAATTAAGTTCGTTTAATTCTATTAATAGTCTATTAAAAAAAACCATTGTCTATTAAAGTTTTCTAATTACTCTCACATTTATTTTAAATAAAGATGTTAATAAAAGGTATAATTACTGTTCTAACCGATGTTCCTAATCTCAAAAAGTTGAGTACACGAAACAGAAAACAAAATAATGGAAATGAAAGTTCTACTATTGACAGTGATCGACTGGAAAAATCATTTAGTTTTCTCCCATCGATCTCCCAAATATATATTACATCGCCCACTAAAAGACCACTCCTGCAGAAAACGGCATTACACAATGGACAAAAAATCATTTCACTGCGATAAAATTGTATACATAGAAAACTCATCTCCAGCAGTCGGCCAACGAAAGCTTACCAAAAATTCAAAATTCAAAAGCAGCGATCCACTATACTCCAACAGCATTACTCAAGTATAATCTATCCAAAGTAGGTCAGTCACACTCGTAGGAAATATCGTCGTATCAATCAATCTCTCAAAATCAATAAAAGAAAATCCCAAAAGGAGCGCTGGTCAATAAATCGAGGCCGAAGAGCAAAAGCTTCGTATACAACAAGCGGAGAAAGTACGCCAATAAACCGCTAATAATACGGGCAGGCTCACGAAAGATTTATTCGTCGCGTTGAGCGGGTATTCTTGGCGCTTCTCCATTGATTCCTCGCTGGGCGCGGAGGGCGCGGGAGTCGGAGCCCCCCCGAGAGGAGATGCGCATTAGGAACTCCTGCATCCTTGTGCTCGCGGGAGCCTCTTTATTGATTGAGCGGGGACGACGTCTACGGGCTCCATGCTTAAGACGCGAGATATCGGAGAAAAAAGAGTCAAGGCGCGCCTTTCGCGTCGATTTACACACTTTCGCTCCGATACAAAACGTTGCGTGCTTCTTCTAAAAAAAAAAAGATAGATTTTTTTTGTCGGTTTTATCAAGAGGATGCTGGGGACGATCGCATTGCCAGTGATTTATACTGCGTCGCAACAGCGGTTGCGGAAAAAACTGAGGCGACACGAAGCTTGCAGCTTTCGCACTCGTGGTGCACAGGCGTTATACACGCCTGGGCAAGAAATTGGATTCGCTATTTTAGCCGTGGAGCGTTTAGTGCCGCTTGCAGAGGCGCGGCGTGTAGCTCACTCGCCCACTGAAACTGAAAATAAAGCATAGATTAAATGGTACTCCAAAATCTTTCTTATGAATTTTCTTTTATATCGACAAATAATGTGCACTCGACTGACTAGCTCTAATTCTTCCGAAACTTTTTAAAAATTAAAAAAAAAAAGAATGTCTATACGCTGGAGATTGTTGTTTTACTCGGTTGTTATCTCTTCTTTATTTTTTTTATAATACTTGAGAAGTTATATTGGAGTTTTTTTTGCGTTGGTTATTACCCATTTCGTTCGTTAAGTTCGGAACATGCTTCAGAAAAATTGAAGTCAGTCAAGTGAACGTATTTCACTGAAACGATTGATATAAAATTTTTCGAAAACATTGAAACTTCAACGCAGTTATGAATTTCTGTATAAAATCGGTATTTCGAGAGGTGAATGTAAAAAGTGGTTCAAAGTAACTTTCGGGTCAAACGTAAATTTGATCGTCTTATATATTTATACCTGCTTTTTTCGATATCTTAGGCTGGAAATATTAATTTTGTACTCTTTTAGAAAGCGATGAAAAATAAACGAATTTATATTCTGTACCATATTTCTCTATCTTTTCTAGGAACACTTAAGAGAAAATTTAGATTATTAAAAATTATCTTAAAAATTATTTAAGTTTTTACAATATTTAGGGCAATTTTTACCAAGTCTTGAGAGTAATCTTCATTATAAAAGGAGTTTTATGATCCCAAAATTACTATTTTCATTTATAACTGAGCAAAAAATTTTTATTAACTTTTGCGAAACAACGAGAGTAATTTTTTTCCGAGAAATCCATGTAAAAAAATTAAGTAATTTAATCTGCATAATTTGTAATTAAACGTAATAAAAATGTCTTTCATCCGACAAAAAATGCTACATTCAGAACATTAGAAAATTAACATAAACTTATTTTGCTATATACAGCGGCAAACAGAATCAGCGCAATGAATTTTAAATTAATTTTATAATCCCTTTTTAAACACCGACCTTGTCATGCAAATTTGTCTCCACCTGTTAGACTAAAACAATTAGCATACTTTCGCCTCGCCAACGCAACTCAAATGAGTAGTGTAATTTGTCAATTCACCTTTATTTTTAAATTTCTGTTCGTGCAATGAGTTGCGCCTTATCAAGAAAAAAAAGCTGTGTATACACACTGCAACCAACAATTTCCTATACGAGCCTCTTTAAAACACTCCCCAAGTATCCAATTTACTCCAATTCTCTTACTTTCAAAAAGCTGCAATTTGCATTTGTCATCCCGATCTCTCAGTACACGAGTTACATCTGTCGTGTCGTTACAACTTCTCGACAAACTTCATTTTTACGTGACTCCGTTCGTGTATAATGTCACCGCCTATAAAAAGAATAGTCGGACCGCGTCTCCGAAATTCACGTCATCCTTACACCAAACACCTCGCCTTCTTCTACTCAACAATAATCATCGCGTTATACTCTTATAGATCATTTTTTTGTATCCTTTTTTAATTCCCACGTGATTAAGAAAAAAAAAAAAATAAACGAGCTTATAAACGGAGTAGTACCTTTATTCGACGCTCACAGACACAAGATCCTGGCGGAGAAAATTACATAACGTCGTCGGGCGCGTGCTCGGAATTCACACGATCGCCGAAAAAATTGAAGGTGTCGGCTGGACAATGTTTCACGCGCTCGAAAATAAAGCATCGACGTGTGCTCTATTATCTACGTGTATAGACGAGTGCGTAATCGGCGAAGTGAATGCGCGATGCGTCGTCGTCGATCCGTCACCTATGCAAATTCGCTCGACAGCTTTCGAGGAGCTCGCGCGAGGCAATAGTAGCTCGTCCGGGCGTGACGTCACCGCAGAAGGAGAACGAGCAGATGACCATCTTGCTCGTCGTGTCTGTTTCTTGAATTAAACGTTCAACGACTGTCCGTTGTAATCAAGCGACGAGTATAGCGGACTCTCGGACTGTGCATGCTACTCGAGAGCCTGTCGAGCGCTGTTGAAGTTTCCTGCATTATCGGCTGTACTCTTTTTTTTTCATTGTTCTGTCTTTTCTTATTTTTAATGTAGGTGTAATAGTGTACCTTATTCAATAATTTATGATGGATGAAAATTAAAAATTGTGTATATTTCCAAATAAATTAAAATTTTTTTTTTGTTATTATATGTTTATTTGTTTTATTTAATGAAATGGCTACTAGCTTTTTTTTTAATACACAGTTATGCAGAGTTCAAAAGGAAAACAAAAATGTATGTCGGAAAGTTATAACAATATTAACTTAAAGGTAATGACAAAAGATATTGCAGTGCACATTTTTATCAAAACAGTTTTTTATAGTTGTATAACCATCTTGAAATTTGAGACTATACTTCGTTTTTAGGTAGTTTCAGTTAATAAATAATAATTGATTATATTCTTTAAATAAAATTTATTTTTTTATTAATATCATTTAAATAGAGTATTTGAATTACGCGTAATTTATTACTCCTTAGCGTCTTAACGGTTTGGACGTGATAGATGTAATCATTACAGAACAATTAAAAATTGTTTGCTTTTTAAAGAAATCAATGCCGATAAAGTAGAAAGCTTAAGTCGGTAGGCAAGTTTACCTGAAGCAGCAGGATATTCGCGTGAGATACTTGCCGACCATTAATCATTGTTACAACACGCTGGCTTCACTATACATACATCGCTTCTTTTTTTCTTCTTACAATTTCCTCGGTTACCGACGATATTTATACGTTAGTAACTAATACCAATTATATAGCTTACAATTCCAAAATACTCTGAGAATTTTTTTGTTGAACAATTTTATACATCCGTAATACTATATTTTAAAAAGTAACAAATATATTATAATAATGTCTAGATTTAAATAGTAAAAAGCTTTAATGTTAGAAAACCATTTTTTGAGAAATTACATCTTCAACAAACAGAATATACATTATATAAATGTTCACAAATAAACCAGCCACCACACAAAGAGATATATTTGAGTCATACAGATTAAGATAAATGAATAGTCATTAGGAGGAAAAAAAATATTTATTGTTTTTATTCATACAACACGACGTTTATTCAAAGGAAAAATAATATACAATTGATGATTTAATGGAATAACAAAAGGTTTCTTCTTGCGAATTCTCAGCTTTTTTCCCACACCGCGTAAATGGCAGATGAGCAGCGAGAGAAAAGAGAAGAGAGGTGAGGTCACACCATTAATGATGGTCGCAAAGTGTAATTGACTCGTTCTAACACTATCAGTGTCCTGCTTACACCATAATCAGTTTTTTAAAGTTTTTCTCATTTTATTTTCACGTTCATTCGATAATATGGACTTGTTCTAGTGTGTAAGAACTATTTGTCCGTGTAATAATTATAAATAAATAAATATGATTAAATGAAGTCAGTGAAACATATGAAATGTGAATAATTTCTTAAATTAAAATTTATATTATTATAATATTGAGATTGTATTACAGTCAAACAAAAACGTAACCCATTATAAACGATCTAACGCGAGTGAAATGGAATGAAGAAGTGATGTCATAATCCGACACTCACTCACTACTTCTAGAAGATTTAATAAATTGTAAAAAAAAATTCTGTATCATTGATCAATTTCATCGATTTATATAAGCTGTATTTATCTTGATCGATGGTAGCACTTAATATACTCAAAGGATCTAGATTGATATTTCTTTTAAATAGAAAAGAAGAACCATTAATTTTTTAGATTCGAAGGCGAAAAAATCTAGGCCAATTAAAAAAAGAATCAAAACTTATCGGTACTCGTCTTATTTGAAACTTTTAATATACAAAAACGTTTATATATAAATCATTTATACATATGTACGTGTATACGTATGTATAATGCAAATTGTTTTGAGCAAACAACAAACTAAACAGAATAAACCAGGAAATATTAAATTTTCGAAGATAAAAAAAGATTTAACGACTAGTCATTTGTTGCAGGCCTACATTTTTTTTTTTTTTTAAATTGTTCGGTCACGAATTATTTTCACTTTTTTTTTACGATCCATCCGCAATTTACGTGCATGTAAAAGCGATTTCGCATGAGGGAACCTTCGACCAGAGCCCATTATCTTTCGCGGTTTTACTCGCATTCGCGAAGAAAAAGTGGATTGAAATATATTTGCCGAGCGTCGCAGCTCGCGGCCATGATTTATTTCGCGTGAGCAACGGCGATAAATCATCCGCGTTTCAAAAAAACATACCGGGTGCCGTTAAGGACACGCTTAAAAAGTGCCGGACTAAGCAGCATCTGTATATCTGTTATTTTCTCTACAGCTCACTTTATTCTCATTTATATCTGATCGTTTAATTATTAATCGACGCGGGAGAAAGTTTATTTCTTTTTTTTTCACGTTTATTTATTTATTTATTCATTAAATGAACATTATCTGTCATTTTTACAATGTTGTTATAGATATACAACGCGAGACAATACAACATTGATCGTTTAATTATTAACTGACGCGATAGAAAGTTTGTTTCTTTTTATTTCAAGTTTATTTATTTATATGTAGTTATTTATTTATTCCTTAAACGAGCATTGCTATCCTTTCGATAATATTATGGATAAAACATTCTCATGTGAGAACCATGCTATTGACATATTAAGTTATGGAAATTTTTCTTTGCAAAATGAATAAATGAGTAAATAAATTAATTGCGAATTGAAAATATTAAAATTATACATTAACCGTAAAAGTAAATGGATATAATTTATTGAAAAGAGTAAGATTATATTTGGAGGGATTCGCTAAAAATATTTGATTGATTAAGATTTTATGATGCGGTTTAAAGACTGAAATCTCACGCCTTTCCTCTTCAATCCATCCCAGCAATAAAATGCTAAAAATAAAAAAGTACTTTATTTTCATTAATCTTAAATAGCGTAAAGTTAACGATCGTGATCGTAAAATTAAATTGGTAGTAGATGTCCATATTTACCTTTGACGTCAAATTAAAAATTTTTTTTATAAGCCAATGAATGAAATTTTGAAGTGAAATTATTTATTATACACTTCAGTTTATACTTTTTTAAAGGTAAATTCATAAAATAAATGTAAATTGCAAAAGATTTTTCAATTTTCAATAATTAGTAAAAATATGGAATTTAATTTATCAAATCAATTAGAACAGCATTTAACATTTTATTTACACTAAAAACAAATTTGTGTAATTAAAGTTAATAATTAGTATTTTCATTAATCTATGTATGATGATCGATAAACAATAAATACAACACCATTTAACCATATTTATCTTTTAAACCAATCGGATTTCTTCGTGAATTACTTTACTACATGCAGTTATTATCTTTTTTCAAGAAACGATTGTATTAAAAAACGTATTATTGTGCCGATTCAATCGCAAAAATACTAACAATACCAGTTTATAAAAAAATGTAGCTGTATACGCGTTCAGATTAAAGCTCCAGCGTACAATAAAAAGTGGATCAATCAATAAAGACAAATAAAAGAAAATAATTAAAGCCTCTGTCAAATATTTCGACAGTTCACTTATCAGTGAAAGTATTTAAATGAAGACGTTTTTGGACGATTAAAGCGACGTGGAATAAAAAAAAAACAGGAGTAGTACACTCAATAAAAAGGGGCTTCGGTTTTTCACGCATGACGAGGCCAAAACCAAATTGACGCCGAAGGTGCACCAAATCCCAATTACATCCGTAAGGTAGCAAGTCGAGTTTCGAAAGCAAAGAACATCGCCTACAAAAGGCAAGGGAGGATGATGCCTGTCAAGCCGCTTCTCGCGCGTGCACGCTCTCACTCTGTCCCGCGGTTTTATTTCACTTTCGAGGCGACGTCTCGTAATTTCGAGTCACTTAACGTGTATTACCCGAGCTCGCGCGTGCGAGAATGAGAGAAAACCGGCTGACGGGCTGACGCTCCAAAGGAAGAGGAGCCGAGACGGAGGGAGCAGTGCTGCGAGCTGAGCGTTAAAAGGCCGAAAGAAGCCTATGAGAAAGGAGCGAGGGGCAATGAGAGAAAGAGAAAGTAAGATTAATGAGAGAGACAAAGTGTGTAATGAGTCAATGGAAGGGAAAAAAAGAAACGAAAGAGAGAAAGAAATGGGAGCACGCACGGTAGAAAATCTCTGTTGTGCTGTACACGCCTCGAGCACGTAATACGAAAATGTGTGTCATTCTTGCTATACGAGCTATAAAGAAATTACTTGACGCGTCTCAAATCGGAGTCAGTTTACTGTGGTGTTTTTTTTTTTTTTTTTTTGAATGGGGTATGATAATAAAATGGCGAGTCAGTTAGCTGTCCATCCCGCACTGACACGACAAAGGAATGAGCAGCGTTTTTTTGTTGTTTAAGGTCGTTAAGTTAACATCACGCGGTTATGAATACGTCTAGTAGAATTTGAATTGGATTAATGCTGTGTGATATCAAATCTGTGTGCCGTCTTGCGCGAGAAATGCCAGCCGAAATGAGCTAAAAGGAAGTGAAACTTAATCGGTACATTTTTAATGAGAAGATTAACTTGTGCTGATAATCAGAATAAGCTTTGACCATAATCGCAGTTAAATGTGTATTTATCTTCAGAAATAGACAATGGTTTTAATGTTCATTTTTCCGACATAAATTAGTACTAAAATTGACAATCTTTTAAAATTTTTGTACACCTGTAAGCACATGTGTAATATCCTTTCATCTTGTTAGTTAATGTAGAATATATTATAAGGAAAAATTCATCCAGTGCTCAAACATTCAAACATGGGATTCTGAAATGAAACTATAGAAAATAATGGAGAATTGCAAACGTAAAATGATTCGGAGATATGAATAAAATTGAGAAGAGAAAGCATCGATGGTACTTTGATGAGTTTGGCTTATCAGATTAACCTGCTGTTGTATTATTCTCACTGCGAAGGCTACGCAACTGTTACTGTTATAAATTCAAGAAGTGTTTTAAACTCAGACTCCGCGCGCCATTATGTTCTATGTCTGTAATGGAAAAGATTTTGGTCGTCAACTTTCAGGCGCCTGTAAATGTAACGAGCTGTAATAAATTTAGTTCAGATCATTGCATAATTAGTCGAATGTGCATAAACACGCGGATATCGATGTGTACATATAGAACGTGAAGTAAAAGTTAAGTTGACTTGTTTAATAAACTGAGGAATTTAAAAAAAAAAAATCGTAATACTATTTCACGAAATATACGTGCATTGAATTACATAATCGTGTGAGCATGATTGTCACAGTTACGTCGATTTAGAAATAAGAGAAAACTTAGATTTTTGTTGTGCCGCGAAAGGAAATTCTAAGGCTTTTGGCTAACTTTCGAAAGTGTGTCCTAAAATAAATGACCTTTTTCATTTATCACATTCATGCGGTTACAGAAGTTATAAACATTGAAAACTGTCATTAAAGTTATCAATATCGTTCCACATTTAAAAATAAATTTTCATTTTAAAGAATTTGAATAACTCACGAGGCATTTAAAAAATAATAAAAAGAAGTAGTTCATAGCGATTAGCGTTCATTGTGTCATGAAGTCATTGTAGAAAATTAAGTTATTTAGCCTTTTACCAGAGTTATTATGCGACTGGAAAAAGTAGAAAAGTCAAAAACACTTACGTTACTTTGCCTTATATTTTCCGTATTAAAAACTTTAATTATCCTTCTTGCTTATGGTAAACATCATTAGCCATAATTTTCTCTTAAATTTTGTAAAAGTTACCTCTTTCTCTGCAATGTTATCTCTAATAAAATCCTGAGAAAAGTATACTTTTTTAAACACTGCTTTATAGAATACGTAAATATTAGGTAAAAAGTACGAGGACGATTTCTCTAAGCGTGGATTTGTCTTTCATACTGGTAAAAACGTAAGCATCTTTTCTGACCGGTTCATTGACCATTATTGTTCAGAAAGAGAAACAAACAGAAACTGTCGCAAGCACGCAAGATGTGTTTTATCAAAATTTAACCATAACTTAATCAATCACCAGAAAATTAATTCTGATCAATTTCTGGTTAATTTTCTACCAGGACAGCCAACCTCAATTTCACGAATTATTACAACACCACATGAAACCATGGAAAAAACTAAGTAAATTATTCGATAATTTTTACTGATGCCTCAATACTCTTTATTTATGACTTAATATGCCTTGCAAAACAATGACCCGGAGGGTTGACACTCTCCTTAAAGGGTAACATCACCTTTGAATTTTGAAAAAATCATTTTATTTTTTTTGCATAAAAAGGTTCTTTAAGGTCCCAAGAATGATTTT
>JAWWEP010007542.1:0-11160 GCA_035582995.1 Sycophila quercilanae | reverse complement strand
TTTTTTCAGTAAAAAATTCTCTGTAGAAAAAGGAGCCACATGGTTTTCCAACTACCGTCAAAATAATTTTTATTACTCTCCACGCTTCCGACAAAAATATTCTATTCCAATTGATTTTTTCTCCTCCGACAATTCAAGGAATGTGCAATCGAATTTTTACAGATTCCAGTCAAAATAAAAAGCGGGATTATTTCTTTTGAGTGGAACAACAGTGCCTCCTCAATTAGCGAGCTGCAAATCCATTTTCCAGCGTCGGATTCGAAAAATTTCAGAAATTCCACTGAAAGCAGCCAGGCCTCGTTAAAATCCCTTACTTTTTTTCTTTAACTCACCGAGCAGTGACCAAAGGATCGTCGCTTTTTCCTCGGCGGCGCTCCTTTTGCCCAGGACCACCGGAAAATGTTCGCTACTCCTGCATAAGCCGTGTGCCAGCTGCTTACTTTGCGCAATCCCAGCTCTGCGAATGAACTTTTTACTGGCGGAGCTCGTCCACCGATAATGCGCAGACTTATACGACTTGAAAATTAACGAACGCCTTATATTTGCGTTCGGGCTGCTGGATGATGATTTGGCAAGATTAAAATTTCACTGCAACGAAAAAAAAACTGAGCTCGACTAAAGCCTCGATTCGCGAGCAAACGCACCCCTTGAAAGCCGGTAACGAGCGGAAAAGCCGAGTAAAGGACGGCGAGGAATAATTTTAATTTAAAAACAGCGCTTCTACGCGCCCGGCAATACCACGTTTTCCGCGCGTCCGCGTAATTATTACGGCTCTACAAGCTTTCTGATTGTTCCTGTCGCGCCTCTATATATACTTTTGAAACTCCTAAATTTTTTGGTCGTGGCGGTTAATTGTTTCTGTAACAAATTTTCCATGACAACATTTCGTAGTTATAACTTTCTTCGTGTAGAGTAACTTTATCCGCTTGAAAACAATTGCACATTCGTTTTTGACTGCGTTTTTCTCTAAATCACAAACCGGAAAAGCGGAATTTTAGCGCACGATCCACATCCGAAACTTTGTGTATAGGATACGGCTAACCTAATATTATATACATATACATACCCTTTTTGACGACTTTTCTAGTATTTTAAACTTTGATGGTTAAAATTCCGGGTCTCTAAAAGTTTAAATGGCATTCCCTTTTATGTAGATGCATAAAAAGTAATTTTAAAATGATAAAATACGTTTTTCTAATTGCATTCTCGCGTCTATTTTATTTTATGCGCACTCTGCCTAGTATTCCTACACTTATTTACATTTTTACGAAAAAACGCTTAAAGTCGTAGTGGTATTCCCTTTTAAAAGTAAACATTTACAAAGGTAGTACGTATATCTCTTTAAAAATTCCCTTTAACCTAAGCGGAAGCGAACATTCACAAACTTAAACAACATGAATAAACAAAAATAAACTTTTAGCAATATAAGAACAAAATTAAATAATCAGTTACGTAGTTAATTAAAAATGTTCTTTTATTAAATTTTACATACATTTTACGCAGGGCATTTTGTTAAACTATAAAATAACTAAATAAATGAACACGAAATCGAGTCATCGAGCGAATTCTGTTTGCGTGAAATTCGCGCATGCCGTGCGAATTCTCAGTTATGCTCCAGGCGTAAAAAGTTGGTGCGCGAGTCCGCGCTCGTAAGATTGATCCTTGAAAGGAGGCCGACGCGCAGTCGCTCCGAACTACTTAGATCCCTTTGAGTCGGCGCTTGGATCTTTAGCGGCTTCCTTATTCAACCGTCTTATCGGAGCCTTCCTTGGGAGGAGAGAGGGTGAGGGGTTGGAAGACGCCGGAATGAAAACGAACAATAGGGATTTTATCTGGAAAGTCTGGCGGGCGCCCTCCGCCATTGTGCGGCGAAACAAACCGATTTTCACCTATATAATCCATAATCACGAGCCTGTCTGCTCTCGAAAACTCGTGCAACTGCCTGCGCGTCGTGTGCATCTTACCCGCCCGACCTACCCTCGAGGTGTACTTTAGAAATGCGCGGAGGAGTCGACGTCTGGTATTACAGTGGATGTACTCAAATATCTGGTATTTTCTATATTTTTAGTATAATATGTATAAGATATATTTTCAATTTTGAATAACCATCTTCTATTTTAATTATAAGTACCCTCTAAAGTTGAATTAGTGAAAAACCACTAAAAATTAGTGAATTCCACTAAATATTAGTGAAATTTGCTCCACTATTTCGAGATTATTGGAGCAAATTTCACTAATATATAGCGGAATTCACTAATTCAACTTTAGATGTGAATGGAAATTGCATTTTTATTGTTCTTTTTCGTTGAGTTCATGTATTTTAAATGTTTATTTTATTTTTATTCACTGGTAGACGGAAAAAATCATGTTATTTCTGTCCAAATTTTTAAAAACGACAAATTTCAAGTCTTTTTATTGGCACTGAAAAACATTTCCAGCGTGAAGGATATTATAGGTGTTCGGAATATTGGAAAAACGTAATAAAGTTTGTGTCTAGAAATAAATGAACAGGTAAATTGATTATTTCTCAAAACAGTTTATTTATCGTAAGACAAAAGAAATTTATTGGACAATTCTTCTAAGGTGATTGCTAAGTTCTTAACATTTATTTACCGCCGAACGAGGAAGATCTGCAATAGGAGATAATATGCAATGTAACTTTAATCTAATTCATTTAATGAAATAGTTATAATAAAAACAATACCATATGCTAAAAAAAATAATAAAAGCGAAGTTACTGAAAAATAGTTAGTAAGAAAGCTATGTATGATTCGTATTGAATTTTCTTTTTGCGACTGAAAAGTGACATTCTCACGTTAGTACACTCCCCCGTGAATCAGTAAGCTTTCTTAGCCTTTTGTTCGGTGACTCATTGATTTCGCTAACAATTGTACCCCATATTTTCAAGTGGAATTCTTAGCTTCGAGTTAAGCGATCTATGTCAAGATTAAAATCACGCGGTAACTTCGTCCAACAAAAAAATTCTGAGTAAAATATAATTTTAAGTTAACTATAAAATTTCAAAATCCGATAGTATATAATTCTAATCACCTAATAGTGTAATAATAGGATACAATAATAGTAAATAATAGTAGCGAATTGAAAATTAAAAATCCTCCATAAAATTTTGTTTATTCTCATAAATAAATTTTAATGAAAGCTTTGAAGCAACATCCACTAGCATCGACCAACTTTGCAAAGAAAGCCCGTAATTAGTCATTTATATACACTATCAACATGTGCCAGATTCAATGAGTTTAATCGCCTAATATTCGGCTGTACAATTGCCAACTCGATCAATACAATAATTCGGATAATTATAGCATGATCGTATCAACGGAATAATTCACAAAGCGGGGTGTATAACACACGTTATATAAACTCACCCAGCACTAGCTTGCGCGTTGGCCCCCGCGCCGGCGCCGCCGCCGCCGCCGCCGCCGCCGAGGGGCCCGAATCCGCCGAATCCGCCGAGGCCGCCGAATCCATTGGCGCCGGCGTTGGCCGCGGCGTCGGCGCCCGCCTCCGCGCCCGCGCCGCCGAAGCCACCGAAGCCGCCGGGACCGCAATCCCCGTGGTGGTGGTGGTGGGCCTCTCGCACGATCCTAGGCGCCTCCCGATCCCCTACGGCTATTCGCATTTCACCTCCACTTTACTCGATTCCATTCAAACGACTGTGCAATCTCGACTGCGCGGCTCGCGTTCGCCTTTTTGTCGCCATGCGATACGTTCGTTCGAAAGTGAATAGCCGCTTCAGACATGGCGAGTTCATTATTTTATTTTGTTTTATTTTATATTTTTTTATTTATATATGCATGTTTGTTTGATTTTTTTTGCATTTCAGGTTTATTCATCTATTGTTGCTAATTATATAGTAGTCTCTATAACGATAAAAGGTACGTTTCAATTTAGCGGTGGAAAATGGTTCATATCACGCAAAGAGTGATAAGATATACGATACAAGGTTGCAATGGGAAAAAGGGGATTTCATTGATTTTTCGATGAAAAATGGAAACGAAAGTTTTTTTTTCTAGGAAAATGCTACTTGTTGATGCAAAAAACTGGAACATACTTTATTCTTTAAAAGGGAATGTAAAATGCAGCCTTTGTTATTATATTCTTTTCTAAATGATTTTCTTTGTTTATGTTCCTTTTGTTTACTAATGCAAATGTGAATTTTTGAAAAGAAATTATTCAGTTGGCTCTCCATCCTTTTACGTATTTATTTTCATTTTTAACAATGCATATTTTCTACAATTATTAAGGGCAATTATTTATTCTGTCGAAGGTTGATAAGATAGTATACTTTTTAAAATTAAAATGTACGATTACAAGTTTTAGATAATATATTACAATTAGAAATTGTGTAAGTTTCTTTATAATGTTTCGACAAAGATTTTAATTAAAAGAGGAAAACTACATACTTTCACATTGACTTAATTAAAGACTTTTCTTTCACAGAAGATTAATTAATTTATCTCGAAACCAGTAAGCCTTTCCAACGCCTCAACAGAAACGAAAATTCTATCAAATTGCATCGTGCGCATACATCAATGCCGACAAAAAATTCAAATATATTGAATAAAATAATTTTCTATTAAAATACCACAAAGCATTTCATATTTCCTAATTGAGCTATTTGATTGCGCAGTCGAGATGGAGTCAATTTCGATAGGCGAAAATCAATAATCCTATATATATAACCTACCTCTATCGGCGGACGGCATTGCCAGCGTCACGGACATGACTGTCAATAGGAGCAGGAGGAGCGAGTATCTAATCATTTTCGTAAAATAGCGACTCCAAGTCGAGTCGATGTCGATTAGCTCGTAAATGAAAATAAAGGAAAACTGATAGCGAGCAGCGCGGGCGGCTACTTTTATAGACCGTCATATTAGCACTTGCTTTGTTTCCGACCGGACGTCGGGCTCGACACCGCGCATCGGCGCTTCGGTGACCATTGTTCAGCCGATCGCGGAAAAAACGCAAATAAAGCAAGGATACACCGATCGTGTTGAAAAAAAAAGCCGTCGAAAAAAATATTACCTAAAGCGATGGCTTATGCAATTTTTTTGCTCGATTGGCGTCGTTTGCATGGATTAATCAAATCGACGTGTACGCAATGTGCGAGGCAACTATATTATGCATTGTGATTAATCGATAAAAAATTGAAGCGGGTAAAATTGTTTTTAACTGGATGAGACTACTTTTATTAGTTTCGCTACATTATAGTTGATGGCTTGATATATTAAATGAAATAATTAATAAAAAATAAATAGTCGTTCACCTATACGTTTGTTGCAATCGTCATTCACAGATACACTTACAGAAATGGATTAATAAAGGTTAAAGTACTGTCATGCAATATTTTATAGTATAGTAGTAGTGCATCATTGAAAAAAAAACGTGGTATACATAAAATAGTTTTTATTAAAAAAAATGTATTAATTACTAAAAATAATGTAACCTCCTACCATTTGGTTTCATAAAAAAGAATG
Source organism: Sycophila quercilanae (assembly GCA_035582995.1). Taxonomy (NCBI): domain Eukaryota; kingdom Metazoa; phylum Arthropoda; class Insecta; order Hymenoptera; family Eurytomidae; genus Sycophila; species Sycophila quercilanae. Next base: position 5,662 of record JAWWEP010007542.1, on the reverse strand, counting down.
ATCCCTAGAAATATAAAAAAGTGTTTCTCGCCAAAGTACAACTACTCTCTATTATACTACTATTAAAGCCTAAAAAAAAAGTCGTGAAATAAATCATAAAATAAAGGGGTCCTGACTCACGAAACGCCTCGATAATTTTACGTTCGATGATTCTATCTTCACATAGCTTCTAAAAGGGGAGCGAGAGACAGAAATTATAAGACAGAGAAGGAAGACTGAAACGTACGACAAAGACCTGCATACCCGCGGGCAGTGCGTGGCCAATTGAGCTCAATTAAGTGATTCAGAGCCACACGAAGCATCGTTATTGCGTCATCGCCGGCCCTATACGCGCGCTCCTCACGGGCTCCTCCCGACTTTTCGTCTCCTATCCGCGGATCGGCGCGTGCGAAAAGCCTGCACCGTTCCAAGACGCACGCGTCCCATTGTGACCCCCCTTGTCCCACTTAATCGGCCGATTATCTCATCTGGCCGCAGGAAATGCGCCGAAGTAGGCAACCTTGAATCCGACGTCTTCATCGCGCCAGCGATTTATGCAACAAACGTCGCACCGAAAATTCTAATGGCTCTTTTTGAGCTTTTCCCTGCTGGAAGAGTTGGTATGCTGTCGCGAGGGTCACGTTCTTGATTTGAGCAGGAAGAGGGACGATTTTGAAGGAGAGGAGAAAACGCGAGGAGAAATTTTAAAAGATCGTCAAAATCTCGCTTTGATCCCTTAGGAGCTTCTATATGCGGTCTTCTCTAGTAAAAAGCTTCGAGTGTTCAAAAGCCATATTAGTCTTTATACCAACTGTGATTGACAAAGCGAAAATTATGATAATTCGAATAAATAAATGAATAGAACCTTTTTTTATTACAAGGGTTTGTTTCACTGAGCAATTAGTATTGCGTAACTTTCGAAAATATACATACTAATATGAGAAAGCCACTTATCAAGGCAATTCAATAACGATGCTGTTAAGCTAATTGGAGTTTAAATATTAAAGTCACGAGGTTGTCATGTGTACAATACAGCGACAGTAATTTTAACAAAAAAAAAAAAAATTGATTGGATTATTGTCAGCAACTGCACAGTAAAATAATTCGTACCTGGTTGATGAGAATTTTTATTTTATTAGAGCAAATTATATTAGATCACATTACAATACTGGCATATATATATATTTCAAAAGTATTCCTTTATAACTAATAAAAAAAATACCCAATTATTTAGAAAAAAGCCTAATAATATAAATTAATCCTAATAAATGCCGCAAGAACATATAGATCCTAAAAAATACACATCAGTTAAATTCCCAGTATGCATGTACCTACACAATCTATTTAACACGACATAAACACTCCTCTGCAATTCATTAACTTTATTAAAAAATAAACAAAAACTGAGCCGCACAAAATGTTAATAGTCTTCCAAAGTCGTTCTAATTCGCGAAAAGAGCAAGCAACGACCCTCAAGAAACTTCTCGTTAACATTCATAAATTTTCGCGCGGTTCCGTACTATCACTCGGCATGCGCATTAATTTGCATCCGCTCACCAGGAGACGCCGCGTTTTCGAGATGCGAGCACCGCATATTTATCCCCGCGACGGGTTACAAAAAAAAAAAAGAAAAAAATCTCGTCCTTTTTTGGCCGCGTGCCCCTAATGGAGTCGTGCATTTTTCCGACCGCGAGCCATTAGGCGCGCCGCTCGTCGGAGAACGCCGGCCGACGCGGAGTTATTAATCCGCGGGGTTTCGATGAAAAAGGCGCGCCTGATTAGCTTCTTAACGGGGGTTTTTAGATTTGCGCTGCAGCGGTGCACGGGGCAAATGGACTCACCGCGACTTGTCTCTGGCAGGCAACTAGTCAAAGCTTTGTTTGATGGCTAGTAATTCCTCGGGTTTTGCTCGATATTACCGTATAGTTTGGAGCGATTTAATTCAAAGTTGCAAGAAATTCATGCGGATGAATGTATATTTAAGTTACACGAATGACACTGTTAAAATGTATGTATATATAATGATAATAAAAATTTTGCAGTGAGTGAGAAAATTATTTTGTTTCTCTAAAATTTACATTGGCAAACATGAATTATTTTAAAAACATATTTTGTTCAAGGGTTTTCCAAGTAAATATTTGTTTAAATCAACTAAAAATATATATTTGAAACTGTAAAATGAACTCAGTTTTAATGCAATATTTCCATAAATAATAGTGCTTTTATTATTTTACTTTTTAGCAACAGATTTCAGAACGTACACGGAGAAAAATATCCCATTAAAAATTACTATAGTTTTATCTAAAGCGCGGACAAACTGGAACTATAAAAAAAGTAGTATAATAGCCAGCAAATTTTACTATAGTTGTACTAAATTTTACTATAGTTATATTAAATTTTACTATATTTACAGTAAAATTTGCTATTCATTATCGCAATTTTTTTGTTAGTTCCAGTTTGTCCTCGCTTTAGGTAAAACTATAGTAATTTTTAATGGAATATTTTTCTCCGTGTATTCCACATTTTTAGTTATATATCTATATTTAATAATCCATTCGGTTATTCGCGTTTTTTGAGTTAAAGGGAAATAGATAAAATTTTTGCGCTAAGCTAAAGCTTCAGCCAGATCTTCCCACTCCCATTTTCTACTTTTATTGTCTTTTTAATTAACTTTTTTTACAGAAGTAATACTTTCCGCATAAAAGCTTATTCAACGTTTAAGCACTGTGCAACTTTAGAAACATTCTCTTTCCTTCAATAAAAAAAATATTAGAAAAAATATTTCAAGATATTTTCCCTTTTTTTCTGAAATTATTTTCCTCAAATTTTGCACAGTATTTTGTAGGTATCGCAATAGTTTCAACAAAATAATTAATATTTATTATCGTGTTAATCAGATCCTGACTATTCAAATTTCATCTTCTAAAACAACGTGCAGATACAGTTTTCTGTTCATTTAGCAAAACTTGCGAGACAAAACAATCCACTCCCTGTATCCACACACGTTATTCTATATGACACATAACAATGCATTTGCTTTCAATTTGTAAAAGAAGCGACATAGCTTACACGACTCAGCGATGAAAAATGATAGCTTCTCGTGACCGCCTACTACAACTGGAGAACATATTAAGTTGCATTTAGAATCTGAAAAGTTATTTAACGAGTGGATGGATAACTGTATGAATAATCTACGGAAAACAAATAGTAAAATTTAAAAAAAGTTGTTTAAAAAATCTCATAAGCCTAAGACGATTAAGTCTAACGGGATTTTTTCGGAAAATTTCCGAGAAAAAATTAAAGGGATCTTAAAAAATTATTATATTTCTCAGGAAAAACAAAAATATCTCCACTCGTGCACTTAGTTAGAGTACACTTCTCGCCCAGTCTCACACAAATCTACCATATACGTAAATCCACAAATGCACGTACAAGCAAGACGCATCGGGGGAAGTTCGAGCGCATCCCCGATACCGCGCGCTCGGCCGTTAAATCGCGCCGTCATTTTTCATCTGCTGGATTTCGGCTCGCTCGGGCGTAACTGTTACCTTTTCCCCGCCCGCCTCGGCGCAGAAGCTCGACAGGGGACAGATACGCCTGTCGCTTCCACTTTGAAGAGGCGCATTCGGTCCTTTGCCGAAGAGAAAGGAGCTCGACAAGGGGAGCTCTCGGGCCGCATATAACGCGAGAGATATCTGTCCGCTCGAATTTCGGAACTGTACGCGCTATAAGGGTAGTGGGTGCGGGGCGAATTTTACTGATAAAAATTGCCGTGAATAAAATCGACTTCCTTGCGTGCACACGTCGTACCTTGCTATCGATGGTATAGCGCCGTTCGAGGACCCGTAATAATTCTTTGTATAGAGAAATAAAATTTTTCCGTGGGTAGTGTATTGTATTCAACCCAAATATATTTAAGCCATTATAATAGTTATGTATTTTAAAAAAAAATTAGAAGTGTTTATTAAATACTTCTCTAAAGAGTGTCAATTAAATATTTTTTTAAACTATTAAAATTTAGCATAGTTTCAAAAAAATATTTAGATAATTCAAAGAAATAATTTAGGTGGCACTGGTGAAAAGGAAATATTTACTTATTTGAAACTATCAATTAATTCTTTTTTTCCGTGTTAATAAAAATAAATCTACCCTCTAAAGATGAAAAAGTGAAATTTCACTAAAACAATGAAAAATATTTTCCATTTATTGCAAGTCGAAACTATTTGAGGTGAAATATTACTGTACACTGAGAAAAAAGTTTACTAATCACAATTAACCTTGCTTTAATTAATATATACTTGTTTCAACCAAAATTTATTTGTTTCAATCAAATATTAATTGAAACAACTAACCATCGATTTCGATTTCTTACTTTTTTTTCAGTGTATTTGAGTTACTTTTACTTCTTCAACTTTATGCAAAGTATAATAACGAAGACAAGAGATAAATTAAAATGCGCTACTCCCGCTTTACTCAATCTCATTTCGCGTAACTTTTTCCGACGCTCCGTACAAATCCGGCGATCGAGTTTATCGGCAAAGTCAAGAGCGATTTTAAATGAAGTAACTTAAGTTTGTTTAACAATCAAGTTTGAGAGGAAGGAAAGCCGAAACAAGAGTCAAGCGTCACTTCCCGACGAAGGAGACGTGCGAGTTCGCGACTGCGCGCAATCTGCATGAAATTAATGGAATGACGTAATTAGAGCGCGCTGCGGCGCCTCCGCGCTTCCCTGAGCATCTGTATAAACTTAGCGGGAGATTAGTGTTTGTTTGACTATACCTTCGATTAAGCCGACACCACGACGAGTTTCTGGACACACATATGTACGCATATATACATACTTTTACGCGGTATATTAAGTCGTTTTCCGGATACGGGAGTCTGCTAACCAATTTGCGCTCGATTTCACAATATAAGATAGCCTTGCGCTTTAGGGATTATTCGAATATTATTTTTAATTTTTAGTGGTTTATTTGAGGCACGGAGCGCGGGCTCTGGGGGCTTAAAATATAAAGGTGTGCGATATATGACTGAAAAGATTGATTCAATAACAAACTAAAATGTTGAGCGAATAATGCTTTGATTTTTTTCTGAATAAAAGGTAGGATTAACCCTCTTCAATCTACTTTACGACATGAAGTATGTATGTCTATAAAATCTGAATGACAAAAATAAATACGGTTATTATTTATTATCAGTTATAAAAAGCTGCTACTTTCATTTCTTTCATTTGTGTAATTTAATTAATTAATTCGTTTAACTTATCTGCTTTTCACGCGGTGAAAAAGAGTTTAGAGTGACGTATGTGTTTAATTAATACGTAGCCGCATTAATATTATAATTAAATAGTGATAAAATAAAGTAGTGGTACACTACTATGTTTTTATAATATTAGCACAAATAATAAATTTTTCAAAATTAAAAAAAAATTACATTTTTGTTATTTACTGTATTAAATTTAATATACCTAAGCATATCTATTATATTTTGTCAAATAACTGCAGAAAATACTGTACTTTTAAAATACTGCACTTCTTTCGGACGGTATAACCAATTCGTCCGGAGAACCGAGACAATTTCAGAACCAATATCCAAACACAGATCAAAAGTCCTTAAATAAATGTTTGCCATAAAACTCCTTTCAAGCTTGCGGCGTGACAGAAAATCTCATTTAAAATTTTGT
>JAWWEP010007513.1:0-22123 GCA_035582995.1 Sycophila quercilanae | reverse complement strand
TACGGCATAGTATATCTATATAGTGTAGGATCGTGACGTCATCCCCACTTTTCAAATCACTATATCTTTTTTAATAAGCATTAAATTAAAAAAAAGAAAAAATACGTGTCGATTATTTTTTGATATTCTAACTGACACAGTTCATGAAATTTGATTTTTTTTGTTCTTCCCAATTCTGTGACTAGAAACTTTACGTATTTTCTATTGAAATGGTACGTAAAATCTACAAAAAATCTACTAAAATTTTTTGTGCAGATTTTTTTTCAGAATAAATTCGATACAAACTCTGTATAAAATTTTCTATATCTATGCTTTCTATATACTTTATACTGAAAGAATTGTTTTAGTAAAATTACTATACTAAAACTATATTATAATAAAATTTACTGTAAGTATTATATGAAAATTTCCAATACTGTTTCCCGAATTTTACTTCAAAGTACGGTTTTTTTTCATGTTAAATTATGTTGAATTATATATTGGATGCGCGTGCGTACTTCGCGTATGTGTGTGCCTGTTTGAGTATGAGGGTGGGGAAGCGCCCTCGCTTTCTAGCGCGACGCCTGCGAGCGACTCTTCGCCACGGACAGTCCCCGGCAGCGGACGCACCGCAGCACACACTTTTCTTAAATAAATTTTAGTTTAATTAAACATCTTGTTTCTTGGCCTGCCGACTTCCCTCAATCCTCTCATTTCAGAATTCTGTAACCACTATTCCCGACTATTCAGTAATTTTTACTAGAAATTTATCTCAGGGTGAATTTTCATCGTCAGCAAAATTTTTATCACATTATATTGGGAACGCAGTCAGCCTTGAAAATCTGCTCTCCTACAAAAAATTTTCTTTCGGGAGAATGTGTACTTACCCATCCGCAAGTATGACATGTTTATAAACACGTTTAATAAAATTTACTTTCTCTCCTACGTTGAAAACGTTAAAAACAAACATGTCTTTGGCTTTATTGATTAACTATACATTTTAGCCACACCTCCATGTCAAATCACAATAAAGAAAGCTTACTGACAGTTTCCGTATATATAATGAGTGCGCACGCATGTAGAATTACTATCTATAGACTGCTATACATAAACTGAGTCATCTGAAACGAGCTTGCGGGGAAACTTCCTAATTCATCCCAGATTCAGAATTAATCGTTGTCTATAACGTCTGGTTAAGTACCTGGTCAATTTTTATTGAACCGGTCAGAGAAGACGGTTTAACTCTCCACCAGAGCACGCGAATAAAAGAAAACTAAGTCTATTTGTATTCAAACTCACCCCCCACCTCCGCAGGAGCTCTAATGGAATTTCCAAAGCACCACGCGCAAAGATTAACATTGAAGAGCGTCTGGGAGTGTAAATCGCATTGGCCAAGTGCTTAATAAGCGAGGCGAGAAGGAGCCGTGGAAATATAACGGGCGAAAGTTGCAAAGGAACTCAATAGTCCGGGCAGAGGAAGAGCCCGGCGAGCTTTTCTTCGCCGAAGGAAGCTTGCGGCTTTAATGCCTCGGCGTTACGCCGTCATTATCCGAGCCGGGGATCTGGCGAAGGGCGAAGAAAGAAGAAAGAGAGAGAAAGAGAGAGATAAATAGGGAGAGAGAGAGAAAGAGAGAGAGAGAGAGATGAATAGAGAAAGGGAGAGGGAGAGGCGGAGAGAGAAAGTAGGCGATGCTTTCGGGCAAAAAGTCGTGAGGGCTCTCGAAATTCTCCGGCGTCTCGTTAAAGCGATCGCACCTCTGCCTCGCTCTAGTGGGGTGCCCCGCGTGCCGGCGTATTATTCTCTCCCTCTTTTCGTTCGCCTCTTTTGCGCCCGCGCGCGAAGCCTGATTTGTAAGCGCCCAGAAAGAAGCTGCGCCAGTGCTTACAAGCTGCAATTATCGTCCTCGCGATAAAGTCCTGGGAAGAGGGGAGGGGGTGGGGGTATGAAAACGATTATTTATCGGTCCTTTGACGACTTCAACTTTCGTTTAGTTGCTCGCGATGACGATCAAATTTATGTTCGCTGGAGAATGGAGCTTTTAAATCAACTCAAGCTGTCCTTACTTCTTGTTAGCAGGATGCTTGGCTTTTTTTTAAACGCTTCTTTTGAAGTGAATTGAAGCTTCGCGATTGTTTAATGAATGTCGAAATTAATTTAATGATTTTATGCATTTCTGCAAGTATAAATTATTTCTTTTTCCATTTTTAAGATGCCTATAATGAATTAATCAAACGGTTATGTCGTATGTTTCTGCTTAAAATGTGGCTGATCGGCAGGTACTCGTGCAAAGAGTAGAAAAGCAGTAACAAGTAAAAGAACAGAAAATAATTCATTTTCAAATTAACTAGACTCTTATTTTAGCTATTCTGTAACCCTTTTCGGTCTTACTGGGTAAAATCGACGCCAGCGGATTTTTGATGTAGAAAAGGGCCTATGAAAACTTTTTTTGCATAGGTAAAATGAAATTTTAAATATGTAACCTGTACAGACCTTTTAAAGAAGGCTTGAAATATAAGTAAGTATTTTTTTCCTCTGGAATTCAGTTTTAATTAATTTTTTCGCAGTGCGAAATTGCTGGGGTTGATTTTACCGAGTGTGACCGTTACGTAATTCTGGGTAAGTGTGACCGAAGAGGAGTAATTTCAATCAATTCTGGATTTGAGTAATCTAATTCTTCTAATTTGTTCTTATCTTAGACAGAGATAAATGATTTACCACGTGGCCTGGTCAGAACCAATCACATTAATTGTCACTATCAAATTAAGAACAAAGCAATTAAATTAAAAATAACTAATTGCTTTACTTGTAATCTCATCATTTATTTAGGAAGGGCAATTTAAAAAAAAAAAGAAACATCGTTTTTATATTGTAATACCGATCAAACCGTATTTTCTCGTAATGACCAATATAAGTAGTCTAAATAATTCTGAATCAGATCCTGAGTTCCTTTTTTTTTCTACATCCTCTATTTTCTTTAACTAAAAAAGTCTTCTATTTCTATAACCTATTTATTCACTTATTTAATAAAATATAATATGTATGATTTAGTTATTAATTCCTTTAATTTTAGTTAAAATGTTGTATAATGGGTAAAAACCCGTAAAATTATAAAATAAAATAAAATTAAAAATTAAGAAAAAAATTAAAATTAAAAATCTTTAATAACGTATAAACTTTCACTGACGACCATAATATTGCCTCTGAAAAGCTGTGCAAGCTCCTCAAGCAATAATCAATGCACTATTTAATAATGCAAGCGAGCAAGCACCGTTCCTCGAATTCAAAGAGTTCCGGGACAAAAAGGAGGTCTTCCACTTTCTATCTGGCACACGTGTAACAATCTAAGCGTGAATTTTAATAACACTCGAACAGGACTAGAGCGCGAGATTGAAAGAACAGAGACTTTTGAAAGGGGAAAAAAATTACGACGGGGGCGCGCGCATCGGCCTCTTCAAACGCGAACATCCCGCTCCCTCCCCCCTTCCTACCACGAGTAACCTTATTTCTATCTCGAAGATCGAAAGTTCCCTTTGAAGTCGAAAATTTGACAGATCCACCCGAGGGCTACCTTGAATATTATCTACCTCGCGCAAACGCACGGCGTACAATACGTCGGCTTACATACGACGATAACCACCCCCTCCCACCCCCTCCTCCAGTGAAATCGGACTTTCCAAACTTCTCGCCAGCTCTACACAGGCTTTTCCGACTTGAACTTTCTTGTTTGGTAATCTGAGAAATTACTTCGCTGTACTATCCTCGCGACTTATACTTTTCAGCCCCTCTCATTTTTCTCTCGCCGTTCCTTTCTTTCTCCCCCTCCCCAGATCCGGCCAGTTAGCGCCAAACTGTTTATTCAATTAAAACTCAAGAGCTCGCCCCTTCCAAGTCGAGATTTCCTCGACGTTTGTTTACAAAGTTTTTCGGCGACGCGTCACTTATCGTTATTGCATTTGCCATCGGTGCCGAGGCGTCTGCGCAGGGGGTGTTCTCCCCCGACGGGGTGGGATTTAAATATGAAATACGCGAGCGCGTAAAGTCGCGCGTGCGAGCGTCACTCGCGATACAATTCACTTTTACAACCGTCAGGGCTTAGCGTCGTCCCGTAGTGCTTCTGCGGCCTCCTTCCTCTTGTGCCCCACCCCCTCCACCCTTTTTTTCTCTCCCTTCTCTTTGTGCGCACAGGCGCAATTTCGCAGTCGTGAAATACGCGCGGAGCCCTAATCCGCAGGAGCGCGGCGGCAGAATCTCCGCCGCGACGTTAACAACTCGCAACTCCTCGTTTTCTTCCCTTCTCTCTCTTCTTTTTTTTTTCTTTCTCTCGAGTTTGTGCAGAGAAGTGGCGGCAAACACTGAAGCGACTCGGCAGGCTGCGTCTGCTCTGGCGTTGCTATATTTTTTCTTGGTTTTCTTCCATTTTTATTTTTTTTTTCTGTCTTCTTTTGCTTGCACACCCCACCAGATCCCACATCTTTTCATTTATACCAGTCCGCCGAGTCTTTATTTGCTCCGCGCCGCGGAGGACCCTCAACTGGCCGGGAAGTTTCCTTTCTCCGGGCTATCCCGGGACCACTGTTGGGCGATGGTTTCGAAGCTCAGTAAATCGAGCGGTTTGGAAGGGATGGGAGAAGAGGAGGTTGCTGGACTCAAGGAGCCTCGGCGTATCCTTCTACTGCGCCGTTGAGGGGACGAAAATGCGTTTTTCTCCTGTCGAGTGCTGTTATTACTTTGTTTTCTTCTTTTTGTTTTTAGAAGGGAAATTGCAGCGTCCGGGAAGTAGGGGGGCTCTTTGTATCCTACATTTCAGGAGTGCTCTTGGCATTGTTTATTCTTAGATTTATTTTTCTCGGGGAACAAATTTATGTCAATATTGATTTGAAGTATGCGCTAGGTAATGTTATTAAGAAATAATTAAGTTTCTGACAGTTTCATTTATTTAGTTTTATACGTAGAAATTTCTAAAGATTTGGAAATCGTGTCGTGAAAATTATCGAGTTTTGTAAAATTAAAGAAGAACTAACCTGAGTTTTATCGAATTAACTATGCGGATTGGATTTATTTCGAGCGATTTCAGGTTCAATACGTCTATATATATATATATATATATATATACACATATTAACACAACCAGAATTACAGAATTAGAATATACGACGTAATTTTATCGTACTCATTAGATATTTCTAATTCGAAATTACTTATCACAATTTTAGATTATGGATAACTAACTGGAGTTTTTTCAAATATACTTAATTAACGTCAAATTTCTTCCATTTATTGTATTAAATGAAAGGAAAGACTTTTAACATCCAAGTGTCTCGTCTCAGTTGAGTGAAGTTTAATTTATTTAACTTTACAGGAAACATTTGATACATTTATTACAGAATGTATGAGAAATAAAAATTATTAATTAATCTAAATTACCATTCCTCTGACAGTGAATGATAAGAATACATTACTGTTAAAGAAACGAGCGGAGAATTAAATTCATAATTAATTGAATTGTCCAAGTGTCTCACAATATTTATAACATTTTCTTTTCTTTTTAATTAAACGATTTCTATACCGCGTTAATGATTAATTAATTTACAATAAATAAGGTCAATATCGCCAATGCATTGAATCAACTTCCCACCCAATATTATTAAATCAAATATACACTTATCATCAAGGACTCAAATGAACGTTGATATAAGCTATTTATCCAGTATATCAAACATTAATTCCATCAAATTTGAAAATCGCCAACAGTATCTCGCGGAGGACTAAACCCTCGACGCCAATTCAGACCAGAACCTGCAGACATTCGATAATAAAAAAAAAGTTGCTGCCAACAATACTGGCACAATTCTTTATCATAGTCTATAACAAATATTCGTAAAGGAAACGCATGCATATAATAAAAAATTTATGAATATATTTCTTAGTGACTATGTTAAATTTGTGTTCAAAATTTGGAGTGGAATAACACACATACATACGTACGTATATGCATAGCTCCGGGCATTTTCTAATGAATATTTTTGTGAATCTTCTAAACCCACAAATGTGCTTCTACATTAAAATTTGAGAAATCAAAAACCGTCGCCGATTTAAAGCTCTCCCCTTGAGAAACCAAAAATGACATCGACCATACATCGGTGAAAGCACAGCCAGCTAACAAAAAAAAAAGAAGAAAAGAAAAAAAAAGATACAATAAAATGCCAGCAAATTGTCGACGAAATTGCGCTCGCAGCATCCTTCAATTATAAAGCATCGCTGCCGTCGGTTATTTACCGAGGTCCTTTTTTTCCGGTGTGCTGAGGGGGCATAGGGGGGGCGCCGCGTATCGAGCGAAAAGTTTCAATCGCCAAAAACCTTTTTAACGCTCGCCTGAGCCGCGGCGGTGCACCGCCGCCCCATTGGGTGGGGGGAGGGCAGGGAACAGAGGGAGAGGCGCGCGTCCGACTGTTTTATCCGAGTCGAAGCGGAGGTTGGCCGGAGGCCCTCCAGCGGCGCGGCCGAGTTGTTTCTCCGTTTCGCCCGGCGGGGCGACGTCGTCCCCGGGCGCTTATAAAATCGATTCTCCTCGCCCGTCCTCCGCGCCGCGCACTCGATAGCTTCCAGCGCGGTGCACTTGCGCGGGAAACACGACGGGGACGAGCCTCGAAACGCGCCGCCGCTGCTGGCTATCGGACGACTCTTTTCTCCCCGCTGCTGGTATCCCAAGGATAATAAGTTTCCTTTAGTTCGTACTACTTGCTTTGCTGTCGGCGTTTTTCTTCTCCGGCCAACCGGCGTCTCGATTCGAGCTTACGGGTGTATGCTCGTCTGCCGTCTTTTGCGATTTTCTCGTTCTTTCTTTCTGTTTGTATTTTTTTTTTCTTTTTCATTCGGTTCTGGTTGAGTGTTGATAATTATCAAACAATCGGCTCACTTGGGTGTCATTTGAATTTTCTGATAATACAAGAGAGTTGGAAAGCTAAATTGAACTAATCGTAATATTATAATCAGTCGTAAAATATACTCATTAAAAAAACCTTATTAGCTGCGGCCGTATTATACTAATGTAATTAGATCGTAAAAATCACTAGGATAATGAATTGTCCACAAAGTTTGATGCCAATCTCTTTAAATAAATAATCAAATTTGAGAACTTCTAGACTTCACAAAAGATGATATTATAGTTATAGAAACTTTCTTTTATAAATAGTTTATTTTCTTATATGGGAAATAAATCCCTCGAGTGGATTGTGATAAAGAGTGTAATTAATTCCCTAAGGTGATAAAAAAAAACTATAAACTTCAAAATATATATGTATATTGCTTATGCTAATTATATAAAAACTTACATGATTTTTTACTTAATTTATTATTTTTAAATAACAATAAGACATTTAGAAATATTATTTAAATGTACTTAAGCATTAAAATGATTAAACAATGAAGTCGTGTTTAATCCAAATACACTAGAATATCATGTCGCAAGAAATTTTATTTTAATTACAACCTTTTCTTTTGTCCCACGTACTTTCATTTTTCATCATTTTTCATTTTTATTTTATAATTAACGCGGGAAAAAAGAGTGACCATCGTATCTCTTAAATTAAAAGAGGGTAATAGAACGAAACACGCTAAAGTGAAGAATCCCCTTTAATAAACAATATTATTTCAACTAAATTCAAAAAAGTTTACAACAACCGTACTTGTAATATAATAGCAGTAAATAAGCCTTCGCCAAGTTTATCCAATTAAACAACAACTGTAATTAAAATTTTGCATAAACACAATCAAGTTAATGCTTACACTTGTTAAAGACTTGCTCGAAGAAAAAAAAAAATTCGATCAACCAACAATCTTAATTCACCCGCGAAAAACTACTTACCAAGTATCTAATAATTGCTAAAAGTTTAACCGACTTCCCTCAACGTGGGCGCCGCGCTCTCTCTCTCTCTCTCTCTCTCTCTCGAACAAAAAAAAAAAAAAAAAGAAATTCGTTTGTTAACAAAAGAGTTCGGCGTTGCACGAGCGGCAGAGGGCCGAGTGGCGTGGGAGGGAGAACAAGTGGCGCGTCGACTACTTTTCCAGGTCGCGCGGTTAGCGCTTCATGAATTTTGACAAAACTCGCGGTTACGCGCAGCAAGTATATATAAAAGCCCCGAAAATTCGCTGGCGCGAATATTAAAGAGCCGGGGATCGCATTGAAGCCCAAGAGAGACTGAAAGAGAGGCAGAGAGAGTGAGAGAAAGTAAGAGTGAGAGAGAATGAGAATCTCTTTCTGGGAGCGTGATAGCATGAGCGCGAGAGAGAGAGAGAGAGCGATAGTATGAGAGTGAGAGAGAGATAGCGAGAATATGAGAGTGAGAGTGAGAGAGGGAGAGAGAAAAAGGGAGATATCGTATGCATCAGGTGCCCCCCCACCCCCCGCTCGGTCTTTCACTCGAATTCTCATTTGAAACCTCCCCCCTCGCTCTCATTTTACGATCTTTCATTCTCAAAGCCGCACAGCTCTCGTCCTCCCTCTCTCACCTGCTCGCGCTTCCATTTCCGCGTCTCTCGCCCACTTTTAAGGAGCCTTTTCTTCTCCCCGGGCCGGCCGCGGCAGCTCCCAGATCCACTCTCGTTTCGCCCGCCGCGGGAGCTCCGTCGTCTTCTTCTTCTTCTTCTTCCCTCGCTCTCCGGAGATTTGTGTATTTTATTCTTTCTTACTTACTCGTTATGCTCACAGTTATGATCCTTTTTGCCGCGAGCTACTCTCCCTCTCTTTCTTACCATTTTCTATTCTACTGCACTCTCGGTCTCACCCCCCTCCCTTCTCCTCCCCCACTTTCCCCTTATTTCGAGGCTCTCGTTTATTCTCGTTCCCGTTCAAATCTTCTCGCTAATTTCCACTTTTATTTATGAGTCTCGCGTTTTTTATATTCTCTTACGGCTTTCCGAATCTGAATGAGCTTTCACCGCTTCATTTACATTAGCCGCGTTTTATCATCTCAGTCTTTTGCACTCATTATTTCAGTACTGCAGTCATCTACTTTCTTTTACGACTTCTTTCAAGTGCATTAGCAATTGATAATTTCGAGGGGAATTTTTTCGTTTGTTTTTTATTGAATGTATAAATTTGCATGCTATAATTATAAAATGAAAATAATAATAATAATAATAATAATAAGTAACTTTACAGCAATTATTTTAATTTACGAGAGCATAAAAACTTTTATTAATGAAGTGCCCAGTTAAAGTGTGAGTGTTTCTTTTTAATACGCATTTTAATATCTAAAAATACACGATTAAAAATATTAATTATACTAAAATCTATTTGTTTTCAATTCTATTGCGTATACTATTTGTTTTGACGAGAAAACTTTTTAAATTAAAAGCAGCCGTAAAATATACCTGAAAATTAATAAAGGCTTTGAGCATTTAAAAGCAACTTAAAGCAGTTCCATTTTTATCAAAGGATCTTCAAAAAAAAATGTTATTTCCCTGTTATCAACGGTTATTATGATTTTATAATAGAATTTATAATGAGGCAATTAAATGTGCACTGTACTCTGTTCTAATTAATTTTTAAGTTTTTATAATTTCCTGTTTTTAATAATCTTTACGCTCGGTCTACTTGTTTTCACAACAATAGATTGGATATCGTGAGGCCAATTAAAGTAACATCATCTCTCCAAAATAGAATAAGTAAAAATTCACTTATTCGAGGTGAATAGTCAATTATTGAATAAGTGAATATTCGCTGTTATTAATTATACTATTACAAGCGAATAAAACAAGAGAATTTCACTTATTTATACGTGAAAAGTAGTTACTGTCAATATCGTGAAAATTTTACTTATTATTTAACAATATAAGTGAAATTCATAGTCCCTTCCAAAACACTTTTTTTGTGTGATTATTTTACTCTTTCCCCTTTAATATCAGTTAATTAAAAAAAAATTTACATTATTTTATACTATATTTCTCAACGGAAAAATAATTATACTTTAAAAAACTTCAGGTGCAGCTTACAGAAGTTTACAGAAGCAATTGCTCGTATACCCCCGCAGATTAAACATTTTTTACAAAGATAAATAAAACTTTGCGCTTCATTCGTAAAGAGGCCGAAAGAAATCATTTTTAAAAGCTCCTTTGGGCAATATCAATGGAAATGCCTTAAGAAACAAGAATCTCCGGAGCACAAACACTCGTTCCTCGAGAGAAGGATGAGTCGTAAAAAATGTCGACTATTCACCGAGCTCCATCGGCATAAAACATCACCCGATCGAGTCTACCCCCCCCAAAAAAAAACCCTTGAAAATTCGACTAACATTTATCGAGACCTTCCTGCACGGTCGACGGCACACATGCCACGGACATATACCTTCCCCCCTCTACTCCTCCCTCCCTTCCGGATTCACCCTCTCCACGCCGGGGCTAGTCGCGCGAGGGAGCATAGGTCGGCTCGCTTACGCTGGCTTCGTTCTTCATTAATATAGACCCGCTTTGATGAGTGTACCGCAGGCGGATCAGCCGAATAAAGCTCCACTCGCGCCGCTGCCAATACCATTATCTCCGATATCTCGGCCGGGCGCGATCTTCGCGGATGGCGCTCGCTACCCCGGAAATTCGCTGAATCCGACGCTGAATGAAGCCCTGCGCGATGTCTGTTTGCACGCATTAGGAGCTCGAGCGAAGAGGAGTCATTACCCACAGGCACCCCCGCGTGCCATTACAGTGATGGCGCAGGAGGGGGTGGGGAGGGGTGGGACAGAGGGGATATCCCATACCCTCGGCTCTGCTTGACTTTCCGATCTTCCGACAATCCCTCATACATCGGCTGCTTCCGATGGCGTGCGAAAAGGTTATGGGTTGCTTTATGGGCCGACATTGGTATTGTGGCCTCGTGGCGATGGAGTTCTTTGGAGGGTGAGATACGTTTCTTGAGCTTTAGAAGCGTTATACACTTTCTCGAGGCGGGTTTTAAAATACGTAAGCCATTTAAAACGAGGAAACGCGCTTTAGTGCTATATTTCATGAATCAATTTATTGGAATTATTTATTTTTGTTACGTTGAAAATATTGGGCTGTGGGGAGAAAAATAAATTCAACTTGCGGTAGTCAATTAGCTTTTTTACAAGGCTTATTGATCAGTAGAGATTTCGTAAGATTATATCATTTATAAGAAGTAATATATTGGTTTTTGCAACCATTTCGTATATGACTATTTCTGACAGAATGAAGATACGTGCGTGACATCACTGACTATAACTTATAATGCATTTTAGTCATTCGTCATCAACGAATGCGTTATTTTACGAATACATCTATTTTTCAGTTTCTCGTCGTGAGATATAATTTATGTAGTGATTAAAGTCGGTGAAATATTTGTTCTTTTTTTTATATCTGAAAAACTTAACCATGAATTATAAACAAACAGTTTTTTAAGATTTAACGAATTCTTTTATTATTCGCATCTTGTAAAAGTTAAAAATTTTAGAGCTACAGTAATTAGCTATTAACAAATAGAAAGGAAATTATTAATAAAGATTTAAAAGTATGTACAATTAAATAGCTTGTAACACTTAAAAATGAGAAATATTTTCTTTTAAATACGATATGAATAGGCAGTTTGCCTCGACATTTCTGAAAAACGTCAATAAAAATGAATATAAAAAATAAATAAATTGCTTATCGTTTCAATCTGCCCTGCACAAGTTTCTGGTGCGCATATTCGTCAAATTCCAATAGCGCCGAGTTTCTTTCATTTTTTAACAGCAACCATTTGTTGCATTGAATTTGTATGAAGTAAATTTGAACGCAGACTGCCGCGACACTGGAGTTTTACAAAAGTATTTTATAACTTTTGTGTCCGAGCAGAAGTTTTCTGATTACATTAAATCTGGGTCAACGTAGAAGTATATATATTTTCTTTTAAAACGCAATAGTGAATGATCTTTAAACCAACACATCAAGTCGCGCCTTATAACTTTAGAAAGTAAATCTTGATGTAATTAAAAATAACTTTAATTTTTAGACGAATCGTAACTTTCTTTTTTTCTTGTACAGTTGTACTAACTAACGTAAATTTGAAATCATTCGCTTTCAAGAATTTTCTGAAAAAGTTTTTAATAAATATTTTTTAAGTGGGACCGCTTTAAAATTTCTTAAGCAAATTAATAATTCGTTACGCCATATTATAAATATTGCAAGAAACTTAATATTAAAATTATTCTAACAACAAATAAAAAAAAACTACAAAAAAAAAGAAAATATAATCAATATGATTCGAGCGAATCCCCCGTAATTCATCATTTTGCATGCGTAATAAAACGAACGGCAAAGGAGCATCCGAAAAAGGGCCGAATATCAAACGGGAAAGCGGGAAATCCCTCGGCAAATCGACGGCGCCCGTCCTCGGATTTATTCACGATATTCGTCATCAATTTTTCATAGGCGCCGCTCGTGCGTCCACCCGCTGAAATTGCTAATGCGCCGGCAGCCGACTTTTTAATGAATTTCACGGCTCGAAGGAGGAAGAGAGATCCTCCCCGGCGAAATTCCTCGGCCCGCAGGACAAAGGAACCGGGTGGGTGGTAGGGGGTGGGGTACGCTTTAAATTCGGGCTATAACTCAGCCGCGCCTTGTCGGCGATTCGGATCTACGTCAGCCGCGACGCGCTGACCTCGGCCGCGAGGACAAAGCCCGGAGGGGGTGAGGGTGGCAAAAAAAAAACGATCGCGAAATACGCTCGAGCGTTCCATTCAACAGGCACAATGAATACGTTAATTAATTCCGGCCGTTTAAAAGAGGAGTTAACAACAACGCCCGCGGATCTCCCACCCCCTGCGTCGCGCGCGTTTTTGTTATCGCTACTGCGCCCCCGCGACGTTTTCCACCCTTTGACTCTTCGGCTTTCTCTCTCGCTCTTTATGCCCCTGCGATTCTCTCGACAGTCATAATTTAGATTGCAGGCTTACATGTCTCTAGACGCTTTTTTTCTGGCGTCCCTGACGCTCATTCGCTTCTGTACCTTCTTTTTTTCGGCTTTAAAAGTGGGAGGCTGGTGCGAAGAGCTGCAGCTCGGATCAAATCGCTGTTGGCTTAAAACCCACAGCCCTTTTTTAGCACATCATTTTTTAATTTAATTGATGACGTTTGTTTCGATTATATTTTAACTAAATTTATATCAAATAATTATGAAATTAATGACTGTTACATTTAGCTAAAAATAATAAAAATAATAAAAATTCGAAGAAGATGAAGAAGTAAAGGTACACTTATCAAATGAGACAGAAGTAGGAAAAACGGCTGTGGGACCAATAATTTCATAAGTTATTTCGTAAGGCTAAAAATAAAGTTTATAATTATTAAAAAATTAATTATTCCATTTGAAACCTGAGGTATTCGTGTTTGAACATTTTTTGCTTGAGACCACAAGTGTCAACATTTTTTAATGAATTTTTTTTTTTGTTACTGATTAAGCATTAGAAAATATAGTATTAACATCCCAAAATTTATTGTAATAACATCCCAAAATTGCGCTACATTTTTTTCATATTTCAAATCTATTCTCCGCCTTGAATAATGTATAATAAACATTCCTCTACGTACGTTTTTCAAAGTAAAAATTGTGAAAAACAATATAACGTTAATAAGCAATTTATTACATTTTTAAAAAGCTTTAATACGTTTAAAATATTCATGAAAAGTTGCTTTCTTTTCTGAAAACTTTGAAATGCAAATACTTATTGAGCTGATGTAAATGAATTTTAAAATTTCACGAAAATCAAATTAATTCTTGCTTACTTTAAAACTTTGCCAACTCCGAGAATTTTTAAAAAATATTGTAATGTGGTTCCCTTTTGAAAAATTAAAAGACTGTTTGGAAATAATTGTATCGTCTACTTTGTGACGATACTGCTTCATATTTTCATGAAAATTTTCTCTTTGAAGGATAAAAAATGTTTTATTAAATATAATTCCCTGTCATTCCTCTGCCAGTAAAAGCTAAATTGTCGAGAACTTATACCTGCGTTTTTTTATGGCACTAAAACTGTCTCAAATTTAACTGTGAAAGTAAAGACTTACAAATGCCTGCTCTGTAGGTACTTCTAGTAGTCAGTTAAGATACAAAATAAATTTTTTTTCAACACTTTATTGCATATAAAAAGCATTTAAAAAATATTTTCTGAATTTTTTCATTTATGACTAGTATCGAAAAGTATACAAAAAATTATAGACACACTTTTAAAATTTCGTATTTATTTGAAAAATAAACAATTTTCAAATAAAAAGCGTGTATGTTTTAATTTAATAATAAAAATCATCACTTTATTTAACGTTCAGCGCTGCTGCGATTACGCGTGAAATTTAATTGGGTCATAAACGTCGTCTATTTGAACTTCAATCAATTAATTATCTCTCCATTTACTAGTCACATCTGTTTCTGGCTGGGATATTTATAAAATTCTATTGCAATTGTCGACTTTAACATGAATTAAATAATTCAATTAAAAAAAAATCATATTTATAATTGAATAACACTTTATTAAATGGATAAAATTGCATTTTATTATTCTATTTAAAAAATATTTTACGTCGTTCACAGAACTAAATTTAAATGAACAATTTTCTGTATTTTGCAGAAGTTTACACAAAAAACCAATTATCTTAATCTTAATTAATTAAATAACTTATGATATAAAATTCCACGTTCTTAAAAGATACAATAGGGAAGAGCTTACAGAAAAAACTATAATAAGAAAGTTTATATATATATATATATATATACTAATGTAATAATTGTACTATTGTAATCCAAGTTCTTTAAATTGTTTAATATATTTAATATAATAAATTAATGTACTAAATATAATAAAGTTAATACAAAACAAAAATTTGTTTCATTATATTTCAATTAATGTAAATTAAGGGCAATTTTATCCATTGATTATTTTTAAATCAATAAATAAATCGCTACTTACGGTAGCTAGTATTTATAGAAAGAACACAGAATAATAATATTTCTACTGCATAAAATAAGTGTTTAAAATAAAACTCATTATCTTAATAACGCATTTAAAAATTCTATTGACCTTAATCCCTCTCAAGCGCAAAATGTCAATAAATCCATACTCATACATCAATAACGCTTGCATTCACGCGTGCACAGCAATAATTTCCAGCGCCTACGCAAATTAAATAAACGCGCGACCATTAAAATCTTTATTACAAAACGAATCCACTGTCGAAGGCGCGAAACGGTCCGCGGCCGGTTATTAAAGTCAAAACGCATCGAAGCGTCGCCGACATAAATCATCCCGTTATAAAAATAACGCCTGTAAATAAATCAACATGTAACTTTCGCCGCAGTCGTTCGAGCATTCGCGAAAGCCCTGTAAATCACCCTCCCACCCACCCGTCGATGTATGCAATAGGAAAAGGGGCAGGGGGAGCGTAGAGTAGCGCCGGCCAAAATCGATAGCAGCGCGAGTAATGCCGCTTAACGGACTCCGCGAGGAGCAGAAGCCCTGCACCGGAGGACTTCAAAAAAAGGAAGGGGTGGGGGTGGGAATAAGCGGGCATCAAAGGTCTGTGTCCCCGCGGGACAAAGCGCCCGGCGGACGAAAGTATATATAGGCGAGCGATCCCGGACGCGCGCGTTGGATGAGCCCCCATCCCACCCCCGCAACCCTTCAGACTTCGGTAGGAAATTAATTTCCAGCGCGGAACGCTCGGCGTCTAAAGCGCGTCCACCCTCCGCCCCTTAAAGCTCAACCGGGGAGGGACAAAGCCGTGGCAGCCGCGACAATAAGGAAGAGAGTGAGCAGAGGTCACATCTGTTGCCGCCGCAAAGGTGCGAACGTCCGCGACTACGACTTAATTATCGCCCCAACTTGCCACTACTAGTAGTAGTGGTGGTGGTGGTGGTGGTCCGGTAGCACGCGTGGTTTCGAGATCGCGGGTGCGAAAAAAATTCCTTCGCGAACTTCGCGTTTGTTGCGCGCTCCGGAATAACTTCAGCCTTCAGGAGCTAGTTTCATGTCGCGTGAGCTGTAAGCCGAACTATACGTCAGTTGGACGAGTGACTTTTGAATTCTATGCACTTTTCGATGTGGTCTGTTAATTGAACTGAATAATTCATATGTGATTTCGGAATTAAGTGACTGCGAGGATAATTTGTTTAATTGATAATGGCAATTGCACAATATTAGTGTAATTGTATACAATTTATATATACTTGGTAATAATTATGTTGGATGAGCCAAGAAAAATTTGATTGGTTAAATTTATTCATCGTCTTTTAAAGAAATGATGAACCTAAGAATGAAGTCTCTTTTTAATTTAAATGTTTCTCCCGATACCACCTGATTAAAATAATTTGATTGTAGGGATTCTCAATCCTTGAAATTAACTTAATACGTATATATAAACTATACTTGATCGTGAGAAAAACATTCCTTACGAAGATCTATGCCAAACGTGTTTGTGTAGATACTTTTAATTAAAACAGGAAACAAAACTCGGAACATTATTTATTCAGACATTTATGTGTAACTGTTATTCATATTGTTTAATAAACATTAAGGAGCGTGGGCAAAATTGCAACAGGAGGTGCTAGATAATTATTATTTTAATCAATTGCAACTAGATTTTTGAATTTATCGTTTTAATTTCGTTCAGACAGCAGACCTTGAAGCTCTTCGCGCAGACTTATAAGCACTCGAGAAATCGCCCTCAGACCTCTTGAGACTTCTAAAGATTGCTAAACATTACCATAAGATTTCCATAAGATTTCCAAACACTACAGCAGTAATACCCATTTCATTAAATATTAAAAGACTTCCAAGACATCCCTAAGGATTTCACTGACATTGAAAAGACTTCCTCAAGGTTTAAAAACACTTTTAAATTCTGTACGCATGTTTTGTGATCTAAATGTTAATGTATAACATTTTATTTAATGTTTTTATTTTCATTAGCGCAATATTATTAATTAATGTTTAATAATACATTAAACACGTTAATTTGACTACGATTATATTTATACCTTTAACTAATTTAACTTTACCTTTTAACTTTTTAGCCAACCAACTGTAATTCAAGAACAGTTCCTTTCATTTACTTTATTGAATCAATTAATGATTAACTTATCTTTTTCAGATACATTACATTCTATAAGTATTACATTAAATCATTTATTGTAAGATTAATTATTTAATCCAATTAGATTAGAAGCTATCGTCAATGATAAATTATGGCCCGTAAAATTCGCACTAAATGTTTAAATTAATAATCGTTTAATATATAATATCGTTTAGCACCGCAGATTTTATTAATCGTTTATTACTACATAAAAATCTTTTTTATTGAATCAAACAATTATCTTTTGTTATGTCCTTATATTTCAATAACAGAAGATATGTTGAGTGAATGCTAAAATTTATAATTTAAAACTCTGTGCATGAAAAAAAATTGCCCTCCCCCACCCTAACCGTACCGCGTGCATATAACTCTCGATATAACTCCTTGTTGAAATTGTTTTTAAAGTCTATTTCATTCGACCTAGCTCAAAATTTTAGCACTGGAAAACAAAATATTTTAAGAAAAGCAATTTTTTGTATATATTTATATATACATTTAAGCACTAAAGCTCACTTCCACACAAATTCATGCTGTCGAAAAAGATTTCCCTCGACAAAATTAATCTCTCGTTATGAAAAGTTCAGTTAAACAAAATACACCGGGCTGATTAATAAAAAAGTGCTGCCAAAAATCATTGGCATGTCTTCCTTCAAAATACATTATTTTTCCTATAAGCAAAGTGATGTAATAAAGAAATAGTGATAATGAAGCTGCAATGTTTTATTCCATAGGTCTTGTTTTTACAATATTTTCGAAGAATTTAAATATTTCAACAACAAATATACCATTTAAAACTTAAATGAATTTAAATTAAATTATATGCATACGTATAATATATGAATTAACCTGAAATTTATGTAGTTATATCACCACGATTTATTTCAATATTTTACGGCGTTTAATTATCAAATCGTAAAAATTTCAAAAATGTCTTCCATTGACTAACAAAAAAAATCTCTCATTTTTAATGAAAAATATATCCAAAAGTCATTTCACAACTTAACAAAATATAAGCACCATTACAAAGCTTCTCCAAATGAAGCAAACAAAAAAAAAAATACTTTCCATTCGATCAGCCGAGTCGCACCAGCCGCTAATTAACTAATCATCGCGAGCTTCTTTCCCCTGCACAGCAGCATCAAATTCGAGGCTGCATGCATGCATATATTTACAGCCGCGCAAATCGTTCGGTCGCGAGCGGAAAACAATCGAGCCTCGCGCGGTCGCGAGAGGCCGTACCCGTTAATAATTTCCGCGTCGCGGTTATTTCACTCGGCGCGCTAATAGTCATTAAATAAGTTGGACAATGAATATGCAGCGTCGCGCAGCGTGCGGTCGCACGCGGAGCGCCGCCCGCGAGAATCGTCGCCCGGCCCCGGGACTATTTAGCATTTGACCTCCGGGAGGGCTTGTTACGACTCGGCCGGCCATTCCCCGCTCACACGACCACCCCCTCCCCTTCCTCCACTCGACTACATCACCCCCTCCACCCCTCCGGCCATTTCGGAAAGTCATTTTGCGCGGGGATTGTTGAACTTAGGAGTAGTCGAGTTGCGGACGTTGAAGCTTGGCGCGTTATTTGCCGGAAAATTTATGAGTGCTCGTTAATGCGCTCACGAGTCGTTTGTGCATGCGCAAGGTGTTCTCGCTAAATACTTGTATTTCATTATTGTTTCCGGAATTGAGACTCTCCAGCTGGAAACTGACGCTGTGTATTCGTCCGGGAGCGTTGCTTTAACGTTCGTACGTTTTTGGAGCACTTTTGGCGAGGCGTACTGTGTGTAGGGAATTATTGTAGCTTTTGAAGCTGAATGAAAAAAACATTTTGATAAAATATTCATTGTATTTTAGGACGGAATAAATTGAGGTTTAATGGAGCTATCGACTTTCTAGTGAAGAATAAATTAAGGTTTGATGTCGCTACTAACTTTCTAGTGGAGTAATTGTTCATTAAAATTATTGTGGAAAATACTAAATGAGAAACGTGATTGAAACGCTTGTCTGACCGGACTCGTACGTTTCTACTTCAATGCATATTAAGCGTATAGGAAAATATCTATTATGGTCTTCGGTGCTATTCTCTTTTCTCTAATTAAACAGCCTGTCATACCTGAAATTATGAGACTTGTACATTTATTCTTTATAACTTTATTTCGTTTGCTTATTAACGATTATGAATTAGTTAAAATCAATTGGAAAGTAATCAGAAAATGTCAAGCTATTGATGACATTAAAAAAATGAACTTTTTCGGTTATTAAATTTGAATTATTAAATGCATATGAACAGTGTTTTAAATTTGCAGGAGCTATTTAATCGGAAATATATCCTATAACCAATCAAATCGCTTTTGATATCGCTTCGCTAAATCGTGTAATCATTTTTGTTTAACAGAGTCTTCAAATTGAAATATTTAATCTATAACAAAAAATTTTGAATTTTGGATAATTAAATTAGTTCTTTTACTAGTTGATTGCACGTAATAATATAAATAAATAAGTGCATGTACCATAAATTTTTCCTCGAAATGAATACAAAAAAAATAAACAAAAGCTATGTACTAATTATAGGTTTATTCCATATACAATATCATGATCGATTCTTTAGCACTCCACCTCCAAAATGCTATTTTTGAATAGGATATTTGAATGAACGAAGAATATAAAGTGCAAACTTCGAAGTCGCCACAAAATTCACAGTAATTGAAACTAAGTTTATGACCTGTAAAATTAAATTATCCCCGAAAATAATTTCTCAATAATGGGTATATTACAAAGATACCAAATATCAATTAGCAACTCGCTCATGTAGATCTCAATTACGCTGTTAATTCTCATCAAAGACTTTCATAGCAGAACCACTCTGCAATAACAAATGAAAATTCTTTAACGATATCCATTTAAATTGGCAGTGATCCCACCCCTTTCCGTTCCACGCTTCATCTCGTTCTTCGCTCTAATTGACCCCCTCTTCGACAAATTTCCATCTCGCCCATCCTGGATAAATTACAAATTTAGGGTACAAGCGTTCGCCGCCCCCTGGTCCGCGATCAAAATGAACTCCCGCCTCTTTTAGGACTTACCCCCGTGGGGGGTTGCCACCGTCCGGGCGAGCTCCACGCTAAAAGGCGCGTGTTTAGCGCAGTCCATGCGTTCGTTTGATGCAGGCCACGAGTTCGTCACTCTCATTAGCACCTCGCGGTTTGGCGGACCGGGACACAGACTGAGGGGGTGTGGGGGGAAGGGGGAGGCCGGCCCGTGGCAAAGGCCTCGTTAGCGCGTCGAGGCCGGCCGGACAACCCCCGGGGAAATTGACCCTGTCCGGAAATACGTCTTTTCCCCCCTGGCCGCGCGGATTTTTCCCCTGGAGCCACGCACGGTCCCATCGAGCCGACAGCTTTTCCATTTAGCGATCAATTTATTTCTTTTTTTTTTCTTTTTTTCCAAGCTGCTTCGGTTAAGTTATCGAGTTAAAGGTATTTACGAGATTAGCGTAAGAGGTGGAGAGTTGATTGCTAATTTTATTGTACAGACTGAGAGAAGAAAATGTTTATAATTCAAATAATTGATGCATATTTTAGCAAATTATATTGCAATAGTTAATTAATTTTATTTCGCAAGAAAAAAATAAATTAGATTTCTTCTACCTATTTATGGTTTTTTAAACGAAAATATCTGTTAATGTATTTGAGAAAAAAACAATATATTTTACTCTGCAGAATTAATTTAATTAATTATATAATAGCACATTGGAGACTTGTAGAAACTGTCGTCAGTATTATACCAAAAGTTAACTACTTACTACAAAATTAATCCTATTAATTCTGATCAATTTTTGGTGAATTTACTATCAGAGAAATATAATATTTCGATTCCAAAAAGTATTTTAATGATTAAAATGATCCTTTTTCAAAAAAAAAAGGCAGAAAATCTAGTATCTGCTATACGATTTTATATAAATCATCTTTACGGTGTAAATACCACGTCCACGTACTCCTTTAAAAATTCAATTTCCCAAAAACGCTCATAACGCTGATTTACAACTACCATTAAATTTCAATAGCACATCCTTGCTAATCAACCCCCCGACAATCTCCAAGTACCCCCCTCCCTCGCCCGTCAATTTTCCCTAAAAGCACATCGCGACGCAAGTAAACCGCGAATCGCTGCTATTTAATTAATGATCGAAGAGTAAACGTCGGCAACGCCCGCCATAAAGCGACAGAGAACCCCTTGACACAATTGAACGCTCGAGCGTATGTACGCGCCGCTCGCTCCTCGCGCCTCGCGCACAAAGATAAAAAAAAAAATAAAAAAGAAACGTCGCTCACTCGAATAATCGAGGCGCTCCTTCAGCGCGTCGCTAAAAGGGATATTAATCATTGCGCGGTGCAGGTAGCGTCGATGCGCGATCGGCCGCTTCGAGGCTCCCGACCCCTTTCACAATGGAACGTCATTAATGTCTCGACCCGCTCGCAAGCGGCAAAAAGCTCGTTAAACTTGAATCGAGCGCTTGCGCCCGACGCAATAAAAGATAGCGTCGACCCGACAGTGACGCGGTAATTTTATCCGCGATATCTGCGCGCGACTGCTGAGCCAATGATTTTCAAAGGCCGACGTAAACAAAGGGGGGAAGAACGGGTCGCTCACAAGGCGCCAAGACGCCGAGGCGCGACTTCAAAGAACACCGTTTTGCGGTAGGGTCGCTGCAAATTAGACGTCGCCGCGGCGCGACGAGCGGCTGCTTTTGGGGAAGCTCCGATAACGCCTTCCTGAAGGAGTCGAGTGCACGAGTACTTAGGCAGATTTAGCTGACGATAGTAGTTAATGAAGTTTCTTTTGGCGTTGGTTTTTGTTTATTTGTGTGTTTTAATTAATTTATTTATTAGATGGAATATATGTTGTTTCTTATTGGAACGAAGTTCCTTATGTCGCGTTACGGCGCAGGGGCTAGGCCAAGAAAGTGTAATGCAACGGAAATAGTGTAAGGCAACGGAAATACGTCAGACGGGGGGCGGAGCTTACGCGCTCCCCTCT
>JAWWEP010007493.1:0-12357 GCA_035582995.1 Sycophila quercilanae | reverse complement strand
TTTAGATTCCAATGGATCGGATTTCAATGATGCTGATGCTTTGTTAGATGATCCAGTATCAAAGTTGAATTCCATTGCTGACGATATAAAGAAGAAAGTTCCAATCGATGCTATACTGCCATCGGAAAAGATTTTAACACCTGCAACAGGGGAGGTACGGGGTTTGATTTCTCTTCTCTTCACACGTTTATCATTCACTCTCATAATATAAAATGTGATCATTTTTAGAATGCAGATTGCCTTTCGGATTTGACAGTGCATGTAGATGACTTTTTATATAATGAAGATGATGTTGAGGAGCTTGTTGAAGATGGCAAACTGAAGAGAAACTATTGCAAAGATTGTGGTTCAAAAAATATTGAACCATTAAGTTAGTATATTAATAGATTGAATTTAAATATTTAATTGTACAAAATTAATAAAATTTAATTATATTTCAGTATTTATATCACATTCAATGTCAAGGGATGCTCTGTATTATGTTTTTAATTCTTGTCTTCCTACTCTTGAAGACAAAACTGTATTAGATATAGGTTCAAGACTAGGAGCAATTTTATATGGGGTAAGACCATTGCTTACAATAATTTTTAACTGCATAAATGTATTTTAATTAATTAATTAATTAAATCTTATAAATATAAAAACTTTTAGGCTTATGTATTCACTGATGCACCAAAAATTATTGGTGTTGAAATGAATGAAGATCTGTGCAAATTACAGAAAGATGTTATAAATAAATATAAAATGTCAGATAGAATAGAAGTTTTGAACAAGAAAATAGAAGATGCCGAAGATGTGGTTAAAACTGCTAATGTGATTCTTATTAACAATGCATTTGAATTTTATGTATCAGAAGAGAAGCAGATTGAAATTTGGCGATACTTGAAACAAAGTATTAAAAGTAAAACTATTCTCATCACTCGTCCTCACTTGGAAACAACTTTTAAGAATTTAAACACTGGTATTGTTCAAAACGAATGGGTGAAACCTTTTGAAATAGAAGGCGATGAAGATGATGAATATTGTGATATAGCTTTCTATGAAGTGTTATAAACTGACAGTTTAAGAAAGTAAAAGACTGCTTTGTTACTTGTGATTTGCATCAAGCAGTTTGTAAATACTAGTTTTTCAAAATGTTAATCTAATGCATTTTATACTTTTTTTACACATAAACAAAAAGGAACATATCATTAATATTTTAAAAAGAGTGTATGTAAATGTCTAATATTGTGTAATTGAAAGTCTGCAAATATTTTAATAATCTACGTTCGCAATTATCCAATAATACAAATTTCGTATTCAAATAAATATAATTAAATTTCATTACAGTGAAAGCATCTTTATTATTTTCTTTTATAGTAAAATCTTGTATTATACACATGACAATAATAGACTTTGTACATACACTAAGTAACTTATTTACATACATAGGTTTACACCACTTCATACATATCCGCATGTGAATTAAGATTTTAAAAATTGACCCTCAATAAAAAACCAAAACTGATAAAACGTGCATCATCAGTGTTTTCCGTCACTCCAATCCGCAACGTCTCTTATTCCAACACCAA
Organism: Sycophila quercilanae; assembly: GCA_035582995.1. Taxonomy (NCBI): domain Eukaryota; kingdom Metazoa; phylum Arthropoda; class Insecta; order Hymenoptera; family Eurytomidae; genus Sycophila; species Sycophila quercilanae. The sequence continues at coordinate 10,786 of JAWWEP010007493.1, read as the reverse complement.
AATTTCTGCGTCGCAGTATTCAAAAAGTGAGCATAAAAAGATCCTTGAAATTTTCAGCCGCGAAAATGCCTGGAGCGTTAAAAAAGGAGGATCATAAAAAACCTGCGCACCGCAGCATCACGGAGAAGAGAAGACGCATCCCGCGGGTATACTTACAGTGAGTAAGGCTTACGCAGTAAAGCGCGTGTGGCATATTTCCTTTTTTTTCGGAGCTCCGCCGCGCCGCGCCACTCGAGCCGGTCGCGAGGCTCAGTCGCGCGCAGTTGCCGCTGGCGGTCGGTCGTATTTTCGCGCGTGCGCCGCCACCGGCACTCACTGGCATCCGCAGATTTTGACAGTTCAGTCTGCAGTCGCCGCACCTGCACGTGCCTGTCGCCTGGTAGCGGAGCTGCTTCATCCTCCGCGGGATCTTCAGGGTTGCGGACGTCGTCGAGGACCTGGACGTTGCTGCGGCCGAGTTCCTCTTGGAGAAACGAGGAGCTGCAGAGTGCACCTGAGGATCTGGAGAGACGTAAAACCGAAGTGTAAGTACGCGATGTCCATTATCCGACTTCCTGCCGCTAAGAATTTCAAGTGCGAATTAATCCTTTTTCCTGGAACGCGCGGTTTTGGCTTTTCAAAGCTTTTTGAGTTTATTTCGGAGGGTACGTCTATACTTATCCTGGTGATAAAGTGGTGCATACATCCAATCAAGATTGAAAAGGAGATGTTTCAATACTTATAGTCATTGAAAGTTCGAATGCGCCTTTTTTTTTTTTTAACGCGGCTTTGAATTTTGCGGACGACGATGTGAATTTTGGTCGCGACGTATGTATATATACTGCTGTAGAAGTGCTGCATCAGTGTATAAGTACTACATATTCGCGAAGTTCGACACTAAAAAACGGCCGTTGAAACTTTGAGATGCCCTTTTCCTGGAACGCGCTCATTTTTTTTTTTTAACATCGTTTGGGATTTTCGGAGGACGCTTTGTTAAGATATTTATGAAAATTGTGCCGCGTGTTTTAGTTACATTTTCTAAAATCTTCGGAAGATTTGAAAACCGGACGGAAGCATACGCCATGTTTGATTTCAGCCGTTGAAAATATGAAACGCTCGAACCCTTTTCCTGGAACGCGAGTTTCTTGGAATCCGATGATTTTCTTTTTTAGCGTGACTTCCGTTTTACTTTTTTGTGTAGATTTTCAAGTACTATTTCGAAATTTGATAGTTAATAAATAATTAACAATAGTTAAACTATAAATAATTAATAATTAATAATAAATAACAGTTAAAGTATAAAAAAAAAACAAGTAGAGATTTTGTGAAATTAATATTATAGGAAATTTTTGAGCCTACATTTTTATTACCTTAAATTTAGTTTTTTGACTTTAGTAAATGCATTAAATATAAAATTAACGTTGGATATATTTGAATTGTAATATGCTAAATTCTAAACAAGATCTACACAATTCCTTATCTAAAAACTGCTTGCATCCGTAAAAGCATTTTAAACAATCGTTCGTTTCAACGGTTTTTCGTCATAATTTGTTATGCAATAATTTATCTATTCTAAATCAAAAAAAGAATTTAAAATAACCTAATAACAATGAAAAAAAAAAACGAAAGGAGTAAACGACAACAAACGTTCAAAAGGGTCAATAAAAGGCGTGACGAAAATATACAGCCTCCTAATAATTCGAACTATTCGCATAAAATCTTAAAGTACGTACACGCGTACGGGTAATTAAAAGAGCGATTGGAATTTCGCCGCATTAGCATAGGCGAGACTTTCGAGTAAAATTCGAAAAGTAGGTTTCGTCATGGGCGGAATTTGAAGAAAAAAAAAGAAAAAAAAAGAAAGAAAAAACGTATATATACAGCAGCTGAAAAGTCGCGCGCGTCTCTTATCTTCCGCCTTTACGCACGCATTCGGATATCGCCATGTAGTTTCAGCCTCCCGATAATAAAGACCGATACTCCTCCTTCCTCTATATAGCCGAGAAAAATAAAGCGTTTCGTTTGGATCCGCTTTTTCTCCTCTTAATTGCCAATTAAACTGCGTTTTCAACTGTTCTATATTTTTTTTTTCTCCAAGCTGCATCTATGTCATACGCTTTTTTTCTTTCAGATCACTACTGCCGATGCGTCATCTATTTTCTATAATTGAATTAGGATAAAAATAAATGCCCCACGATGCGTGTACGCAACTAGCTAAAGGAATTTGCATAAATTCACGCAGAACCACTTGGTCTTGGAGCTCGTCGTTTGCTTGAATAAATTAAGATTTATCCTTTTACGCACACTACATACATACACAACTAAGCGAATACAAATTTTTATTAAATCTATATATGTACATGTATATACGATCACCACAGTCACGTCGGAGACTACATTATGTACCATTGCAGGTGGAGTAAGCACGAGCGAATTTTCCCGGCCGAGCGAACGGACGCGACGAACACGCGGATAGCTGCATCTACTTGTAACTAAACGTCGTCTCTGCGGCTGGACCGATGGATCGCTGAAACTGCGGGAGAATCCGAAGGACTCAGTCGAAGGTGTATCATCGAGGTTTTTACGGTGCGTCCACGCAACGAGGTTACGTAAATGCTGAGGCCTCGAGGGAAAACGCGGGCGACGTGCCCTGCGACTCCGTCTCGTAAGTTTTCTTTTCCGCTTTCAACGAATTTTCACACAATTATACATGGTAGTGTTACGTGCCGCTTCCACGATCGATTTATTTCATTCCGATCGACTGGTGTTTGTTTACGCTTCGCAGAAAATGGTTTTGTAGGTGGCCTGCAGTCAACGGATAGCAATAAAATCTGCATCAATACCACTGAAGTTGAATATGTGGTGTTTCAATTGAGTGAGTGAATAGTCACTTATTTTCTATCAAGTCTTACACTTAATGTAATACATAAAAATGTAAGTATGATATAAAGACCGATAAAGACACTTATTGTAAGTGTTATTCGACATTGCAATAATTTTGGGCGGGACGTTGATATTAAATAATTTATTTGATAACTTATTTCGATCTTTTGTTTTTCATTTGCTACTAAAGATGTTTTTTTAACCATTAGTTAAAGTAGTATAAGTTTAAGGTGTTTGTATAATCTGATCTTATTCAATTGTTTTCATGATTTTTTTTTTAATTTTCATAAACCGTATGGCTTGATAGCTTCATATTATTTTTAACTTACTTTGTCAATAAATTCCTAAAAGTTACAATTTTTACCACTTTAAAAAGTAGGTTGACAAATTCATGTACACATGTTTTTTTTTAGCTATCTTCTGAATTAAAAAAAGAAGTAGCATTTCGTCTAATGCTATTTTTGTAATTAACAGAAAGACATACATAAATGTGATAGTTAATGAAATCTTTACGAAAATTTAAAATGTAGATTCGACACTTAAAACTTGTGATGCTATTTTTAAAAATCGACCGCAAAAGTTCGTGAAACTTTCGCCTGCTTAGAAATTTAAAATTTCAATGGACAAGTTATTAAGTTAAGTTAACTTTTTTTTTTTAAGCAGCAGTAAAATTACGTAAAATAGCGCGGAGTGGGGTAAAAAGCTTACGCGCCGATTGAAAAGTTCGCTTTACGGCGCATTGAATAAGCTTCTTGCGATTACGAAGGTATAGATCGGCGACGCGAAATTCTCGCCGCTCCAAGACTGACATTTTTTGTTTTACATGAGAAACTTGAGTAACACGTGAAATGCAAAACTGCAGCTCCTAGTGACGCAAATCGCTCTGTAAATATTTGATTAATTTTATTTTTGGACGTAAATGCACCTCTTCTTTATCGGAGACTTTTGTTCAAATCTTTCAAGTCACCTTATTTTCATCCGGAACAAAGTCAATTAAGATTTATGCAAATATTTATGCAACTTAAAAATTTTGTTACTGCCTGTGTCAAGTAAAGGAAGACCTTTACTTGACATAGTAGAAGATACATTCGAACAGTTAAAAAGTTTAGCTGCGAGTTGTCAATTTTCTTTCAATATCTAAGAGTTATAACTCCGCTTTTTTTAACGACAAGATAATAAAAGTTTTTCTTTTAATAAAACTGATATCGTGCGTTAAATTGCAAATTATCTGATGCTCATTTTTTACCAGTAGCACTAAAACGAAGTTTTTTTCTCGATTTTATTACTTATTTTCGTTTTTTAAAATTTCTAACAGCCATGTTTTTTGTTAAATTTTCCTCAATCCATCCTTTTTCGTCGTTATAAGTTACCATCGATAACAAAACTGAGGCATCATACCGAGTTGTTCATCGTCCAGTTCAATTTATTTCGGTGAATTTATTAAAAGACACAAAAAAAAATTTGTTAGCTGAATAACATTGGGTCAAAGCTATAAAATAAAAAAAATAATTATAAAAAAAAAGGAGGCAATAACAATCTAATCGTCGTGGTAAACGCAATCAGAGGCTGATGATCCGTGAGCTTGGACAATAAATCACGTATCGTATGTATTTTGGTATCGATGAGGCGCACCATCTGTGCACTTATGCTCGAGGGCTTCTCGAAAACGCGATTTCCGGAGGTACCATTTTTCAGTGGCCGGTAACGTCGGTGTTACTGACGTAATAGGATGCTTAAGGTTATCGTGACCTTTTTTTCTCTTTTAATATTCTCCTCGTGTCATTTTTTACGTTCGCCAAAAGTTTGGTCGATATTCCTCGAAATTGTAAGATATTGCAAACCGCGAATGAAGATTTTAAATTTAAATGCAGAGCTATTATGTTACAAATCAAACAATAAAAAAATAAAATTTTTTTAGTTACATATTTATATCAGGAAAGATTTTAAGTACGCAAGATCTAACTTTGTAATCATTTTTACTTTTTTTGGACAAAATTATTTGCAGTTTTTAATTTTAACAATAATAATAAATTGTAATATAAAAAATAAAAAGAATGGTATATACTATAATAAAAAAAATAAGAAAGTTTTAAAATGCAGCTCACTTTTTAACACTCAACAGTCAATTACAGTAATAATTTTATGTACCTTTTGGAAAATACCGGGATTATTCGTGTAGCTAATGCAATCGTTAATATAGCAACTCTTTTCTATTTACTTTATTCAAATAAAGGTGAAATTAAATTCCAGATATAAATTAAAAGAATTATTTAAAAAAATAAAAAAAATACACTCACAATGACGCAAACTTCGTATCCATAAAAATATCGCAAGAAATCGTGCGCTGCGCATTTAACGCCATAATTTCACATAAAAAATTCAATTAAGTTGTAGTCCGCGATTCGTCGCATATTCGTGTCGTGACCTTTTGTATGTTGTGCCATAATTTCATTTTTTTTTTTTTTCGAACCTTTGCAAATCTTTACGAAGTAAGTCTCCAGTTTTCATATATTGTCAATAAATTCCATTCATAACAACCAGATTATTATGTGAATGATAAAAAAAGGAGCGTGACGCAAAATCTATTTAGATCCACTTAGTTAAAGAAAAACTTGTAAAGAAAAACTGTATTGCCACAATCGTACATTTTCCAATTAAAATGGTGTTTCGTCTAATTTTGTTAAAGACTGAATTAAAAAAATGTTGAATCTAAAGCGAGCGAGGTGTACAGCATGTCTATTACATTGGGTATTCATATAAAGTAAAGTTCAAAGTGTGCCGAAGGAATCGACTTGCTTTATGAGAATAGATGATGGGAAGTATTATTCAAATTCATGCATTTATGTGAAACAACTTTTGGGGTTGTCTGAACGTGTGAACTCATGAAAAATTTATGAGACAGTACTGTTATGCGAAAAAAATTAACAAAACATCGAAAGGCTCTTTTACGTGTACGGTAATTAAGTCAATTCGGTTTTTAATTATCCTAGGCATATATGTTTTATCAAATTTCTTTTTCTTTTGAAGCTTCATTTTTTTCACAGCATTGGCTGCTGTAAATATTAAAGAAATGGATTGAAAAATGTTCTAAATTAAACCAAAAGAACAGTAGTGTTTAACAATAAAAAATATAGAGTTAATGCTGATCAAGACTTTTTTAGATACATTTTTATATATATTTTTTAAATTACTAAAATTTGGAGACATTAATATTTTTTTATTTATATATCTAAAAAAATAAATAAATAAGTTAGAATGTCACAATTTAAAAATTAAATATGATTACAAAAAAGTTTTTATACTTAAAAAATGTAAATTTTTACAAATTTAATCAATCTAATGCCGTTAAACAAATCGCAGTAAATTTCAAATCCCTACGCACACAATTACTTACAATAATCGAGATATTTAAAGTAAGCATCACACGATAAAAATAGTCAAACCAATTAGCCAATTAAGAGAAACTCGTCTCCAATTCCCTAATAAAATAAGCGTTTCCGTTTGCAATTACACGCATCCCATCCTCATTACCACCCTATTAAATTCCGCAAGTTACAAATCGCACCTACAATAAAAAAAAATAAAAAAATATAAAAATAAAATAATAAATAATAAAAAATAAAGCGCATTTCACATCTATATACAACGTTCCAAATCACTCGCGCGGTGACGATCGCAGATATATAATCATAATGTACACGTATGACGCTGCCCCGGTGGTCTGCAAGCTCCTTTTTGGGGTCCGCGCTTTTTCGCCGCCCGCCGTGGAAGATAAACGCACGGAGGGAAAAGCCGCGCGCATAGCCCTCGACCGCGGGGTCTCCTAATTTGTATGCCGCGGTGGCTTCCTCGAAACCGTGCGAAAGGACGCGCGAAAATTCCCCATTGCCACGCGCACGCAAAAAAAAATTTAAATTAAAGGCGAAATAAATTTAGCCGCTCTGTTAAAGTGAACGCGACGCGATTGCTAATGAACCGCCGACGTCGGGACTTGCGGGTTTCGCGATATCGAGGCTCTCCGGAGTGATCTATTGGATGGCCGCTGCAATTATCTTTGCTCTACTAGATAAGCCTCTTTACGCTTTTGTGGATGGTATTAAGTGATTTCGATGAGATTTATTGCTTTGATTATATGGGTAAATCTTTTTGTTGTTGTGTAGTGTTGATATAGAAAAGGGTTTTAGGGGATAGTAAGGTAGATCGTATGTATTTTTTTTTTTCACTAACCTTATCAATTATTCTTATTTAATTGTTCAATGCATATATGTGCATTTACATGTGTTTTTTCCACAGTTTTCATTTTAATTACAAGATGAAATATTAAACAGAAAAACACAATAATTCATTATATTTAAAGTATACACGTAGTATATGTAAATATTTACAGAGTAACATTATTTTAATTAAATCTACCGCATTTATATAAAAACCATCAGTACTTAGAATAAATGGAGGCTTTTTAAGTTTAAGTTAATGGATGAATCCGTATACACTTTTACTTATTAAAAAAAAATTCACAATAATTTTAAAAAAAATATATTTATATATATCTTAATTGAAAAATCATTGTATTAATTATTCTTAAAGAAAAGTAGATCTCTAATATAGTATTAACATCCGCTTAATCTGAACTATAATAACATTTAAATGATTTTAATAATAAACACATTTCTCAATAATTCCAATTGCTTAAATTTTAGCACCAAGCACGGGTCACCTTAAGAGTCATCGCGCAATCCCTCCAAAAAGAAATGCAGGCCATTCGAGTATTGTCAACCGCAGCACAGAATATTCGCCCGCGCAGCGCAATGGGCGCTTAGCAATTCAAATAAACCGCCCGGCGCGTAATGCGGAGGCGATAAGCTCGTCGAGTTTGTAATCGCTTATCTGGGACAGCCGGAATGAGAAGAGAGTCCGCCTCGCGGGGTTCGCGCGCGGCCGCATGTGTAGTCCTTGCGCCCGACATTGACCCGCTTCCATCGGCAATCGACGCCGTACACCAGACGGACGCGAAGCACGCGCCACCTTTTTTTTTGTACATAACATAAGTACCTCTGTTCGCGTGTTTGCGCACATGTATGGATCCTTCGGCGGATGCGTCGCTCGACCCAATTCTCGTCGGACGTTTCCTGTCGGATTTGCGAGTACGTAGAGCTTCCTGCGACCTTGGACAATATATTTTTTTTTTGTGGGATAGAATTGATTATAGGAAGGTGGGTTTATATACGCTAATCCGTGAATGACATTCTGAATTTGATCGAGGTTCTGTGGAGGTGTCGGATACGTGGGAGATCCTTCTGCCTTTCACTTTTTTTTTTCTAAATTTGGAGGAAGTTAAAGAAATTTATCTTTTCGTAGGTGGTTTAAAGAAAAATAAGAAGGGAATACAGCTTTAATTGAGAGATTCTTTATGATTAATAGGCATTTAGTATGCCGAGTGGAAGGAACGGTACGAAAAATTTGTTTCATTCTGTGAAATTGGACCTTGTGATTGAGTTAAAGGTCGTCGACACGCTTTCAGTGAGCTTCATCATAATTGCTTTTGAACGATTTGCTAAATGTGGTTGAATTGTTTTTTTTTTTCCTTCAGAATTTCCAAACTTTCTTTCACAAGCTGACTAGATCTTCATTTAGTTGCCACTGAAAAAATACAATTATTTAGTAATGTTCAAAATCGCGTTTGTCTCAAAATAACAAGTTTCGATTAAATTCACATTAACTGAAAAAATATCTTATGTAACATAGGGATTCACAATGAAAACTAGAAAAACAAAAATTTTGTTTTGATAAGAAGATACTCCTATTATTCAACCCAGCATAATTAGGAATCGTGCACTTTAGTACTGACCAAATTGAGTTCGTTTCATCATTAAAAGACCATTGATAAGTTAATTGTGTACGTATGAAAAATATTGGTCAATGCTGAACTGAAACTGAGTCACTCGTAGAAAGGATCGCTCTTTTTTTCTCGAACCATCCATTTTCTCGTAAAATTATTCGAGAAAGACGATGCAGAACATTACATTTTTTTTATACTTTAGCACTGACATTCAAAGCTGAACCAACATTTTACTTCGCAGACTAAAATTTGCTTTTTAACTATTTCACCGTAAATAACGTATATACTCTGATCTGAAAAGAATTTTTATTTAACAAAGCGATTTTAGAGACATACCGCTATCTAAAACAGACAATCGAATTTAAAAAAACATATTGTACTAAAATAGGTCAGTAAACAGCAACTATGTCATAATTCAAGGCTATTAAATTACCCACTCTTTTGCGTGAAAAAATGCTCATTCATTCAAAGCTTACAATTTATATAGATTAGCGTAATGTATTTATTTATTCTAGTCCGCTTGACATATGGCAAGCTTATATTACAGTGCGGATAAAATTCCATATTTAATATTTTTTTCATGAGATAAGACAGTCCCACTCAAACATCGGAATATTCAATTAACTACAAAGATTATTTTTTTTTTAAAGGTCTTCAATACATAAATAAATAAAGCATCAACATCGACTGATCGTTTACAAATTAAAAAATTAATTCATACAAAATTTCTGCCTCGCGGAACTACTGTTCCGCGTATACTTACCCTTTTCATTAAATTCAGGCAAGCTAAAAATGTATAGATAAAAAAATCGCGACCTCCCTTTTAAAGCAAGAGACGGAATTAAGACGTAAGACGCATATGACGACTTTGTATCGCTCGCTGCACCTAATTAAGTAACAAAAATGTTAATGACACCTTTAGAATTCCCATCCGAAGAGGCACAAAAGAAGCGGTTTGGAGATTCGTCACCGGGCGCGCGAGAAGAGGGTCGAAATTATGCACGCAGGTGCACATGGCTCAATTTTGACTTGCAAATACCTGCACACGCGTTCCTTCCTTCTTTCTTTTTTTTTTTCTTTTTTTTTTCAAACAGATTATTCAGCCGCGAGAAATAAAGTGCGAACGCACTTATACCTCGACAGGCAGGAGGAGATGCAGGAGGAAAAGTCGCGCACGCATCGAAAATTTCGTTTTCTCTGTTTAGTTATTTATTTATTTATTTATTTTCCAGTTCGACTGATTAATTCTCCCTGTCACTTCGCAATCGGATTGACGAAATACCGCGGTGAGTAATGCGCCGAGGAGACTTTTTTTTACGCTCCGACGCGTTGCGAGCGGTGATTGCTATTGTAAGTGATGTGCCGTAACCCACTTGCCGATTCCACGAGGAGCAAATGTAAAGTTTCGATAAGTAATCGTTATTTTGTCAATTTATTTTAAAATTATGCGGTTTCTTTTTAAGTCAATAAGAGTTCTGCTACTAAATAGAAACGTCAAATTAATTCAAATCACCGTTTATTGAAATTTTAAATAAAATTGAATTCCCTTAAAAAAAAAATAAGCCTTGTAAAGTTTTAGCGAAGAAGAAAAATTTACGTTCGCCAGATATGTTTTTATCTACACGAGAAACTTTAAATTTAATCATTAATTCTAATTATTATTAGAAGGATTTCTTTTATTGAAGGATTTTATAGAAATATTTTTTTTTTCATCCTGTTCTGCATTCTGATAAATATTAATTAATAAATTAATTCCACCCAAATGATTACAATTTAAAATCATTAAATACATTTTTTGTAATTACAAATTATTTTGTTAAAACTGTTTGATTAATTTATATTTTCTTCCTAAATTTACAATACTTATTTATACATCAAATACAGTACCTTTTGTTAAGAATTTTAATTAATTTTAAACTCAATTATTAAATTACATAGAATTATAAATATGAATTATTATAATTCATTAATTTAAGAAAAATTCTTTCTAAATTATAATTATAATTAATATAAATTCAAATTAAATCAAATCCTTACATACTTATAACAATATTAAGCAGAACTCAAAAATTTCGTCGATCCGTT
>JAWWEP010007474.1:9454-22130 GCA_035582995.1 Sycophila quercilanae | reverse complement strand
ACTGACTAAACTAATCGTTCGCCTCTCGTTCACAGGTCAACAGAGTCCGGTGTCTTCGGAGGCAGCGACGACGGCCCGGGCGTCAAGCATCGCTGGCAACCACGGCGCCCTGGACTCGCACTCGCTGCGCCGCTCCACGACGCTGGGCCGAGCGAAAGGCGGCCAGCCCACGGGTCCGGGCAACAGCAACACCCTCAACAACCGCGACACCCCCGTGCTCAATCCCCTGTACAACCACGACCTGCTGAACGCGAGCTCCTCCAACGACAACGTACTCTTCCGCGAGAGGAAGGACTACTCGCACCTGGGCTTCACGTACCTCGGCGAGCAGAGCCCCGTCGAGACCACCACCGAGCTCTAGTGCACCTCAGCAGCAATTATTCTGCGTCCTCTCGACGATTTTTTTCACTTCCTCACCTGAACGGCTTGCCACACGATGGATTCTGCGAATCGGCACTGGGCGGGTCTGCTCGCGACCTTCATTTATCAAATCCCCAATGTGATTGGAGACGAGATGGGGGGTAGCTTCATACGCGAGTGACAGTGGGAATGTTTAATTGACAAAGACAGTTGAGGTGTACTTGTTGAGGTTGTTCGGGACCTGCTGTATGTTCTAGTGAATCGAGTATCTCTGGAAGGTTGTAGAATTTCGTTGATATTTATTGTTGATCGATGAGAAGCGCATTGACTAGTCATTGGCTCTCAATGGGATTTTTTTTTTTTTTGTAATGACTATGTGTGGGTGGCACACTGATGATCGGCGCACCACGTGGTGCGGAGAATCTATTACGAGTGGAGATTACGTCATGTCAGCTGTTGACTATCGCAATTGTAAATTTCGCTGAAAATATCTGGGTGGCTTTAGACTAGTTTTTTAAGTATTATTGACTATTATTGACTATTCTGCAGTTGAATAAGTGAAATATCATCTTGAGTAAGTGGACAGCCACTTAATTATCGTTAAAAGTCTTCCACTTTCATGCAATAAGTAGAAGATATTTGACGTTAAACAAATGAAATTTCTCTTATTCATTTTACGTAGTTTGAAATAAAATACTTTTTAATTCACGTAAGACGATGGACTAAGTTTTTACTTGCGGAGAATAAAAATGTTTAAATGAATAATACGCAATTCACACGGATATTTTCAACAGAGTCTATAACGAAATGGAGTACTTAAAAGGAAGCTACGCGCTGCTTTTATGTATACAGTAAACAAGCAGAATTTTTCACATCAAGAGTGTTTAAACAAAGTAGCTTCTGTTCAATATTTGTAGGTAAGATTGTTATTATATTTTATACGATGAATATCAATCCGTTGCTGAACTCACTGAAACTTTAGGATCGACGTTAAAACACTGCCAATCACGTTTTTGTACTTAAACTTGGGATCGGTAAATCTGTAATTAATCTATTGATTAAGTTTACATTAACGACGATACCTAATCCCTTTACATCGATGTCTAGTTTGACTTTTCAAGCGATCCGTTCAGATCACTTGGACAAAAATTAAAAAAAAAAATCAATGTCCAATGTAATGTAATTTGTTTTCATGATGAACGAGAATTAAGTAAGAGAAATGCCTGTATGATGTATGTTTGTATATGGAATAGTAGCGAATGCAGCGAGAGTCAGTGTACGATGGAATCACTCGATGACTTAATTTATGATAAGTACGGATATTCTCTGCGATTATCATTAAAAGTAACTGCCGATTTATGTTGATAAACAAATTAACTTTTTTCGCGTATGAAGATGGTAATAAATCGTTACTTCGATGGTGATAGAGAATAAAGTCGATTCACGATTCGACGACTTGTAAATTTTCCTCTATTCTAATCGATAGTGTTTAAGTTTATAATTACGTTTCTTTTTTTTTACCTAAAAATGTTGAATCAAAGGTAAAACATGTTTTTTTTTTGTAGGTGCGTTCGTGATTGCAAGGATTTGCGAAGGGATCTATAAAGACCTCGAGCTTGAGGATCGAGCGATCTTGAGTTACCCTGTGTAAAAAATTATTAATTAGTTGTAACTTTTATAAAACGATAAAACAAATTGTACTGCCTAAAGTGTTACTTGGCTGATCGCTTGGTTCTTGAGTGGACTTCAACAATATTTAAACCCGACGACTCTGTAATAAAAATATTTAATTATGTAAGCAAATAGTCGCGACTAAAATGTTCGTTTAGATTCAAACTGTATCGAATACTGAATTTACTAATAAGATATTAATTCATCGAATGTACAATTCAACTCTTTTTTTTACTTACGTACTTAAGCAACTACTGTGAGAGCATACGAAAAAAGTATGGAATTCTCCTCTTTCTTTCCAAGAATCTCATTCTGCGACTTATTCCCTTAAAATAATTCCCTCATCCTTGTAATTTTTCTGAATGGTCGACCAGGGAAAGTGCCTTTAGTCATACATATATCTCTATATTTTATCTAGCAGTGGAGTTGTATAAGCGAATTTTTTTTATATTAATTGTCCCAGCTCTGAAATTATTAGACATTTACGTTAAGATCAACGAAGCGTGAAGATTATCTGTAAAAAAAAAACTTTGTTAAACATGTAATAATAAATTTATTATATTATTAAACAGTTTTCATTTATTGTCAAATTTTGAGGCATGAACTTTAGAATTAATGCATCTTACACTTCTTGCACAATTTATATAAGAAAAAACGTAATTTCGTTTCAACCAACACAATATGATATTTAATTTTTAGTTACAAAATGATTTTTTTTACTTCGATGGTTTGTCTATTTATTTTTAATAAATTTGAATTTCACATTTCAATAATATTCAACATTTTTTGTTGTATATGATTTGAACTATTTCTTCTTTCTCATTTAATTAAAATAGTACTATACACATATTTGGCGATGAATCTTAGTTCATTATCAATAATGAGTTTTATAATTTTCGACAGGCACGTGGTACTTTAGAGATTTTTTGTACACTATTCTCAGCAGCCATAGTGACCATGATAAATAATTGAAGCATGTGACGTATAATAGACTGGAAAGAAGCCGTTAATTCTGGAAGTATTTTTGAAAGTACTTTTTATACTATTGAATTTTTCCAAGGTGAAAACAAATATGATTGGTTTAAACTGCAATGCACTCGAATATAAGTATACAATACTTTTTATTTACTCGAATATAAGTGTACAATAACTTTGCAGTCGTAAAAAATAAATGTTTGCATTGAATTGTGAATAATTCACAGGATTTCGTATGAATATGAAATTCAATTTTTATTTACCGCCTTTATTACTTACTATAAGCGTCGTTTCGAGATCAACTTCACAGATAGATGCAAATGGACTCGTCGTTATATAAAATTAAAAGCGTAATCATGAAACCATTTCACGTTCGTGGACTGCTATACCCTACTTGTGATTGTTATGAAAAGCTCCGTCGGTATAATAATTCGCAAAGCGAAGAACAGAAGAAACTTTTGGAATGAACGAACATACAGCATTGGTTCTTTGCAATTAATTTTGATCCAATCAGATTTATATTTAAAAAAGTATCATTAAGAATGTCTGCAGAAGTAAACACTCTATAGTAGTTTTTTATTACTTCAAATGAGAATGAAATTTTTGTTAATAATTTGGAATATTAATTTTTATTTAACGTTGGTGATTTGTTTAAAAAATGGCAAAGAATATAACGATAATCTCCGTCAAATAGGAAACTTTATAAATAAATTGGAACCGTATCAAATCACAATTTTCAATAGTAAAATGGTGTCAGACCATATTTTCTATTCTGATTTGATGACAACACCAAGGTTTCATATTAACCTACCAGCATTAAGCAGCCACGGACAATTGGAATCAACAAAATCAAGCCTGAACGTAATTTTCGAAAAATATGGAACGGAATCGTTTTACTCAGCAATTCATTTCTTAGTAAAAGCATCGCCGATATCAGTACGACCAAAATGTCTTTTAATATCTTTCGAGGAAAGTTCATCCGATGTGTTGCTGAAAAAATTGTTATTCGATGCTTGGCTAATTAAATTTTTAGATGTTACTATTTTGAAGATAAGAAACAACAGTGTGACTTATCTTCACTATAATCCATTCACTGACAGTTACACATCTGGTCGACTAAAATTCTCCCACGAATTATTTCCTGACAAACTGAAAAATTTGCATCATTACCCCGTAAAATCGTTGCTGTATAAAATACCAGGAATACTTGAAGTAAAGTTAAACTCATCTGGTGCCACACTAGTGGGTGGTTCATCATACCACTTTATAGATACACTCGTAACGGCGATGAACATTACATTAATCTACGATTTTCTACCAGAAAATAGTTCTGCTTTTAATAACGTAACGGACTTCTTCTGCGGTATATTGAAAAAATTAGAAAATGGCGAGTTAAATTTTCTGCTTCACTATTCATTAATTGGATCAGTTTTAGAAATAATCAATCACAAAACTTGTTTAATGAGTAAAACTGTGGGCTCTAGCAGTTACGGATTTATCGTTCCATTGAGAAGTAAACCAAAAATCATCGGACTGAACAAATTCATAATTTTCCTCTTCTTTTTTCCCGTCATTGTAATCTGTTACTACTTGGCAATACGAGTTTTAGCAGGTCAATCTAAGATCTGGAACGCGCTAAATATCTACGCAACACTCTTGAGCCAGACAACTGAGCAGCCAAGGAAAACTAAAGAAAGATTTATATATTTAAGCCTGGTGTTACTGTCGTTCACTTATTCGACCAATTTATATTCCACATATACAGACATAAAATTGACTTATGGTTATCACAATTTTGATACCTTCGACGACATCATAAAGTCCGAGGTGGTTATTTACTCGGATATATTACCGAGAACCTACGATAATAACCAATTGAAGGAAATATTGTCAAACAGAAAGGAAATGCCAAATCCACTCAAATGCGTAGATGCAATAATAAACGGATCGTACATCGGTTGTATCATGTATTATGAAACATGTCAGGCCATGGCGGAAAGTAGCAGGAGAAGCGGGAATTCTGCCTTCAAAGCCGCTAAGCCTAAATTCCGAGAAGATCACAAGTTATTTCTTTTTGAGAAAGCTTCGCCTTTCATCAAGAGGGCCAATGTGATTCTACAAAGAATTGTCGAATCTGGAATAGAATATAGATACATTAACGCAATGCGAAATTTCTCCACAGATGAGGAAATTTTTTCTTTGAATTCGCAAGATGCACAGTTTTTATCACGGCAATTACTTATGACTTTGATTGTTGGATCTATAATAAACATAGTTATTTTTATAAGCGAGTTTTTAGTGTTCCATTTAATTTAGAACATGAAATGGTAAGAAAAGCTAAAGAGACTTTAGTAAAGTAGAAGATCTAATGATGAACAATTGGCTAAATCAGGATATTCACAATCATCTGTTTACGGGATTTTATAGAGGGCAAATTAAAATACATTGTTATGTAAGTATAATTATGCTGGAAACTATCGATAAAAAGTTTGTATAATTTTGTATAATTTTTAAAAGTTTTGTATAATTTTTAAGTCGATTTCGCTGCTCGACGATTCAGAGGACAGAAATACGTCAATATTTGTCATATTTGCATACACTCTAATAAATTACCAATCATTTCGCATCTCATAAATTTAAAACAATTGATATATAACTGCTATGTGATATGCATAAAGATAAAACGATAGCTTCAAAATGTATTTTAGAGCATTCCGCATCAATGAAAGTTTAATAGAAATGGTTCATATTATCTAGAGCACAGGAACGATTGTTTTCAGTTAAGTACAAAAAAGTTTAATTATTTTGTCGAATGATTTAGACGTGTATACAAATATTTCAGTTGCCTATTTGCCCCTCAAAGCTATCGTTTGTTCAGTTTTATAGAAGAGATTTGATAATAAATTACAAAAATGTTGTCAACTTTCATTATTGCTGTATTTATAGTTCACGTAGAATCCAGTTTGATTCTTAACCACAAATCGAGTATGGTAGACATGCTCGACATTGTGAATCTAATTAATAAATATAAACCACGGCATTTGAACCTTTTTCACGGGAACTTATTACCTGACAGCTTTTATAAAACACATTTGTTAACTATCCCGATTACCACGGTAAATTTAGCCCAAATTAATAGTAGTGTTTTAATGAATTCTAAAGCACTGCAATCCACAAAGTCGTCAATCAATTTAATAATCCAAGACGATGGCTTTAAATATTCGTATGAGGTGCTTGATTTTATTGTAGAAAACTCTCCCACGTTACCGCGACCAAAGTGTCTCCTAATATCTGTCGACGAAAATTTAGCCGACGAATCATTCAAAGAGTTCTTATTATATTCTTGGGAACTTAAGTTTCTAGATGTCACAATTTTGAGAGTAGGAAACAGCCATCCAATCAGCTCCGTTACTTACAATCCATTCAAAAAAAATTTTTCCTTCAGTCAACTACCATTGATCTCCGATTTTTTTGAAGATAAGGTAAAAAATGTTTACGGATACCCCTTGAAAATACCAGTTTATGAAATACCTGGAGTTATTCACGTAGTTCAGGATTTTAATAAAGTTACACTCACTGGCCGTGGCGCACCGTTACTAGAAATGTTTTCTCGTGTATTAAATATGACCTTCGTTTACGACATTTATCAGGACTTAATGAACGATAGCGACCTATTTTTTGACGATATGTTCATTCGTCTTAGAGAAAACAAGTACAACATGATAGCCCATTACATTATTCTTGGCACAGCACTGAAATACGACCATCACGTCATTTATGGTCGATCGGTAGGCAGCAGCAGCTATGGTTTCCTGGTACCATTTCAGAATAAATCAAAAATTCTCATTCCAATGGATATGTTCATTTACAGTATGCTGATACCTGTGATTATATTTTTCTACTATTCGTCAGCTCGAGTTTTTAATTTCGTGAAAAAAGACTGGAGCATGACAAGAATCTTTAGCGGATTTTTCAATCAACTTTCATTTGAACCTAAAATAATGTCAGAACGATGTTTGTACATGAGCTTGATTATCGTGTCGTTTTGGTACTCGGTGTCTTTCTTCTCCAAATTTGCAGAAATAAAAATGTCTTTTGAGAACGAAGACTTCGATAGTTTCGAAGATATCATTGATTCTAAATTGCCCATTTACTCGGATCTGTCTCCATTCGAGTATGACCTAGACCAGTTGAAGATTATTTTGAACAATAAGCAACCGATGTCGAATCCAATTTACTGCGTAGACAACATCGTAAAAGGTGTACAAATTGGTTGTATAGTACCGTATGAGGTCGGCGAGGAGTTAGTCGAAATCCAGATGGAAATCAACGATGTTCCGATGATAAAACTGGCTAAGCCTACTTTTCGAAAAGATCACCGAATGTACGTCTACGAAAAAGCCTCGCCTTATGTCGAGAAAATTGATAGATTGATTCAGCTAATTACTGAATCGGGGATCATGCAAAGTACCATGCACGTGAACCGTAAGAAAATAATCAGTCGAAAACAAAAGTTAAAAACAAAAGAGAAGAATATTTTAATAGAACAACTCCTTGTCATTCAGATAAGTGGATACTCGATCTCTACAATAGTTTTCATCATTGAATGCAAAATTAACAAGATAAAACGACTCCTTTGCAATTAGGAAAACATTTTGTGTTTCAACTTTCTCAATGTATACGTAATTATTGCCTATATGATAGTACGAGGTAGTTGCAGTACAATATAAGTATCAACTTATACTTAAAGTTAAGGAGTTTGTAAGTGCGAGGTAAGAAAAATGTTGAAGATCAAATAAAATTAGTTCCTCGGCTCAGCTAATGTAAATGAGATTTTTTGTGAAGAGTTTAAAAGTCGTTGAAATCATCAAAAACAACTAAATGTCGCATGAAAAAATGCAAACAGATGTAATAATCGCTATAATATATTCAATATAATATATAATATATTCAATAAACATATCTAATAATCGCTATAATATATTCTTCACTTTCTTTATTATTGCGTGATTACGAGGTAGAGTTTTTGTATCATGCATGTATAAGTGTCGTTATGTATATGTATATGATTTTTGAAACTTCTATGAATGTTCGACATGTTGATTTTGAAAATTGCTTTATCGTGAAGACTTGTCCAAACAGATCCGAAAAATTTCAATGGTTTATTCAAACGCCACTATCAAACTAAATTTGTATGCTATTCAATTTCGAATAGCATTAGTTATGCAGTATCTTCAAAAGCGTTATAAGCAATTTACTCAGCGAAATATTAGTGGTACAATATGTCTATCATTTTGAAATTTACAAAATTGCATCTGCAAAAATAACGAAGCTTATAAAAAAAAATAAAAATCAATGCGTTTACTTTCTACAACTGTATGTAAGTATATATAATAAACTTTGAAAACAAAATATGTATAGCTTAAATGATTCTCTATCATCCATAAAATAATATACTTCTTCAGTTTCAAAAATTGGAGACTTTGTGAAATTTTTTTAAAATTCAAATCCATCACTCTTGCCGGGTGGAATTTACGTAGTCTATGTATGATTATGGAAAAAGGTTGTTTAAATCTTGAATGACAGACGAAGATCATAATTATTCAACTAAGATTAAAATGATTCCGACCGTGAAGTGCACGCATTATTTATTTATATGAATGTAACAGTTTTGAAATAGAAACTCTTCGAAAGATGTCACAATATAACTGCGATTTGATTATCTTTACTTCTAATATAACGTATAAAAAAAATTGTGTATTTAATGATGTGGTAAACAATTTATTCTTCTATCGAACACTTTAATAATCTGAAATACATTGATAAAAAGCTCAATGCGTAACTCAACGTCATGATCTTTTATTTTTATTTTCTCTTACGGAGATAAGATAAAAATCTAGTATGTAGCGTAACTTTAAAAGTACTAGTGATTGCATTTGATGATTGATATTCAGTCTCAAGGAAACTCTTGCTACGATCATAGCAGCGATGCACAGATTGGTTTTTATTATTCTCTCAAGCATAATTTGCGTATGTAGTCTAATAGATCATTAGGATATTACGTGTCGAATAAAAAATAACGTAAAATTTTGTGTGTCTATTCAAGGCAGAGGGTGTCTCACATGGATATTTCATATCAATCAAAGGAGCGCCTTACTATGTGAGTATATATAAATTAAATATTAGAATTTGTAATTGTTGATGGGGATCGTAATTTTCTTTTTTTTTTCTAGGTTTCTTTAACTTTTAAGGGTAATCAAAGTTTTTGCGGAGGATCGATAATCTTGGAATATTGGATAATCACAGCCGGTCATTGCATTGAGTAAGATTACTTTCAAATTTAAAAAAAAAATCTTTATTGCATTTATTTAGATGTTTTCTTATTATAATGATATTCTTATTATAATGATGATGATTAAAGTATTGTAATGATAAATATTTTTAGTGTATCGCTTATTAACTACACTACAATTCGTACGGGTGTCAGTTCAGATTTAAAGAATTCGACACACGAGATTGAAAAAGTGATTGTACAGGGTGACTACCAAGATACTGCAGGTACTAGTTACGATGTAGCTTTGATTAAGGTATCAATTATTGATTGTTCTAAAATATATATTATATTGTACATTGCAAGTGAATTTATATAGAAAATTATTTTTAGCTGAAGAAGCCAATTATTTTCAACGAATTTCAACAACCAATTAAGCTTCGATCTACACAGCCGGAAGTTGGAGAGAAAGTCATCCTATCTGGACTTGGTAGTCAGGGTGTAAGTAATATTCCACTTCAATTTTCAAATTATAAAAAAAAGTATTTTATTTCTTTGCCTCGGATATCATTAAATTAATATTAATTTCAAAGAAAATACTAATTTACGTAAAAAAAAATATTTTTATAAATGAAACAATCATTTATAAAAAAAAAACGACTATATTTTGCAACGTCAATATATTTCTTCGAAGCCTTCACAATGTAGGATATAATCAAACTCTTCCGCGGGTATGAACATACATAATCCGCGTATCACATTATTCGCAAATCGAATTTGAGCGGTCGAGGGTCGTTGCAATTTGTATAGACGTGACTTGATTTAACGTCATATATATTTCAATAAATAACAATCGCACAGAGTAGCCAAAATTATGCAAAATACTGCCATTATTTAACGAAACAATAAAATAACTTTTTGCACGACAACCCAAATAACTCAATTTTGCACGATAACAACAGTACGAAATATGATCGAATTTGTCTCTGCGTGTTTTTCAAACAAAACGCTTAAATTAAATTAAATAATCATTAGGATGCAGTCGGAGATACTATGGTTTTGAAGCAAGTTCGAATATCGGTTACGGAGTCGTACACCTGCAGCCCGACGCCTGGAATTTACGACATCGACGTGTTCTGCGCGGGGGGCGATGGTTTCGACGCTTGTCCAGGCGATTCCGGTGGTCCAGCAGTGATTGACAACGAACTCGCCGGCCTCGTGTCCTACGGACCATCGTGCAGTTATCAGCCGCCGGAGGACAGCGGCGCCTATCAGCGCGTTGATCTTCACCTAGACTGGATATTCAAACATACTGGCATTGGTAGAAGTTAATTCGATTCGAATAGAACATGTCCGTAATTTATTTATACTGGTTAACATTATTCGAATGACAATATTTAAAAAAGTGTAGTTTGTAAGTAAGAAGTATTGTATGAGATACATTTTATCTGGAAAATTAATTAAAACTTGCGAAGAAC
Source organism: Sycophila quercilanae (assembly GCA_035582995.1). Classification (NCBI taxonomy): domain Eukaryota; kingdom Metazoa; phylum Arthropoda; class Insecta; order Hymenoptera; family Eurytomidae; genus Sycophila; species Sycophila quercilanae. The sequence goes on along the minus strand of JAWWEP010007474.1, from coordinate 11,375 downwards.
ATAAACCTTGACAGTTTTTATGTTAATTCCGTAATTCGTATACCTAAAGTACTAAGTAGTACTTTGTAGTAACAAAACCTAATGGTACAAAAACGTAAGCAAGCACATTTTTTGTATTCTTCCATTTTTTTTCAATTCACCATCCTTTTTGGTAAGTGGTTGATGTAGTAATTTTTAATAAATCCGCATTGTGCAACAAATTAAATTGTTTACATATATTTGCATTTTATTTTCTATATAGGTATGTAATATTATTATTTATACGATACATTTAATGAAATTTTAACTCACCCTTTTTGTAGGTATTATAGATGAACTGTACCTTGACTGATTATCGAATGTATCGAGCTCAATAGCAATAAAATAAAAATAGGACCGTCACTCGAATCAACAATGAAATTCCTATTTATCTTTTGTAAGGTTTCTTATTTGAAACCTTGTATACTTACTCTTACTATACTTTCATTATTCAAGAATTTTCACGGTAACATCCGCAATGAAAAATGCATTCACCATATCACGTAATGATAAACTTTGATTAAATAAATGTAATAAAATCAAACTATGTTTAACACTAATTAAAAAAAAAATGAAGTCTATTTATAGTTATATTTTTTGCGCTTATTTCGTTAAAATATGTGTTACATAAGATGTAAATCGATTGCTTTTTTGCATTTAATTGAGTTGCATGATTTATTATTAAGTACACTTACATTGATTATGAGCGAGACGGGCGTTTTGAGATAAATAAACGATAACAAATGTTGTGCCATCGGAGGAGCTTCGTCTTTCTTCAAGACTACGGTCAAATTAAACAGCAAACAGGCGGGCGCCGACTCGCCAGACGCAAAGTAAAAAAAGCTACACTCCAGTAACTGAAACAATATGATGCAGAAATCGATTTTTCTCGTTTCGATAGGTCTATTTTGCGTAGGTAATTGTTGAAACGACAGGATGTAACTCGCTGTAAATATTATAAATATATAATAATAATGTGCGTGTGTTTTTTTTTTTAAAGGAGAATGCGTCTCAAGTGGGAAGTTCATTTCAATTAAAGAAGCACCTTACTATGTGAGTAAATATTTCTTTATCATGTAACATTCGCCTATAATTTTTAACTGACGAATTGGTAGGTTTTTTCAGTTTTTCAACTGTATACCAATTTTTAAAGAAATTCCTTGAAAATTGAAATTTAATTCAAATTTGTACACATATGGTACGAGAGAATACAGTTGAATGTTTGATTCAAATCATGATAATACATATTTATTGCTATCAGCTGAATAAAAAAAGAAAATAAATAAAATTTATAGGTTTCTTTGATTTTTGGCAATGACAGTTTTTGCGGAGGATCAATAATTTCGGAACATTGGGTAATCACAGCTGGACACTGTACTGAGTACGTTGATATTTTACACATTGATAATGGCAATGTTAAAAAGTTCAAACGATATTTTTCCTTTCTCCTTGATTCTATCGTTTAAAAAAAAAAGTTAAAAATTTTCAGCACATCAGTTATTGACATAACAAATGTTCGTACTGGTGTAAGTTCACAATTTAAGAATGGAATGATGTACGGCATTGAAAAAGTCATTGTACACGGTGATTACGAAATCAGCGATAAATGCAGTTACGATGTTGCATTGATCAAGGTAAAGAGCCTAATTTTTTAATTTTCAATTTCATTATTATTATTTTTTTTTATGCGTTACTTCATTTATACGTAATTATATTTTTCAGCTGAAGGATCCAATTACTTTCAGTGAATTTCAGCAGCCAATTAAGCTTCGATCTAAACGACCGAGTACAGGAGAACATGTTATACTGTCAGGGCTTGGCAGTCAAGGTGTAAGTTAATACTTAATTATTATGTAAATACATACACTTAAATGTGTAAACATTTAAGAGTGTAATTTATTTA
>JAWWEP010007445.1:10411-22137 GCA_035582995.1 Sycophila quercilanae | reverse complement strand
TTTGGTCCAAAGAATCATTCTGCAAAGTTTGAGCCAAATCCATGTCCCGGAGGGTTGACACTCTCCTTGTAAGTTAATCTCAAGTAGTTTCATTATGTACTGTAGAAGCTAATAGAAACTAAATTTAATTAATTAATTAATTAAATTAGTTATACGTATACTTCCCCCTATTCAAGTAATAGTGACGTACGCACACAAAAAAAAAGCAAAAAAAGATTTACAGAAGAATCTAGAGAAAAAAAAGTTAATATGCGGTTCGAAGTAATGCAAACTTGAGATTCAAAGTCGGAAGGAAATCGTGCGGTCGATCGGTAGTAAAAAGAATTGACCATTCGAAATCACCGGGCAGGCTCTTGACGGGCATTCGAAAGTGCGCTTTAATGAAAGTCAATATAATTTTAGCGATTCGAAAAAAAAGCTCGCTAAATAAGTTGTGCGGGCGGGAAACTAACAAGTAGAGTGTGCTTGGCGAAAGCCAAGTAGCCAAGTGTGGACGCACAAAAATAATATAACGACCGATGGATCATTGCACCCGCAATATGTTTTTGTCGAAATAAAAATTTTCAAACTGCGCGGCTACCTATAAGTGCTATTTTAAAATGCTGGCATATTTACCGGGTAGATACTCGTCTTTATGCATGCTTTTTATTAGGGAAATAATTTTTAAATTTAACTACAATTATCAAACGTTCGCATATTTTTTTTTATTAATATGGATTTTATTTATTGTGTTTAAAAGAACTATAGTCATTGGTGTACTCAAAATAAATTAATACGATATTACCACGTTACTAAAAGTAATCATTAATTATTTTTTTAATACTGTATGTATATAGTACGTAGTGTTAAAAGATAATTAATGACTACTGATTAGCAGGTAAGTACATGTACACGTAGAAAATTTCTCTACTAAAAATGGCAATAGTCCGTTTTAATGACGTCACAGACTGATATTATTGTAAAATTTACTGCAATTTCTTTAGAAATTTACTGTAACTTTAACAAATGTTACTGCAGCTCTTGTAAATTCTACAAGAAACGATAGAAACTTTTTCTAAAATGACAGTCTATTAGGACATTAAAATTAACTACTGCAATTTTCAGTAGACTATTTTTCTCTCCGTGTAGTATTAACAAAAAAGTACTATATTTTCATAAAAGAACTTTATTTTGATCTTTGCATTTAACAATTCATCTCTCGCAATTAATAAGCCATTGAATTGCTTTGACCCTGTAAAAATCAGAAATAATTTTTAGGCCACGTCGAGTTTAGGCTTCGACCCGCACTCGTTCATATTTAAGAGAAAAAAAAAATTTTTCCACAGAAAATAGCATATAAATCCTAAGGAAGCTTATTAAAATAACAATCCAAGAAACTTATTACCGCGCGTTAGTCTCGCAAAAAGGAGAATACATCAATGCAAAGCACAACTGAAGAATCAGAGAAGGAAACTGACAAAGAGTTTGTGATTAGTCATTTCACTTGTAATTGAGCCTGCAATTAAGGTCGTACGGCTTATTCTGCTTGGGCAAATTGCCGGTGCACGAGGGAATGAACGAGAGAGAGAGAGAAAAAGACGGAGATAGATTTCGAGGCGTGCGTCAAAATTTTCAACGTTTACACGCTCGTCAGCCGCGACATTGACGTTCAGTGTCGGGGGCGAGGGCGACGATAAAAAGCCTCTCTCTTTTTTTTCGGCCAACTTTGCTAAACTCGACTGTCGCCGGTGTAACGAATTTACTAAAATGCACCGGGAAGACCGGAGAGAGCGCGTCGCCCGCCCTCCACTACCGACAAATCATTCGCCTCCATTTCACGCGTTAGCTCCTTTCAAAATACCAATTTGCCCGAATAGTTGGAGCTTTTTTTTCGGTAGTTTCCCGCGGATTCCACGAGCGCGCTGATGATTAAACTTTCCGCAGTGATTTTGCGCTGCTTACTTTAATTACTTCAATATGGCGACTGGCCTGCACCTTTTTTTTATATTTCTCATCGACTTTCATCGTGGGTGTATTTATCAACTCGGCTTTAATTAAGGAGCGATTCTGGAGTAGCCAGTAGCGAGCGGGAAAACGATATTGTATAACTATGAAAAGAAAAATTGGCTTCTTACATTTATTTATAAACACCGTCGAATGCTGTAAGTAACAATTTGCGTCGCTATAAATAGCTTTTATCGTTACGTTCGGGAAGATAAGTCGCGAATGTAGAGGAGTCGTTACTTAGTATTTTTTCACGAGAAAAATCATCCGAGCGCACTTTTAATTCTTGTTTATAATATACATTTATTTTCCATTCATTCAACCTCGTATTGATTAAATGAATTCAAGAAATAAAATCGTTGCAGTCCTTTAATTTTTCATTGAGAACATTTTCTCGTAAAAATTACGAGGCGAAACTCGCCTTAACAATTATGAGAAGAAGAAAAAATAAAATTAAGGAGCAGCTTGCAAGCACTGAAAAAATAATTACGGGAAAATTACTCTACTTTTGTAAATCCTTTAAAAGCTCTGTAAAAATTATGCAGATTTTTCCGAAGTTTTCCGTAAAAATTGCGGAGCTTTTCTTTAAAAATTCTCGTCAAAATTCAAGTTTCAGGTAAAAATACGGAGATTTTATGGTAAATATTTCCAGTGCTTGCAAAACGGTTTCTCGGTGTCTTTTTTTTCACCTAATTTTTGCGAAGAGCTTTATCGTAATTTTTACAAGAAAATCTCTGTAATCTTTTACAAGATATGTTTTATAAAATTTACGTGGATTTTCTCCTAAAAATTACAGTGAAGCTCTCCGAAAAAATTACGGTATGAAACAGAAGCCCGTAGAAGCCGAGAAGCTTCACTTACAATAATTGTAAAACTTCACCGCAACAATCCAACAAGTTTCAGGTAAAAATTTCTAGTGCTTCACCGTAATTTCTACGAGAAAAATCCTCCAAGCGTATACACAGCAGTACTGCCTCAAAATTAAAGAATCGAACTGCAGCACCGCCCGAAGAAAACTAATGCACAGAAGAGGAGAAAATAAAGCGCGCAACAACCTCGCGGTCATAAAAACATAAAGAAAAAAAATGCTTACATTGCACACGTTTACTACGCCGCGACCACGAAAAAAGATCCGTCGACGCTAAAAGTGTCTTTAAAAGTGCGCGTGTTCCGAATATTTCGGCCGCGCGCAGAAGCGAAGGAGGCATCAGACAGAGAGGACGAGCGATCAAAAGGACAGACGTAAAGTGGGAGTCGAAATTCGAAAACTCGTAAAGTCTCGATGCGGTCGATTGTTAACAGGTGAAATCGGAAACGTCGAGGCTGTCGGAAGGGGGTGGGGGGGGGCTGGGGCTTATCGGCCTCTCGCATCCGTCTCGCGGACGAGTCACGCGGCGCGACTCGCTTTATTGGCAATAAACTTGCGCTGTCTTGTAACAAAAGCCGCGCGCACGCGAATAATAACGATAATGACCTCAGGCCTCTCTCCGATAATAATAACCTGGGCGCACCGGGGGGAACGATGCCAGGGTTCCCGACGCGCCAAAAGAAACTCGGGAGGGAGCGATCTACCCCCTTCCCCCCCCTGCCCCCTTCGAGAGAGAAAGAGAGAGAGAGAAAAAGCGCGCGAAGTGTATACTTTGTGCGATGCGCACTAGGGCCTAAATGAAATCCTTAAATGACGGCTCGGCGCTCACTTTGTCGAGTGCAGCTCTGTTGTGTTGCTGTACGTCGACGTGAGGAGTGCAGTCACATCCCACTGCGATTTTTCTTTTTATTAGCACTGAGAGAAAAATATCGTTAGATAGATAAGATATATATTTCTACACTGAAAAAAAAATTTTGTAAAATATTTACTTCAATAGTACTTGTTAAATATTTCTTTGAATCAAGTAGATATTTCTTTAAAACTAAGTGAATTTATTTATTTCTAAATAAATTTAGTAGTTTCAAAAAAATAATTACTCGATTCAAGGAAATATTTAACAAGTACTATTGAAATAAGTATTTTACTTAAAATTACCAAATTTTTCTCTCAGTGTAGATTGTAAGTCTAGTTTTAAGTTTATTAAGGAAATTAATTCATCTGCTGGATTATCTTGTAATGTAAATTATGTAATTAATGTAGTGTAACATATATTATATGTAATTACTCTGGTTAAATGAATATATAAATATTGACAGTTAACGTAGAATTTTTATTTTTGAGTCAATCGTACACTGAGAGACAATGTTGGTAATATTAAGTAAATATTTACTTCTATAGTACTTATCAAATATTTCTTTTAACCAAGCAATAATTTTTTTTTTTTGAAACTATACTTAATTTATTTAGAAATAAATAAATTCATTTGGTTTTAATGAAATATTTAGTTGATTTAAAGGAATATTTAACAAGTGCTATTGAAGTAAATATTTACTTAAAATTACCAAATTTTCTTTCAGTGTATATCGACGATCGCGCGGAAGAAGGTTCTATTTTGTTTTCGGGTGAAGAAGGGTCCTAACCGCCCGTTTGCGGGTGAAGAAATAGGGCCTATCTCGTTTCCGCCTGAAAAGATCCTATCTCGGAATTAAATTTCCCGCTTTCTTGTCCTTAAAATCCGCAATAACCCATTGCTCCATTTTGGTGTCCAATAGCAAATAGGGGGTTTTCGGGTACGTTGAATTCGAATTTAATGAAAATCGTAAAAAAATTCATTCCGAGATAGGACCTTTCTTCAGCTGCAAAAAAAAGATAGAACCTTCTTTCGTGCGATCGACGACATACTGTAACAATAATACGCGTTAGATTTGTATATTTAAGCTAAACACGCGGTATATGTTAACAGTTAACATGTGCAGGCTGTGTGGTTTGTTGTGACAGTTTTTATTATTTATTTACTTTTTTTATAACAACAATTTGTGTGGCAATGTTTCGTTAGGGGAGGAGGGCGACGTGGAGTTCTGTCGGCGGTTTTAATGAGCGGCGCTCTCCTGCCTACGGCGCTAAATGTTTTTTATGACGTCGATTACATTTTATTCGGGCGTTAAATCACCGGTTCGTTTGCTTTTGATTGAACGCTGGCTTAGGCGAGTTGCGACTTTTTTAAACGCGAATTAATTAAAGTGAGCGGCGTTCTGGGGGGTTTGTTCCGAGTAATCACCGTAACCAATTTTAAACAAGTTATACATTTACAATCAATTTATTGGTTGTATTATTGATTTTTAAAGAATTTATTTTAAGCGAGCGAATATAAAGTTTACAGCTGAATTATATATATATCCATCTTATTGTGAATATTGATAATTCCAGGAAAGAAAAATATGCGGATACTTTGAAAAAAAAATAATAATAAATATGAATTGAATTGAATATGGGCCGAGGGCGTGTACCGTTATACACTAGTAAATAATGAAAAAAATAAATAAACTGCGCCTCTTTTGAATGCAAAAATATACGCCCATAAATAATATGGAAATTGTAAAGAAAGTTTTAGCTGGCGAAGTAAACAATTCAGCGAAATACATTCGCTGGATTAAACAACCTAAACAAACTAAACTAAATTTGTAACAAAATTTAAAATAATTAATTTCAGATTTTATAGGTCTATAGACAACGTGTATAAATGAAAAGAAAGCGTGCAAACAATAAATCAACGATTAACTTGCTAATTGTTTAAAATTAACCAAGCCTAGCATATATAGCTATACATTATTTAAAAATTATTTACATTATTTACAGCGTATACCACGCAGGTCGGATGAATTCTCTTGTATGCACATTAAATTTACCTCAGCTTACGTTTGATGAATAATGCAAGTGCCGCTGCCGCAGTGCCTGGTTTAAGGATTAAAACACTCGGATTTCTTAGAAACGCCTCTCAAACTTCCAATCTCGCCTTCGCACATAAGCAATTAAAGCGCGGGCGAAGACTAAAATGAAGGAAAAAAAAAGCAAATAATTAACAGTCATACCGAGGCGCAAAATTCCCACGCGTCCCCCTGTACACACACACACGTACACATACACATACACACAAATATATCGTCGCTTCCTACGCAGACTAGTAGGTTTTCGAAAAAGACCTATTTTAATTTCCCTTTTTTGAAACTCTTTCAAAACCTGATAAAGTCAGGGTATCATACGAATGATACCTCGAATTTATCAGGTTTTAAAAGAGTTTACTTTAGTTTACTCCAGAGCTCCAAAAAAAAACGTAAATAAATATAGGCCTTTTTTGAAATCTATCTACTAGTCTTCGTAGGAAGCTACGATGTAAGTAGTTATTGATCTCGACGTAAAAAAAAAATAACTCGTCGTTTTAGCGATGCGGTGTCGGTGCGCGCGAGCGAGCGAGCGTCGATCTGAATGAACTATAAATATGTCGCGCGTAAACTAAATTTGGATCGCATTCAGGCCTTACCTGTGGACGCGCGGGAGTCGGCATAATGCGAGGCGCCGTTGCGCAATCTAAAAATACCGATCCACGCGGATCGCCCGATTGTACATTTTATTGCGAACCTCGCCTCTGCCGCGGACTATCCGCCTCTCAGTGGGACGTTGTTTTTTTTTTTTTTTTTTTTTTTGGGAGGGGGAGGAGTTTCTTTAGAGTAGTATACCGTCAGTTTCATTGAGGTAGTTTACGAAGGAATTTCCGCTTTATCTGGGTAGTACAACGAGCTTCGCGTGCTTAATTTTTGATATACTCTTTTTATAAACTTCAGAAATTTATAAGATGTTTTTTTATCGTAGAAATTTACATTTTTGTGTTTCTATAAAGTGTTTACATCTATACCTACACTGGAAAAGAATTTTGTAGTTTAATATTGATTAATTAATCAAAGTTAATCAAAGTTTATCAAATAATTAATCAAAGTTTTAGTTGAATTAACAAAATATTATAACTAGGTCGATGTTTTAAGTAAAATTTTTTGTTAATTCTTTTGTACGCGTTTGCTTTTAGTTCTTGTTATATTTTGTTAATTATTGTAAATAATTTTGTAATGAGGAGTCAACAAAATTTTTAGTTGGATTTGCAGTTGATTTTTTTTCAGTGTATAAGGAGACACTATACATCTATAAGGAGACACTAAGGAATAAATTGTGTACGTGACATTTGAATAGAAAATAAATATAAATAGTTAAATTAGACTTTTTTATATTAAAACAATTGAAAAATCTAAACGCTCGATGATTATTTCGTTAATCTGTTTTTAAATTAAAAAATAAAAATTGTTTCTTTAAATCCTCTACACCATCTTTCACCCCGTTTTTTAAGAGAGGATTTTAATTAATTCCTTCTTTTATTATTGATTTTTCACTTACTCCAGTTACATTTCTCTGAAACTTTAATTAAGGTAAAAATCTTTTCTATACAGCTTCTTTCTTTCAAAAAAAAAAAAAGAAAAAAACAAAAAAAGTAACTGACCGTTTTGATCTCTCGTAGTAATTATCAAATCATAATTATACTATAAAACACTAATTATATTAATTATAATTAAATATATCTCTCCAAAAACCTAATATTCTTTATAAGTACACCAGCAGTTTAAAAATCAAAACTTGAGTCTTTATAAGTACATCAGCCGTTTAAAAATCAAAGCAGTCGTCTATAATTACATTTAATTTGAAGGACCATTAATTAACCCAGTACTCAGCGTAAAATCGGATGCAAAAAGGGTGCATCGTTATATTTACTCGATTGCCGGGCTTCGCCTGCTGAAGTTTCATGTATATAGTAGATGATCTCGCGGTGCACGGCGCATACGGAATGACGCCTGCTGCACACGTGTGCGCATCCGCCTAACCGCTGCGGTGATCGGACGATCCCCCCGACTCCCCCGTATGGCGTTAAGGCCTAGACAAAACCCGTTAACCCTTCGGAGCTCGTACGTCATGAGTTCCCTATTTTTAAATCCCATCCCGTTAATTTTTAATTTACATTTATAAATTGGATTTAATAGTGATTATCGCACTTACAATTTTGCACTCATTTGCACGCTAAAACGGTTAGAGTGAAATTTCACTCTTATTTTAGAGTCATTCTAGAATTAATTCATTCACAGAGTTAAATTTATTCATAGAGTTAAGATAGAGTAGGATTTTATAGGTTATGGTCTACCCTTTCACTCTACATTTGAGTAAAAAAATTAATCTACTTCACTCTAATCGAGGGAGTTAATTTCAATCTAAACACTTCGAGTGATAATTTGACTCCAGGGCAGTGTTGTCAAATTTAAACTTCATTTCACTCTAGCCGATTTAGCGTGTATATTTTAGTGTATAATTTAGCTTTTTAGAGGTTATTATCAAATAAACAATAATAATATAAATAACTAATAAAATAACACTACCGAAAAAAGCGCCAACAATGTAAAGTTCATCAATTTCTTATAATAAAGGGATTCCTCCATGCCTTGACACTGAATAGCTTTCTAGTGAATTCTTTTTTTTTTTTTAATTTTATAATTAAATTTAATTTAATTTAATTACTACATCTAATTGAAGTACTAATTAAAAGCGCAATATTAAATATTACTACGAGTCTCGCTTAATTTTAACACAACTATATTACGACTTCTACGAAAAAAAAAGAAGAGAATATTGAAAATGTACACATTTTCTCGATTGCTTGTAATCCTAGTCTAATTTTGTGTACTTTACGAGCGAGAGTAAAAAAAAAAAAAAGTTCGCCGAACAAAAGGTACTGGTCGAAGATTCCCACGGGTGTGCTTCATTGCTCGACGAGTGCGGCGCAGTGTCCGGACCTTAACGCCAAGAGAATAGGGCTGTAGAAACGGGAACTCACACTCGTGCCCGCCCGCTGCCAGTGTGTACTTGTGTGTGCTCATACACACGTATATGTGTATATATATATATATATATACCCGAGTGACTCGAAATTCCGCGTGGTGGTCATAATCCCGGGAACGCGGGAGCTAGGGGTCCGGGGGTGTGGGCACGTGCAGCTCGCAGCAATAAGGGAAATGTTAAAACTACTGATAACCCGAGATATGGGAAGTCAAGGAGTTTATTAGCGTTTATTATATTCGACGAAAATTCATTAAGGTGCCGATTCGATCATGAGGCTTGTATTATTGTTTGCTTATTTACCAATGCGGGGGTGGTGGGTGTGACTGATGTTGATAGAAGGATTTTCTACACTGAGAAAAAAAATTAGTTTATTATACAGATTATATATAATTCATTTATGGCACTGAGAAAAATGGGTTAGGAAAAATTACTAGTAGTAGTAGTAGTAGTATTTTATTGCCATGTATAGATTAGGAAAAATTACTATTTTTTTATTAAAAGGGCGACCTATTTGACCATATATATAGCTTTATGGGAAAATTAATATGCGTTTCATTAATTATTGTTATACCGCTATGAAATATTACAATAAGTTTAGTAAAAATTGCTAGTAGTTTAGTAAAAATTACTAATACTTTAGTAAAATTCGACATCAGGTCGAGTAGATCGCCCTCTTACTAAAAAAATAGTAATTATTCCTAACCTATTTTTCTCAGTGTGGCTTTTCAACAGAAGAAGTTGTTATTTTAACAGCGACATTTTTGATTGAACAGAACTATCGTTAAGATAACAAAAAATTCTGTCGAAATAAGCTCTACGCTGTTTAATTATTTATTAAATTAACAGCTTTTAATTATTTATTAAATTAACAGCGTTTAATTATTTATTAAATTAACAGCGTTTAATTATTTATTAAATTAACAGTGCAATTATTAGATTAACAGTGGAATTATGAAATTAACAGTTTGTTTCTGTTGAAGGTAGAATCATTAAACCAAGTAAATTTTTTTCTCACTGTATGACTCGAAATGGAGGGGTAATGATTTATTTCGTTTAACAAAATATTTTTTTTCTGTTTGGTGAGTGGATGATTCTGCGATTTTCAAAATTTTATTCAAAGGAGTGTAACGTGTCGGTTCTTAACAATGATAAGGCTTTCGTGCAGAAAGCTCGCTTCACAAACAGAACATTTAGAGGTGAAGAATCTCAATCCCCGGGAATCCCTTTTCCGCTTTCATTCTCCTTTCATTTCATACGTTACATGTGTTACCGCGTTTTCAGAGAATATAAATTTTCTGCTTTTTTTTTTATAGCGTAGCAGCTTTAAAAGAGGGAAATTATTATTATTTTTTTAAATACGAGTTCTTCTTGCATTTTAATTACGAATTTTTGCATCGTAATTAAGAAATCTTAGAAATTTTTTAATATTTTTTAATTGACGAATACTCTCCGATTGTTAGTATATTATTTTCACAAAATCCGTCGAGCTAAAGTAAAGATTACCAGATGAGCGGAATTGCCGCAGTTCATAAAAAAAAAGTATTTTTCGAACGCAACAAAACGACGAAACCCGCGCAAAGCTCTTCTCTATATATAAAAAAAAATTGTGAATCATTGGAAAGCATTTCCGATGTGTACTTTATTCTTTATAACACAGACTCTTTAAACTTCCCAAATGCAGCCAGCTCTTCGTCGGGTTTGTTAAGTTTCTTCGGAGCTTTGGCTTTTTCTCCTCCCCCCGCCAGTGTCTTTCCGGGATTGCGTGACGTGTACGTATATACGCGCGACGGGGGTGTGAAGCGCGGGAGAAGAAGAAATAAGCTCGTCGTCGAAATGGGTGGCATAAAATATGAAATCGGATTAAAAGTTGGCGAAGCGTCGATCGAAGCGCTGTGGAGCGCGCGCAAGCGCGATATATAAGTCGTTCCTCCTCATCCCTCCTCTTCCCCTAAGCAGCCGTTCAGTTTCTTCACCTTTCTTCTCTCTAATGTTTTTTTTTTGTTTTTGTTTTGTTTAGTCGCTGATATGGATTTTTTTTTGGTTGTTTGTTTTTCGAGCCGATAGAGATGCGAAAAATGGAGCGTGGGTGGAGGATTCTAAATGAGTTAACTTCTTCTTCTTTTTTTATTGGATTAATTGATTATTATAACGGGCTATAAATTAAGTTACGCTAAGTTTTCTTAAACTTGGCACGGCTCTCGCTTTAGACTGCAAAAAAGTTCGTAAAGTTATTCAATTTTATTCGTGAAAAATGTTTCCGAAGTTTATATTATTCCGAGAGTAATGGTAGTCGGGAATAATGTCGGTATATAAGGTGGGGAACATTATTTTTTGTAAATTAACAAAAATTTTTAATCCGATTGCATTGTTAATTGCAAAAAAAATTAATCACACGTTGGCGTTGTTTAATTGTCTTGTAATTTTTTTTCTCGCTCGATATTGACAAGTCTTTGATACTTTAAGAGCGGATATTAATTTTTTTATCGAAAAATTTGTGTGCAGTAATTTGTCAAAACTTTGATTACATTTTTTTATTGGAAAAGAAAAACTTAATTACATGTCGGTGCATTTAATGGTCTTGTAACTTTTTTTTTGTGCTCGATGTTGACTTAATCTTTGATGTTTTAAAGCAGTGGATTTTTTTATCGAAAAATCGAGTCTTGCACGCGCGAATCAAAGTCGGCTAAAGTTTCATAAGAAAATGTATATGTATATACATATCAAAGGACATTTTACGAGGAGCTTTGTCACAAAGTTTCAAGGAATAACACCGCGGTCCATGATATAAATAGCGTCCATAACAATTTCCCATATTACTGTATAAATTTTCCCCGGTAATAGACTATTTCGCGAAAAAAAGAATGAAACATTTATAGTTATTCTGATCTAAACCACAGTAGAGAGAGTTTTTTGCGAGTTTAATCCTCAAAGTTTATTTTCACTCGAG
>JAWWEP010007434.1:0-12620 GCA_035582995.1 Sycophila quercilanae | reverse complement strand
GCTATTGTTCTAAAGGATACCCGGAAAAAAATGACGGTTCCGCAAATAACAAGAAAAATAGTCACGCATAAATTTTACATTTATCCGCGTACCAAAAAATAAGCTCGAAAAAGCTCAACGCTGCTTTCGCGCACTGCCACAGGAAGAAGAGACGAAAAGACAATTTGCACTGGCTCTTGAAAGATAAAGTAAGGTTACCGATACAATTTTTCTCGGCAATTTTTCGCCTGCCTGCTATGCGAAATATATTCAAGATTTATAGCAGCGGAATTTGTTCATGAGCGAGAAAAATCTGCGCTTTTCAAGCGCGTGCATGCCGTCCCGTCGCAGGGCAGATAACTCAAAGTATTCGCGACTATAGAAAAAAAAAGATCACGTCCGTCGAACGGCTATTGATATTCGCCGGAAGTACTGTACATACATTCACATTCTGTACATCATTTATTTTCTTTGGCTATTTGCTGCAAGCACGTAACATTCGCAGTTAACCGTTCACATTAAACGCATTAGAGGGTGAGTTCGCGTTGTTACGGTAGTTTTCCCTACTGAAATTCCAGAAGTTTTAGCGGCTGCATTACACAGGTAGGTGTACGTTCCATAAACGATACTGTTTGTGGTCGCAGAAAGCGTGGGAAAAGAGAGAGAGAGAGAATTAAAGAGAGAAACAGAGAGGAAGAGGGAGAAGAGAAAATGGAGGGTGCAAGAAAACTCGAATTGCGAAGCGCAAAGGGGGAAAGTGGCTTTCTCTTATAACCCTTTTATCCGCAGCGATATTAATGGATCAACGTCCATTTTTCTCACAATCTTATTATAACCTCGATGTACTGAAGCTAAAATAATTGCGAAAATTACAGGCTACGTCATATAATTGAATAAAATTAAAAAATGAGTTTTATTCTTTTTTTATATTTTAATTAATGTCCAGTTAATATTAAAAACTAGATATTATAAACTCCTACTGCTTTCAAATTTATTTCAAACTATATTATCACTTGGCAGCGTTCAATCAAAGCAAAATACCAATTTTAATATGTGTATAAAAAAAAATATGTTCGAATAATCGTTCATTAATTCCGCATAATGATGTAATCCTCTTACGAGTTCTTCGTATTCTATTTACGAAAATCGTCCCTGTGCGGTGGGTGCAGTTTTGCAACTCGCCTTTCAGTTGGGAGAAGTCGCTTCAGGTGCCATCTGAAAAAAGCGCGGGGCCGACCTAAAGGGGGCCATTGAAAATGTGCACGACGCGGCCTTTTATTCGATTACGCACGGGCTCTCGAGCCCGTGAAAGCGGTCGCGAAGAAAAAAAGCTCACTTTTTTCACGTTTCGTTGGCTCCGTTACGCCCGATGCAGAGACGCGCGCCACTATATACCCCCCGAACTTCTGCGCAACGCCAAAATGTGCTCGCGTTTTTTTTTTTTTTTCGGGTAAAAATGTCGTCCTTCGCGCACTAACGATCGGATCACTAAACTTCCCCTGTAAATCTGAAAATGTGAAAATTCACTTACAAAATTTGAATAGTGACATTTTGTATGTGAAAATTTGTTCACATATTGAATCAGTGGACGAAATTTGACATAAAAAAATGTTACTATTCACATTTTCCAAGTGAATTTCACATTTTCATATTTAGAGAGTCTGTATTTGGAGAGTAGAAGCTTTTTTTTCGAGAGAGAAGTGTCGGATCAATCTTTACGCTTTCACGGTTCTATTTAATTTTCGTTACGAATGAATGAGGTATAAATATTTGGGTGGGTATCGATGACTGCGATATTTTTTTTGCGATGTCTACTTTTTATGATGTTTATGTACACGATTCGTGGATTTACGGAGTAGCGATGCTTTATTTTAACTTTCGAGAAACCCTTCTATAAGATAATTTGAAGAAATGATTCATTAAAAAAAAAACGAACAAAATTAATAATTACTCTTATATTTTTGTATAAATGGATTTTTTGCCCCTCTATATTAATAAATAAAAAAATAAAATTAATTCAGAATAGAAATTTCGTGAAACGTCTAGCTAATCTTATTAAGAAACTATAATTACATCTTCAAAGAGCTATTAAACACGTTACATCTCTCACTATCAAAAAAAGCATATCGTTAAAATAGAATCGATTAAAAAAAAAAAGAGCGAAGAAGATGTCCCCAAAACGATTCTCATCGACAGCGAACCATTAGTTTTTATCTTGATCCCCTTCTCTCTCCATTTTCGAAACGAAAGCAGGGGGAAAAAAAGAATGCGCTCGTTGAAAAAAAAAAAAAAAAAAGAAGGGAGAGGCAGATCGAAGTTAAACGTGCTTTATGCCCCTTCATTCCGCGTGTCGACGGGTCGCGCATAAATCGATGAGCAAAAAAGTCACGCGCTGATCTTCCCCGGGCCGGGCACGAATAAAAAACGTAATCATAATAAAGTGAAATTAAGAGGCGGCGCGTATAATTATGCGCGTGCACGTGAGATGCAGCACGTAGAAGACGAGCCATAAAATGGCATCGCATGCTTCGGTACAATTTTTGCATAATTACCGTGAGAGGGCAGCGGGGGAGGTAAGGGGAGTTCGCAGCTATAAGGGGGCGCGAGGAAGCGAAGGTGAGAGAAGGCGGATTTGCGCCGTCAACCGGTAACCGCCCCCCTTTAAAAAGTTACCATTTTTCCGGGGCTCTGCACGCCCGGGCCAGACTCGCGCGACGTTTTTCCTCGAGGTCCTCGTTAGAATTTCTCTCTTTTTATTTTTTCCTCTACATTCGCCGCAGTCTAAATCTTTTACGCGTTTTATTTCACACGCGGGACATTTAATTAGTTATTTATATGCAGCTAAATTTTTCTTTTTTATTAAAAATTCGTGACCGCGAGGGATGAAGATGAAAAAGAAAACGTATTTCTGATATTTTCGAGATATTTTTCAGTTACGAATGCGACGTGCGGTAGACGCTGATGGAATGGCAAAAAAATACGAAAATGTAAGAGTCTCGGCACTCACCTCTGAAACTACCTCGAACTCGTCCATTTTGAATGATTAGATAGAGCGACGGGTCGCCGTATTATATCTGAAAAATAAAAAAAAAATTGAAACGCAAGAATATATATCTCTGAAAGTGTAAGTTCAGCTTCAATTATTAAAAAAAAAAACATTATCGAGAGTGGCTTGAAACCAAAGGATCGATTAATCCGAAGGGGTTCGTAAATATTTATGAAACGGCCGACGAAAAAAAAAAAAAAAAAAAAGAGGAAGGAAACGAAATCGATCTAGTTGTCCTCAGCTTGTTTCTCAAGGTAGACCAGACGCTTCGCTTCTAATATCTTAATCTTGTTTCTTCATTAAGGTTTCATTTAGCCCGGCGCACGGAGCTTCGAAATCGATTCGATTTCCATTCCATTAGGATCGGTTCCTCAACTTTTTTTTACCTCTTTTGTCAATAGACTGGAGGAGTAGTACGAGTGCTCGGCTTAGAATTTGATTGTTTTAATTAACTAACGACGCAGGCTCATGCCTTTTTCTTTTCCAGCAGGACGAATTAACTTCGATGTCTGACCATACCCCGACCTAATCTACTGGCACTATTAATACTCCCTTTCCTTTACAACTTTCATTTTATTTTTGATATTTCTCATTGACAAGAAAAATTATAACACTGAAATTGTTAACAAAAAATATGTTTTTTATAATCTAGTCGATTAATTTTTTAATTAACAATCAAAGGTTTAAAACTATTAAAAGTCAATGAAATAATGGAGAAAAACAATTTCATCTTCTTAAATAATAAAATATAATTGAAGAACTGCCTGCAGTAATTCATAACCTTTAACAGACATTTAATCAGTATTGTTTATAAACTTTCTGTTCACATCAGAGATTAATTTCCCTTAAAATTTAAATATTTAGTGCTTGATATAAAGTTTCATGTACTTTCCAACAAGCTCAATTATTTTGCTACCGAATTCGTGGGTACTGCACTTTACTGCATTAATAAGTAAACTTCAAACAAAAGTGAACTTTGTACACCACGAGCGTATCGATTACGCAACGCAGCCTCAATCGATGACCGCGACGGTATACGTGAGCAAAAGGAGGAACTACCAATTAAACGTCAGATGCAAAAGCATCGCCGACGGCTGAGGCTGCGGCCTCGTCCAGCGGCGGCTTCACTACGCGACAAAAAATAAAAGGCCGCGGAAAATAATGAAAGGCTGTAAATGAAAAAGGTGAACATGACAAACGATCGGCGGCTGCGCGAGCGGCGCGACAGAAGTGAAAGATCGCGGTACGTGCCGCGAATTCGCACGCACCTTACCCGCGCCTAAGGCAGTAATTTTTACCGAACAACGTTTTAATATCCTTGGCTCATGCGCGATCATTGTTTTTCTTTATTTTTTTTTTAGATTTATTTCGACACGGGGGAGGACGATAAGCGTTATAATGTCTTTGCTGTGAAGTTAATGTTTCGGAAGAAGGTAATATCACTATTTTAACTTTCTTGGCCTGCGGGCTTGCAGTTTCAGACACAAATTTATAATTTATGACTAGCCGTCGATGCTGGTACATATTGTTCGGACGAAAAAATTGTAAAGTAGAGGCAACTTTTTGTAATAAATTATCGGAGAACGGTGTCTGACTGGTAGCGAGTACACTTGACCGAAATAAATTCGCGCGGAACGTTTTCAAATTTTTCAAAAAATGACGTCGCTGAAGATTCGTTGTTATCTGTTTTTTGCCATCACTTTGTCTTTACTTTATCTTTTTCGTATCTTTTTTGAGGTTATCGACGAAATATGTAGCCATTTTTTAAATATTTTGAAAACGTTCCGCGCGAATTTATTTCGGTCAAGTGTACATGGAGAAAATTTTGCAGTAAATATTGGTTATAAATAATAGCGACCGTTGTTTGATGAAAGGAATTTACACAGTATTGCAAAAAAAGAGTAGTCGTAGTTTATGAATTTAACATGAAAGTTCATGTTGCGAAGAAATAGAGTTCATTTCATTACGGTGAAAAATCGTTACTTCAGAAAAATCCGCTGCCAATTCATTGGCACGTGGCTTCCTCACATATAAAAATTTATTGTTCTATTTTAAATTACGTAACAATAGTTATCAGATATGCGCGCAATATGTAAAAAATTGATAAATAATACTGATCAATATTGTTTTAAAAAAATAATTATACAATCGTCCAGTGCTCAAATGAAAATATAGTGTCCGAGCAGCAAATTTAAACTAAAATACCAAATTATGTGCACTGTTCGCGTAGAAAAATGTTACGTTAAAAA
This sequence comes from Sycophila quercilanae, assembly GCA_035582995.1. Classification (NCBI taxonomy): domain Eukaryota; kingdom Metazoa; phylum Arthropoda; class Insecta; order Hymenoptera; family Eurytomidae; genus Sycophila; species Sycophila quercilanae. Next base: position 7,346 of record JAWWEP010007434.1, on the reverse strand, counting down.
TTACTATAATCTTTACTAAAGTATAAGAATTCAACACAAAAAAAAAAAAAAAAATTGGTATAATTACAATTAAATATTCTAAAAACGTACTGCAGTAATTTTTTTCCACTGTACTATTTTTTTATTTTTTGACTTTATCCTTGTTTTAATAATTATAATTATACGTGAGCATACTCAAGTATTTTTTAAAACAAAATTTTTCTCCGTGCAAAAATTCACCAATAAATCACTAAATGAAAGAAGAGCATTAATCTGCATGCCTGGCGGGTTCATCCATAACCAGAATTAGTCTTTCGTATTTAAACAGATTCGTAACCCGGGATCCACGGTCGCGCCGCAAGCTCAAGCTCGTACAGTGTGGCGGAAAAGCGAATAAATATTTCCGTTGAATTCGGCTGCGCGCATCGGTCGCGGCGCTTCAGCGAAATCCCGCCCCGCAACGGAGGCCTCCCCCCCGACCATTTGGCTTTCATAATTGAGTCGGCCGTTTGCACCCCGCGAGCCGCTGAATTTCCAGTCGGCGAGGATCACCTCCCACGGAGTTGGCGAGTTTCGCGTTGGATTAGTTATTTAAAAGTGGCCTATTAGCCCGGCCGGATGCGCCGCGCCAATTATGCATACAGACGATGGCGAGCCGTGCGTTGGAGCGCCCGTGAAATTTGATGCAGCCGGTACGAAGGAATGGCGCGGTTTGAAAATTCGATACGTGCGCCCGCTGCTTTGATGCGATTTTCAAGTGCAAAATACTCGAGCGTTTGTAAGTAGAGGTGAACTAGAGAATGGTGTTAAATTGCTCTGATTGTTTTCGGCAAATCGTGGATTATTTATTTTAACGAATCGAGTTTCGGACACTGAGAAAAGTACTTTTTCTTCAGGGGTATAAAGCTCTTTTAATTAAATAAAGAGATTGCTCAGATTAGATTTGGCTAAATTTAGATTTATTAGTGACCAGTGTTGACTATTTTTGGTCATATCTGTTTTTAGATTTTTCATTTTTTTTTTTATTCGTAATTAAATTATTAAATTTTCATGAAGTGTCTTTAATTGTGGGTATCAAACACCGGAGAATCTTACAATCTTAGAATAATTGTATATTTTCTCGGCTAGACTTTAAGTTAGAATTTCTAAAATATCAACCTTGACACAGACAATCTGAATTACTTAGTCATTATGCACAACAATGTGCTGTTATTAAAAGCAGTGTTGCGGATGCGTCCAACCTAGACCTTGTCAAAGATCTAGTTCAACTCTAAGCATTTATATATGTGAACTAGAAAAGAGTTTTATGAAGTGCAGACATGAATTAGTTATCACTGGAGCCACTTTATAAATATTAAATACATATTAAATAAACATTATAAATATTTATAGTATTATAGTACTTAAATATTAAATATTAATAAAAATAAGGAAACAATTAGCGGAACAGTAAATCGGCGAATGTTCCGTTTTTTATAGTTTCTAAATAACTAGAGTTTAAAACAAATAAAATTAAGCTTTCTCTGTCGAAAAGTTGTAGATGCAAGTAAGCATAAATAAGAAAACTCTAGTGTTTGCATAATATTAACAAAATTCGGGTCATAAAATGAAAGAAAATGACCGGAAAATTAAATTACGGTAATTCAATGATGCAATGGATCGGAAGCTTTTGTTTACAGTTTGTGAACTTTCATGAATTGTATCATATTTTTCTCTTAGTCGGAATAAAAATTGCAACCGGCGTAATGTAAACTTTTCTTCATGGGATTAATAATAATGTTGTTGAGCAGAAAACTTTTTCATCGTGTACAAGACGATAAAATTACATTTAAAAACTTGAAAATACTTAGATCCGGTTAGAAAAGTTATCGAAGTTGAGATTAATTTACTTACGAGATGCCAAGCCTGATTCTCACTTGCTATGGATTCTACGTTTTAATGAAACGAAATCTAAGCTTCTACGAAATTTTCAAACTTTATATATTTAGTCCGTGATATATAGATTCAAGTTAATTGGATTAGACAAACCGTTTTGTAAATTGCACTACTTTCAAAACAAATAACATCGTAAAAAGAATACCAATATCACAAGATTAATGAGTTAAAAATATTATTTAAGTTGCAAGAATTTTTCAAAATAAGTACCAAGGTACTCGGGGTGTACCGAACACTGGGTACTGGGAATATTTTCCCCGAAATCCACCCTGTTCCACAATAAAAATTGATTTTTACCATGACACACAAGAAAACGACGACAGTCATTTTGTTCAACCTTTGCAAGTATCGATTATGAAAAAAATGAATATTTGAAGACTCTGGAACTTGGAATACTCTATAATTTTATCCATAAAAAATTTTATTTCTTAATTTTAGAGAGAAAAATTTGTTACATTTTCTTTTTACTTAAAAAAAAAAAATAATTAAGATAACAATCAAGGATTAAAATGCTTCTTGGCAGTGCACTTTAAAACACTAAATTTTGATTAAAGTTTACTTTGCGTGTAACAAGTTGATCGATTCTCTTGAAACTAGATTAAAGGATCAATCGCTATCTCCCAAAAAATGAATCTTTCAATCAAAGCAAAGTAAGCATCGAGCACTTACACTGAAAAAAAAATAGTAAGTTCAACTAAATATTTCTTTAAAGTTTTGCCAAGTAAATATTTCTTTGAATCAACTAATCACATTATTGAAATAAACTGTGTTTTGTTAGATCATCGAAAACTTTAAAGAAATATTTAGTTGAACTTACTAATATTTTTTTCAGTGTATCTATTGCACGTATAAAAGTTAGCACATCTCTCTTATAAAATTTACGTAAGTTTTGAATAATTGAATAATCTAAACTGCACTAAAATTAGTTCATTCCAATAGCCATATTATTCATCGATACTCTTAATTTTTCATTAAACCCATCAACGTCTATAGTTTTCTGATAAATTATTCAAATTAATAATTACTTCCAACGAAATTATGGTTTTCACCTTATCTAAACTATCCTCCCATTACTCATGAAACGTTCGTATAAAACCCACACTGAAAAACATATACTTAGACCAAAAAAAAGAAAATGAATAATCAACATGAAACATAGCAGTATGCATATATACCACCAGTTCGAAGTAACAAGAAACTACCTTCCCCGCGGCACCGCAAAACCGCCGCCAGAATTTTTCCCCCAACCTCATTATTATTACCATCGGCCCCTCCGCGCAAGACAAGCATAACTCCTCAAAACCCGCCGGTCAAAGCGTTCCTTCCGCGCAATCGAGTCCGCAGCGTCGGCGGTGGTTGCGCGCGGCCTTAGCCCCGCGGCCGCGTCTGCCGTTGGCGGGGCTTTGGCCTGCTCGGCTACAAATTAACCGCCGACCGCAACTTTCCAATAGCCCCGCGCAATCCGGCTGCGCGGACGCGACCGCGACAGAGCGGCCGGCCCGGTATACGCGCCATCGATCCGGAGGGGAGGGGGTGCATCAACTTCCCCCGGCTGCTCCACATACGCGAGCGGCGCGTCTTTTGAAGGGCCGCCGGCGACGGCACCCCGATGAATAACTCATTCCGGTGGACTGCGGTGCAGCCGGTTCCGGGAAGACCCCGAGTGTGTAAGGCTGCGACGCCTCCGCCTCGAGTTATGGTCAGTGGAGCGCGGAGTTGACCTGGCCTTGAGGGTAGGGGGGAGACTCTGGGCTTTGATTTTTCAGTTAAAAATAGATTTTTTTTTTTAATTCAAAATTGAGGCGATCGATGGCTTAGGTTTTCACGCAAGTGGTGTACACTGACTAAGAGGGTGTCAATCCTTCGGATCATGGATGTGGATGAAACTTTGGAAATAGTTTCTTAGAACCAAATGATGAGACGAATCAGCTTTAGTTTGATCTCGTGTAGGCCTTTGTTAGGCAGATACAGCATGATCTATTAACATTGCTAATATATCTATTTATACGATATTTTTAGCATTGCGTATATGAGCAATATTAATGTTCTTAATTATATCTGTTTAATAAACGACAGTGAGACCAAACTAAAGGTAGTTTGTTTTATTATTTGGTACTAGAAAGCGATTTTCGAAGTCTCATCTAAATTAATGACCCAGAGGACTGATACTCTCCTTGTGAGAGAAATGTTTTAGTAAAAATTACAAATCGTCTTGTAAAAATTACTACTAGACTGACATTTCGACAGAAATTATTAAACTTTTCAGTAAATTTTTACAAAAAGTATCACAAATTTTCATACACTTGCAGTAAATTTTACTTAAAGTTTAGTAATTTCTTTTGAAATATCAGTCTGTGTTTGCTTTCTCAAACATTTAGTAATTTTAACCAAAGCATTACTCTCAGTGTAGTTTGTGAGCAAATCTTTTTTTTTATCGAGTAATCGGGCGGTTAATGTGAACAGATAAAATGTACGTAAGGATCGGAGAAAAAAGCCATAATTTTCAAGAAAGTGTAAACACATTTCGACGAGAAGTCCTGTACTCCCTTATAAAAGATGGTAAAAAAGTAATCTATCGCCGTTCGTGGATAGATCAATTTACTGCGAGATTAATATTACCGTAAATAACGTCCCGTACATAATTTGGCATTTTATGTGGGTAATTTCGTGTAACGAAAATTTGCAGATTAAAATTTGACCGATAGTGCGATTACCGAACTACACGCAAGTGTTAATAAAAATGTACAGCGTCCCGCTAACGGAGACATACTCATATCCCCGAAATTAATGGTCTCTCCTCTCGGCTCAGTGAAAAACAAAGCTATACGTATTTATTATTTTCCCCCCTTTTTTTGCAAATCGAAAAGGGCCAATGAATATCCCGTGACAAACGAAATAAAAATATCTCGCTGTAAACCCTTTCGGGTGACATTCGCCGAACAAAAAGCTGCGTCAGCCCAGCATCTAAAAGCCAGCCAGTGAAACTTCACGCAACTGTCAAAATAGTTACGACCGCCGATAAATCTTCGACGTGCGTTCGCGTAACCCGCCCGCCGGCGAAATGGAACGCGAAAAAATATCATCGCTGTGTGCAGCTAAAGGGGTGGGCGGGATAAAAAAAAAGGGCAAAGAGAGAAAGACTGGAAAGGCGACGCCACTTCCAGCCGCAGCGAACGCCCGAAGTGTGTCGTGCGACAGGATCCGCGAAAATTAAAGCGGCGGGCGAATTCTCGCGGAGATTATGCAAATGCAGAACGGAGCCGAGATAGCGACGTCGCCCACGGCGAACAGAAAAAAAAAAAAAAAAAAGACGCCAATTCGAGGCGCAGTCGTTGCCCCGGCGATATTGGGTTCTCGTGCGATTGCAGCGGAGAACGCGCACGAGAAGTTCGTGCGTAACTGCGCTTCTTCTCCGTTTGGTAATCTCGGAGGTGCGTGTTAAGAATCTGATTTATTTTTATTTTATTTTTTTTTAGTACTCAGAATTAAAATTATTTATGAATGATAGCATCGTCATTTATATTCTCAGAGAAACGTTCACGTAAAAATTAATATATTTTGTAGTAAAATTGACTATTTTTATACTTATATGAAAATTTACGATACTAAGTTTTACTGTAAAGTATGGCAATTGTTTTTTGTACGACATTCTGTGACTACTTTCCGAGAAAGCATAGTAATTTTTACTAGACATTTCAAGTAGGACGAAATAATTTCGATGTCCGATCATACCCCAACCGTATTTACTTATACTATTAATACATCCTTTTCTTTATAACTTTCATATTATTTTTGATATTTCTCGTTGACATGCAAAATTATAACACTGAAATTGTTAAAAATTTTTTTTTTTTTTAGAATGCAATGCATTAATATTTTAAATAATAATCAAAAGGTTAAAAACTATTAAAAGTTAATGAAATAATGGAGAAAAACACTTTCATCTTCTTAAATAATAGCATATAATTAAAGTAATCATACCTTTAACAGACATAATCATTATTGTTTTTAAAAACTTTCAGTTTATATCAGAGATTAATTTCCTTTAAAATTTAAATATTTAGTGCTTGATATAAAGTTTCATGTACTTTTCAACAAGTTCAATTATTTTACTACTGAATTCATGGGTACTGCACTTTACTACATTAATAAGAAACTAGAATAATTCATTTTCGTCTAGTAAAAATGACAAATTAAAGTAGGCCTTTTTTTAAATGTGCTGATGAGGCTTTGTAGAAAATGACGATACACTGTACTTGATACAAATGTTGAAATGCATACACTGTACATAAATGCATGTGCATTATTACAATGACATGTATGTAATCTTATATAATGAACTGTCACTTTTAATAATGTAATTTTTCTTTCTTTTCAAACAATGTGTTTTTCTCGTGTCACTATTATTTAATAAATTCCCCTTTACCATACAGTATAACAAATTGGTGAGCGATAAAAGTTAATCAAGTGAAGCATTCCCTTTTGTATGTCATAAAGAAGGAAAATTATTTCACTCAGTAATCCGTAGAGGAGCTAATATGAATTGAAATTTATGATGGAGGATTAGGGTAGATTAAAATAGATTAACAAACAATTGAGCACAATAAATACCATTAAGCACTGCTGGACTTCGTAATGGTACGCTTTACGTAAGATTATGCAGCTTTGTATTTCGTATATTATCATTTTCGTATAGTAAAATTATCTAACATCCGTTCCAATTAAGCGATTTTTCGGTCAACTCGGACACACCAGTGTGTATCACACTATTTATTACTCTAATTCGTAAACAAATTATGCCAAATTAATTTCTCCTTTATGCATATAGACACATCTTCGTAAAATTAATTAATTATGCTTTTCGCCTTTACTGGTATTTACGGAATTACGCAATATTTTCGATAGATCGCTTAATAATTATTGTTTTTTAAATTTAATTATAATAGTTTAGAATTATAATTGAATCTAACGATTAATATGTAAATATAAATATTGAGCGATTATTTCGCAGCACTATTTAATTAATTCATGGTATAATGTGTACCGACAATGCGTGTTTACGTGAAATTTAATAGTTTTGTTTACGATAAAGTCCCTACAGTTAAAGGCTAAGCTGTAATTTAATTTGGGAATTCATTTAGCGCTTTCATTATCTCGTCCATATGCACCTCTCTGTAATCAAAATGTAACTCGATTAATGCAATTTCATTTGGTTCTGCGGCGAGTGACAACACATATGCATTTTGCGGAAAACGTGACGACTGCACGGTCGCCAGTATAAAGGACCGCTAACGTCCATTTGGACCTGACGTGATGCAGGATTGTCATTTTTCTTTTATTTTTCACCAGTTGAACCAATGATTTTGATGAATGAACTTCCACGGGTCCAATGCCAAAATTAACTTTAGCTAATGATTACTTTATTTAATGAC
>JAWWEP010007414.1:0-22142 GCA_035582995.1 Sycophila quercilanae | reverse complement strand
AAAAGAAAAAATACGTGTCGATTATTTTTCAATATTCTATCAGACGGATATAATGGAATTTTTCACTATTCTTCCCAGTTGTCTAAACATTTTGCTGTTGAAACTGCAAGCCCAATCAATTTATTTTATACTATTTATTTTAAGCATTATACTACGCATGTTTTACTGAAATTATGCAATAAACAATAAAATGTTTTGAAAATGTTACTTGCAAGCAACACCTACGATTAAAGGTTAAGTAGTTAGAGTATGCCGGCAACAGAACGCAATATAGCAAACAATCATAAATAGTTTGGCGCCGAAATTTCGTCCATAATTTGGCCAACTTGAATATATACTAATACTTTGTGGAATTTGAAAACTTTCAAGGTGGGTTTTCGTCGAAACGAGTGGGAGGGAGGAAGGGAATGAAGCCGACGTGCAAGCGCAAGGTAAACCGTCGTGAGGGTGGTTCTTTAATCCGGTCTGCTGATCCGGGATTTTCTGGTGTACGTGCGTCCGTGTGAGCCGCAAATAGTCGCGTATGATTCGGGATCGTCCGTAGCGGGCAGGAAAATAAGCGAGTCCGATGGAAAGAGGAAAAATATAAAGAAAAAAATCACTCGACTTGGATGCCCGGGGATTTCCAGTAAGATTTCATTTGGAATTCAAATGGAGTGCCTCGTTAAGTTGATCGGATCGCGCGCGTATAAAAAACTAACATTTTCCAGGATGCGCATAAATAAAATTTTCAATGCTTTTCGCTGGCTTAAGCGGACAATCAAACGAAAAAAAGAATATTCTACCTCATTAATCCCTCCGCAAAACGTAACCACGAAAATATCTCTTGAATTCATCACATTAATGCGCGTTTAAATGAAAAGCTAACAATGGAAATGCGAGTAATTTAAACTTCAAAATATCCTCCAAAGCAGATTAGTGAACCGAGTTTTTCTCGTTTAATGCGATAAAATGACTTTTCCTTAAATATTTACACAAAGCAACGTACCTTTAATAAAAGATAAACAGACGATCCGTAGCCCAAAATAACAATCATCATAAGAAAGGCGATTGCCCTCTTGGTCCAGGCCTCGGAAAAGCCAATCCGTACACCTTCCAGAATAAAGTAGCGGGTTCCTAAAGTACAATAAATATTTAAGACATCGTCATAATCTCTCTTTGCGCGCAGGATCTCCTCCGCAACGAAATAATGTAATAATAAACTGGAAAAAAAATCATTTTTTACCGCGGGAGCGTAAAACTTGTTTTTACGTCTCGTTTTCAAGGCGTAAAAAGCAATTTCAAGCCCCGGTGCTAAGTTCATTTTACGACTCGAAAACGAAGCGTAAAAAGGAGTTTCACCTTGCCACCTCTGGTAAAAAAAATAATGTTTGCATCTCGGGCATAAAGTTTCACACTACTTGAGTATCATGACCTTTGGGAGCAGCGATCAACACTCGAGGCATGAAATTTCGTTTTACTGCCCGAATGTTAGAAGTACTATTAAACGAATCCTTTTTTTTATAAACAGCCAGGCGACGTTAAATTGTAAAAATTTAAAGAGACATATTTTTCTTTAATAAAGTTCCGATCCACTTTTGATGACCTAGTAAACAAACGCTGCACAGCCCGGCGGTGAAGACGGTCAACAGGAGAAATATCAGTATGTCCGTTCTGATGTGCCTGCGGTTGCGCGGGTGATTGATCCAGATCCGCAGCGACTCGAGCCTGCAAACGAAAACGGCTAAGTGGACACACCACCGGGAGCCAGCCCCTGCCCTCACTTTCATCGACCAAAAGCCAAGAGCGATTATAATACGCTCCGGATAGTTGGCGGCCGGGTGCACCGAGAGCGACCCGTCAATTATTGAAAGATCAGCAAACCATCCATAACGCTGCGTCTCGAGTGCGTTGTAACGAAAGTTGCAGAGTTCGCAGTAGTTACGGCAGGATTGGTTCAGCCATCGTTCCAAGCACGAGAGGTGCACGTGTCCCAAGGTCCCCTTACATCTTCAAATAAAAAAGTTACGTTTCAACAGCCAGCAGCGTGGTTATTTATGAAGGTTGATAATGGCTAATTGCTAATTAGTATCTGCACGGAGAGAAATTTATAGTAAAAATTACCGTGTTTTAACGCTAACCATGGACTATTTTTATTACGCCAATTTAATTATATGAATTAATATGAATAATTAACAGTATTTCAAGAAATCTTATTCTTTTTTTAACAACATTTACTAAAAACTACGGTAATGTTTACACCTCGGTAATAAGTTTCATAATTTGAAGAAAAATTATTTAAAAATCAGTAAACTTTGACAATAAAACTACAGCAATTTATATCGTAGTGTGACTATAAAATTTATAAATTTATCGATTTTTCAAAACAAATGACGCCACATCGTATATATAGTTTATCTTAAGATTATGTTTTAAAAGTTTTTACGGTAAAATTTATACTGATGTTTATTAGTATAATAAAATTTAACATGTCATTTGTAACAATGCCAATATGACAAATATGTCCATGGTTATCGTCAAAACAACGGTAATTTTTACTACAAATTTCTCTCCGTGTATAATTACAAGAATGCTAATAACGTTAAGTATATTCTCTTGTGTCAACAGTTGTTTCTTAATTTAACTTATTTAATTTAGGTTCTTTTTGATTTAATTTAATGTGTCAATGAATAAAAATTTGTAGTGATTGTATTTTAGGGCTTTTAAATCTTGACTTTTAAAAATTATATCTTGTAGACAATTCTATATTCTATAATCCTTCTTCGTAAAAACTTTTTTCACACAATGCAGCAATTTTTTCTTAGAAATTATTTTCTTTTCGCATATGCAGAATATAAGAACGGATTTTAAAAGTATTACTGTTTGAAAATATTTTTTATTATGCTCTTCAATATTGCAGCATGAAATAAACTTCAATTCTAGCAAGAACAATGAAAGGTTCTTGGTACGGAAACAACTGTCGACTTTAGTTAAGCGACTTTTGTATACACAAAGAAATCTACAGAAAATTTGAGAAGATGGCTTGAGCAAGGTCTAGAACAATGAAACCGGCAATCAGTATACGAATACAATGTAAAACTCGTAATCTTGTTACGGAAAAATAATTAACATAATATTAACAAAAAAAAAGACACAGCAATTGGCAATTTCAGTCTTTTTAAATAAAATGCGATTGACGACTTTATTTTCTTGTTATGAAAAATACGGAATTCTTAACTTAAATTCTCTATTCTCTGGAAAAGACATACGACCGAAATGATTACTGAAGAATAAGCACAAAAAGAAATTCGGAAGTATACTGCAACTCCAGAAACTTTGAACTTCGAAACGGCCAGCATTTTGTAAGTTGAACAATCCAAGAGTATGTTCTTGTAAAAGTTGAATAATTCTTCGAGCCAAAATAATCCTCCGATCGAGAGCGATGCAGCAGTTTTTAATTACATCTGCTCCAGTTGCAGTATCTTAATTTGACCAGCAGTTAAATTTTCAAATAGATAAAGTAACAATAATCTCCGCGGAGATAATGCAAGAGAAGCTAACTCTTATATATCCTCGACGAATTCGCTGATAGGTAAACGGAATCTTCCGCTCGCGTAAGAGCCGAAGGAGTGCCGTCGTCGGCGTCATCGCGCCTCGCATACTATAGTTTATGTATGTGCCGCGACGAATGAGATCCACCTCAAAGGAATGGGTGAACTTCCCGAGGAATAGCGAGAAAAGTCGCGCGCGCGAGCATCGCCTGGGGAGACAGTGGGGATCCTCCCGAGGATTCGGGCCTGGAGCCCGAAAGTGGGGCGTCGGCAGGGGCGGAGGAAAAAGAGCGAACCGAGGGAGTAGGACATTCAAAGAGACGAAAGTGAGTGGCTCGCAGTTTGAGAGGCTGAATTAAGGAGGAGTATTTCGGATACGGCCTGTGTGCGACAGGCGGTCGTCGGCGTCCGTCGAAGGAAAATAATGGACGTGGCCATTGGAGAAGCGGCGATCGAATTCGCCGCGTTAGGCTAATTCTTTTGAACTGCCGGCGAACGCGGAAGTTGGGCAAGATTGAACATCTTTTCATCGATACAAATCGTTCACCCTATACACACCAAAGATGCTCGACAAGGGTGACAGTAGCGTTGGCTGTTTGTCCGGAGGGCTCTTCTTCACAATTATCAAAGAATCTCCTCTCAGACGCTGAACATCCATTTTACTGAGTGGAATTAATACGCTAACGGAGCCCATTCTGAATCTCGCGCTTTCGGCTTTAATGCAATTTTGCCCTCGCTTCCTTTGAAACACTCCACCCCGGCGAATATTTGAAAATCCGCCGGGAAACGCGCGCACGCATTCAATGGAAATAGCCGAGCAACTTGCAGGAGGTGCTTTTATTAGCCGAGCAAGAGGAAGAGTGAGAGAGAGGAACGCTTAATTAAACATCTTTTTCCGGCACGAGTCACGCGTGAAAAACCGTTTAATTGGCATTCCCATGTGAGAGCGCGCAAGATTTTGAGAGGCATACGCTTTTCAAGTGGATGGCCTAAATGAATCGCCTGAGCGACAATTTGGTAACTTTCAAAGTAGTAAGCAACTTGAGCTGAAATCCGTTTGATATGGATTTGCGTGTTTACCCTTCCTTTTCAAAGCTTCTGACTTATACTCTAATTAGTCACAGTGTATCCGTATTGAAGAGAATTCTTTATTTAACCAATAGTAGAGAAAATTAATATTTGAAAACATTTTGATAATTTTTTTTTCTTACTTATATAGAAATAAAAAAATTAATTGAAAAAAGTTATCCACAAGCTCAGTGCCGTCTGTGATAACTCTAATCACACATAATAATAAAAAAAAACTTCATAAAAATTTAACGTTGAAGTGAAACTCTGACCTTACGATACACGGAGAGATATATTATAATAAAATTACTATATTCTGTAGGAACAGTGGGACATACTCCACCTATGACAATTTTTACTATAAAACATATAGTTAAAATTGCTACACTGAGAGAAAAAATTCATTTGAAACAACCATCCGCGCGTATAAATACGGACAACTGCTACTTTTTCGTTGATTGAACGAAAAATTTGTTGAAATAGTTAAACATCTATTGAAATATAATTAAGTATCTATTGAAACAATTCAACATCCCATTGAAACAATCAATATTTCCATTAAACCAATACAATTTCAGTTAAATCAACGGAAATAATTAGATGTCGGTATTTATGCGCCCGGATCATTGTTTCAACTGATGTTTTTTCTCAATATATATTTCATAGTAAAAATTGCTGTGTATATAGTAGAAACGCTATGTACATATCAATTTTTACTATGTTTTATAGTTGAGTATAAGTTGAGTATATCTCACTGTTAATACAGAATAGAGTAATGTTTACTATAACATTTCTCTCCGTGTAAGTGTTCGAAAAAAGATATTCGCGTATAAACTACACAGAGAAAAAGAAACGTCAAATTTACACAAGTGTTAGGTTATTTACACGCGTGTCGTATCGTAAACGGTTTTGGTGTAAAATTAACACTCATTTGTCATGCAATTTTTACTTGACAGCTCACGTTACCCTCCCATTCTACTGTTAAATTATTCGCGAGTCATGTAAATTCTGCATGATAGACCCACAGAATTTACATGGCAGTAGTCCCGTAAAGAAAATAACGAGTAATGTAAATTTGACGTTTTATTTTCTCCGTGTAAAGGATACTCTCTACTCCCGACGCATTTGAAAACTGAACTATTTGATGGACAATTCCAGCAGCTTCCTTTCCCTTCCTCCAAGAGCAGAGTCAAGATTAAATTGACGCTCCTCCTGCGCATTTCAATAAAATTGTCAATCAAAACGTCGGGCTTCAAAGGGACAGGCGTGCAAGCTCCTGCAATTCCGTGTGTGTGTGTGTGTGTGTGTGTGTGTGTGTGTGAGTGTGTGTGTGCGAATCCCCGCATTTGCTCGAAGCTTGCAATCGAAGCCAATCGAACGCAATGGAACGGACACTTTTCGCCTCGGGGTTAGCGCGACGGCAGCGTCAACAAGGGCCGCGGCGTCGAGACAATCCGGCAGACGCGCGGAAGCTTCATCAAGCTGTACGAACCTGCAGGGCGATATGAGAGACTGCTTGGCGCGGTCCGTGTGGCAGATCCGGCAGACGCTGCGCGACTGTTGACGCTGCGCGTGTTGGCCCTGATCGGCCTGGGCGTCGTTAGGCGCCTCGGGCAGCCGGTCGTGCTCCGGCCCCTTGGAGCTGCGCAAACCGGTGGCCACCACCGCCGCCGACTGTCGCTCGTCAATCGGCCCCGCTGAAAGCACCAGACAGAGGGAGTCACGGCTGCAGGCACTTCCGGTTGCGCGTATATAGGGCGAGAGGCGACCGCCGCCTCTCTGAGCATTTTCTGCCTGGCCGAGTGTTTATGCGCTGCGGCCGGGCCCGGGGTGCTTTATCGACATCCTCCCTCTATTTTCTTAGCCGTAATCTCTCAGTCGGCTTCTTGTAATCCACTTGGCCGAGTTTGCCCGACACGTCCTCACCTCGGGATTAGCTCATTTTCAAACTAATAAACTTTTCCGTCCGCCAGACGCGAGCGATTTTTTGTTTTCTCCTTTGTTTATGAAACACGTGCAAACTTCGTGACGAGCTGTCGAAAGGCTTATTTTCATTCGGCTATATACCAAATTTTTCCTTTAATTTCGCCTCTTCCTAAAACTACTTTCGGTGGACTTCTGCTTAGAATTTTAGCGGCGGGCTTTGCTTTTTACGAGAGAAGTGAAAATTATCTATTTATGAGAATTTAGCTCCTATTATGATAGTTCCCTAAAGTATAACGACTCAAAATTCTACAAACTTTACGCGGAAGTTTTGGCAGGCGCATTTTCACTTATTTACAGTGACTTTAAAATTAACTTTCCAGCAAATACCAAATCCAGCTAACGAAAATGAAACTATGAAAGTCTTTTCTGCAAACAGTGAATTTAGTTCATTAAACGTTTAAAAACTAAAATATCGCATTTAGAGAGGACACGCTCTACTAAAAATTAGAATATAGTGCTTTTCAAGGCTCTAAAATTGTTAACAGTCGATTTTAGTGCAAGTGAGATTTATTTTAAAATATTTATGGAAGAATTTAATAATAATATGTATGACATAGATATATAAAAACAACTATTAATTAATTATTGCCAATGAATAAATTTCGGTGCTTGAAAAGGATAATACTCGGGACTACTGACCCGATCATTGTAATATAACTAGCTTTGACTCGCTAAACATCGATAATCTGCATAAAAAAATATTTCGAAGAAAATATTTAAGATTTACTTTACCAGATAAGGTAAAGTACTAGAATTCTGGACACTCCTTTTAGAATAATCATATAAACAAACGGCGTGTTCAAAACCAAGAAACGAATTTTTTTGAAAATTCTTAATATAATCATTAATTTATAATCTATTTTATTGATTTATAAAAAAAAACTTATTTTTATGCTCTTTTATTTTAAATAAATAAGTTTGAAAAAATATTTACATGACTCCTAAAAATGGGCACCGTATGTTGAGCTAGGACCTAAAAGATGGACTAACGAAGAAATCTTTTCACCATCTCAATCTTTTTTGTGGTTATTTTTTGTTGTAAATATTTCAATCACATTTTGCTGGGTGTCAAGAATTCGGGTACTTCACCTTAATGGACAACCTCAAAGTGAACTACTGCAATGTTTAAAAAATTTACTTTACGTACCTCAAAGAGCACGAAGCATTTTGTAGTGAATTTCTTTAATATGGGAATGTAAGGAATGAAAACTACTAACATTTAAAAGAGACCATTAAAGTCGTCTAGAGGAAAGTCGAGCCAAGGTTGTAGCAGCAGTTGGAGTCCCATCGTGACTTTATTCGCGCGTTTCGCGTTTGCAGGAGACATACGAATGTGAGAGAAGGGCGCGCGGGTTTACAGAGGCGCTTTCAAAGAGCAGCGCGATTCCCCATCTCTGCATATACGCGCGCCTGCTTGCAACATCTATATCCGGTCCGGAGGTTCGCGTAACCGACCGACTTTACGGATCGGCGATTTTCGTTAAAGAGTCAGCCGTACGGCTAATGCGCGCGTGCCTCTACACTTATGCTTATTGCCGGCTAGATTAACTCACCGCCCGTCGGTATACATCACCCCAAAATCTAATGGACACTGAGTGCCGAAGCAGGAGCCTGCACACATTTTGGATTAAATTTTAGCGCGCATCCTCGTAAATTCTATCTTTAGCATTATTAAATAATAAAATGGCTTTACCATTTTTATTATGTCTTTACATTTCTTTGCAATAGAATTTTCATTTAAAGTTCAATATCCGCTCTTGGGCGTCCTTATTTTTATTCGCGGAGAGAAATTTTCGATAAAAATTATCAGCGATTATTGCGCTTGACGTTGGCATATTTATTTTCACTTTAACATAAAAGAATATTTTAATGCAGCCTACCAGAGCCGTTGAATTGTTTTCTCTTGTTGTCATAAAAATTAATATATGTTATCTGTAATTAACTCTCGGAAGTATAAAAAGTCCATGATTACCACCCGAGCAACGGTAATATTGTTATCGAGAAATTCCCTCTCCGAGGATAAAGTTAAATTATTTTGCCTTGTTATTTTTTTATTCGGAGAATACGGTTTTAAAAAATACACAATATGAGGTCAAGTAATGGCTCACTGGTCATAACGTTTACGTTCCGCTGAAGTTCATGAAGTATACATCAACCTTTAGTTTTTTCATTTTTCCTTAACAAAAATAATATAACCATTAAAAATAATATCAACGAGTAAATAGTATTGATGAAATAATCAAAATGGATGTATATATTCAGAATATGGTACAAATTTGAATAAACCATCGTTCATATTACGAACGAAAAAAATTGTATTTTTAATAAAAATACGCAAAAAAGTGTACTTTTAATCTCTACATCGAATGAAGAAACTCGGGAATAAACGAAAAAAATTCTATTTTCGTAGGAATATTTTGAAAAATATTTTCCTTCGCAGAAAACCGCAAAAATTTTCACAATTAGCCGCAATAAATTTGTCTGTCATTTTTCCATATTACAGAAGGGGGTGGGGGTGCAGTGCAGAAATAAAAATTAGCACAATGGATATTATATCTTGTTTAAGAATACACCGTTAAAAGAAGAACGTGCTGTTACTATTATTGATAAGCTTTACCTTATTACAGCAAAAGGCTAAAAATTTCAGTATTCATTAAAAAACTTCTCAGTAAAAGTAATGTTCGATCTTTACCTTACTCCATAAAAAAGTTTTAAAAAGCTCGTGAATGTTCTGAACTATGAAGAAAATTGCATTTTCAGTTTCATGTCAGTTACGGCGTAAGATACTTTCGAAAGCTCCAAGAATAGTTAAAATTTTAGTTAAAAATACTCTTTCCCTAATTATTTGTTGTGATTTGAAAAGTCCATTACGGAGTATAATCAAAGCAAATAAATTGTATATTGTTCAATCGATTGCAATGTTTGAAATGTTGTGAAATATCTAAAGCTAAACTAGACTAACTGACTTCACAAGAAAACAACGTTAATTTTATTTGTCATGAATAACCATTAAAGTAAAATTGCGATAATGCATTACATAGAATTGCAGAGTCGGCTTAGCAAATATCATATGATTAATCAACTGCTACAGATAAGCATGAATAGACCGAAGGTTAATGTACAATGTTAATATTGATGGATTTTTAATTAATCATTTAATTAAATTAATCCATTAGTAAATATATTATAAAAATAAAAAACTAATTCAGACTTGCCAAGTGCAATGTCAATACTCGTATTCTTCCGGCAACTCAGCCTCATATATAAATATTTTCATAGCCTACTAAAAAAGAAAAAATATATATATATATCACGCACTCGCCAACCAATCTCATCTGATCCTTATACCTTCTTTGACCCTTGAATATTTAAAATTCTCCGACACAAAACCGCCATCCATCTTGCCCGGTTGAATCGCGCAAAAACACGCGTCTCCCGCGTACGGTGGACGAACAAAGCATGCCAAAGCAAGCCTGTTTACCCTCGACCATATGGGAATGGTTCGCGGCCAAAATTTGAGCGATGACGCGCGCGAAAGTTAACGCGTCGTGCACGAATCATAATTCCGGCTGATGCGTCCGCGGAATGCGTTTTCATTCGGTCGACATTCTTTGAGGCCACTATCGCCGCGTTTCTACATTGCTAACTTCACTCGCAACGATTCTATTTCGACTGGGCGCTTTTCTCCCTTATCGCTCCCTCATCGAGCCGCTCTTTTCAGTGCCTCGACCTTTTTTTCGTTCCCTCGTCAGGGGAAGCAGGGGCGATCGCACGCGTCATTAGGCGAGACATTTCGCATCCCCCTTTTCGTGACTTTTTCTTTTTTTGCTGCGGAATGATATTTTCATAATCCACCTGTAAATGGATGTGTAAATACGTCTTGTGAGAGTAATAAAGGTTGTAATGGATGTTGGAGTCCATTGACTTTATTATTTGCCTTACACTTTTTATTTTCTCTTTTTTTACCCTTTTTTTCTAATTTATAATGTTTCTTGCTTTATGAACAGAGCACCATTTTTTATGCCGTAAGTGATAAAGCGCTGCCAACTGCTGCTCTGGCACTATGCTTTATCATAGAGATCACTGCGAAAGATGTCCGTAAGGGAAATATCGATAAAAAATTTCAAATAAAAAATCGCTGAATCGCGCGAAAGTAGCGAAAGATAAAAAAAAATTCAACAAATTGTTTATATTTTTAAAGAACAGTGAAAAGATTTATTTTTAATTATCACTCAAATGGTGCTACAAAAATCCATCCTGTCGTTTAAAAGTATAATAGTTGAGGCGAATTAAATATTTTTGACGACGCAATAAAGCTCGTTCCATGAGAAAGTAATAAAGGGCAGCGATTTGAAAAATATAATTAAGTAACGCGGACATCACGTTAGCAAGATTCAATTAGACCACTAATATTTGAAAATGTTCATTAATAATAAACATAATAATCATGCGTTGCTGACGTATAACGATTGTAATATATTCGACAATCAATTTCAGTTTGATCGCAGGAAATTAAATTTTAGGAACCGGCATGGTGTTTACCTGCTTATTAATTATTGTTAGCTTTTATTTCTAGAAATTACCATGTTATTTATGTCATATAAATGTCACATAATCGCATTAATATTTCAACAGGTTCATCGATAACTGATTAAATTGATTTGAAAAAAAATACTTGAATTTATTGGCCTAAAACATCCATGAAAGGAATGGAATATAGTTTACAGCACAATGCGAATGAAAATACTAAAATACGAATAGGGAGAAGGTGGAAGAGAACAAGGGAGTCCCACGATAATGAAATGCACATAAATCGCGGCAAGGCTCGAAACCACCAACCCGCAGCGCCCTGAGACTGATAAATAATAATTCCCCGCAAAAATCTAACGAATGAATGATAAATTCACGTGCAGCTTTAAAGTACGGGGGAACTAAGCTTTATACAGCGCGCTGATTTGGTAAATCACGTGGTATACAAGAGTGAATATAGAACAATTTAATTTTCTCCGTTTTAATTATTTCACAAACATTTTGCAGTAAAATCAATAATTACAAAGTGAATGTTAAATCAAAGAAAAGTCATTAAATCGTTATTTAATGTAATACATATTCGATGAAAATGCACGCTTTCTCATTAACGAATAACGCGGACATTAATAACGCTCGTCCATAAGCGAATGATGACCCGAAAAATTTGCGCAGCTCGTAAGTCAAATAAAATAAAACAAAAGTGTTCAAGACGAGGAAAAATTACGAATTTTAAATACGTCCGCCCCTAGCATTGCGCAAATGTACGGAATGTTTTCATTCTTAAACCCGCAGGGGCCTCGAACTAGGGAAAATGCAATTTTAAGCTAAAAAATAAGCGGTAAAAATTCGAGCTTAGCAAATGAATTGGTAGAAACAATTATTTTCGCCCTCGTTTCAGGCCACTCCACGAGCACTCGGCCCAAGCTCATTAAGGCGGACGAGTAAAAGAAAGAAGGGTGGGGAGCCCTTTCGCGATCGTTATTTCCCGGCGAATTTCCCGCGCGGAGCTTATCTAAAATTGGAAATGTTTCCTGAGACATTCCTCGCGCTCCCTTGCCCTCGCCCTTTGTCCCTCTCCACGGGCGCGTATCTCCGTCGGGCGAGCGCAGGCAGAAATATGAGCGAGAGCTCGATTGGAAAGAGAGGCCGGCGCGAGAGCGCAGCTAAAGAAAGGCGTCGGCGAGACGAAAGGGAAAAAAAAGGCCGAGATCGCGCAGTCGAGCAAAGAGCCCGCGATAAAGTCCCTTTTCCCGAGGTGGCGCGCGATAGGCAGGGACGTTTCGGGGTTATGCGCCGGGACCGAGAGGAGGCTATAGAGCAGAAGGGGAAAGCGAGTGAGAAAGCCAACTAACCTACTCCTGCGTCAACTGTCATTCCCGCTGAGCGACGTCATGCCCGGTGCGTCTCCTCCTCACCGTCCGCGGGCGGAAAGAGACGAGGAGCAGCCCTCCCTCCGCGAAATTATCGGCCGAGTCCTCCGCCTCTCTCCTTCCTTCGCAGCGGTTCCAGCCCTTTTTCCCGCCTCCGACTCTCTTGTGTACGGCTCCGCGCGCTTTTATCTCCCTTTTCGTATTTTCAAGGGGCGAAGCCCCGGCCCATCATCGACGAGGGCGACGGTGACGACTCGCAGCCCCCCGAGTGTCGATAAGCGATAAGAGGGCGCCGGGACCGAAGAAGGAGCTATACGCCAGAACGCGCGGTATAATCGGAAGTGACGGACGCGTCTCCGACTCGAGCGCTCGCTCCTTTGTTTCAGCTCGCGCTTTTATTTTTTGTTCTTTCTCTCCCCCGCTCGGTTATACTTATACCCATCCGCCGTTCGATATTTCATTATGAGAGGAAAAACTAGCTTTCGCCTTGATGAGGAGATTTGATTAATGCTCTGACCTCCGTTTTTTTTTTATCGCGCCTTTCATTTCGAGGACTCTTGTTTTCCCGGCGCCGTGCCGCGAATCAAACGGCAATCCATTTCGTTTGAATGTATCTCCGAGTCCCTGGCTGAAAAAAGAAAAACCGGGACTCAAATTTAATTAGCCTCGACGAACATTACTTTTTTACGGCAAGAGGTAGAACTGCAGCGCTTTTTCTCCCTTTTTCTCAGACTCGGTGTATGTATATCTAGCGTATTTTGCTTCAATTATAATTAGGCGTTGATCATTCTATTCGACTTCTTTTTTTAAGCACTCGCATCAGAGCTCTTTTCCAGCACGCTCGGATCTTTTCAATGCCACACTCGCGTTAATTTCCTTCTCTAGAAGTGAAAATATATTTTACGTGCAATTCGTTTCGCTTATTTATTTATTTATTTATTTATTTATTTAATACATTCGTGGCCTTATTTTCTTCGGAATAAAACTTTTCAAGTATTTAAAGGGCCTACTGAAAATCGGACCTACTCTGGCCTTCCTCATTATCTTAATATTTTTACAATTCATTTTAGACAGGAGAAACAAGAGTATGAGAAATAATTTTGCTAATTGTCGAGTAATCTACTTGTGCATCTTTTTCTTCTACTCTTTGCCGCATGTTGCAGTTTCTTACGAACCGTCGCCACTGGCGCTACCGACGCGATTTGACTGCATCATGCAATCATTATACATTTTAATGTACTAGCAAATTTTATTGTTTTAATTTTATTTCTACTATTTATTTTGAATTTTGGCGCCATACTGGATATCGCCATATTGATCCACGAACTAATCATATTCATGTTTTCGAGGCTTCACAACATCCAGTCATCTCTTTTTTAAGAGATGATTGATTGATTTGCCAAGTGAGCATACGAGATTCTTATAATCTGGTACCTGATGTTCCCGGATTGACTTCGTAGCTTCGCTTTCCCTGTAGGACTCTTGAATGCCATCAAAGCGTGCGGTTCCTCATCCGGATCTATATAATGGCCCTATCTTGGGACAGTCAATGTTGGTCCCTTATCTTTGAGCTCAAACCACAGAGCTACAGTGTCAGCTTCGCAGAAATTTCAACAATTTAATGTTACAAGAAGGATCCATATCTTGTATTCCATTTTTTAAGCTATACTTCAGCTTTTTAGCTTATTGATATTTTACTAAATTCAGAAAAATACTCACAATCCAACTGCTTCTTATATTGTTATTGTTACGCATGTATTTTTTAATGAAATTTCCGCAATGAATAGTAGATGAATTTTACAGCCTTCATATCGCTTAAAAAATACATTAAATTAACTTTATAATTTTGAAATTGTTTTATTTAAATGCTTCCCAGCATCCTATCATCCCTTTTTTACGAGAGGAATAAAACTATTCCCGTAAAAGCAGGAAGAGATGAGAAAAGGGCAAATGGGAGAAATGTGATTTCGAGCGAAGATGATAACTGGCGCTTCTTTTGCAACGCAAGAAGTGCTAGTCAATGCTACTTGCTCTATGTTCGCGCACTTCTCGGATTTTCGCCGCTATCTTCCAAGCCGAAGTCAAAGAAGACTGTATTATTTGTTTTTTTATTCGCCAAAAAGATATTTAATTTCGCGCATCAATGACAAAAGGATTACAAGGACTCAGGCGACACTGAGACGAAGTATTCGTGTAAAAAACCTAAAGTGCTTGTTAAAATAAAATATTTAACTGCTATATTTTTAAAAGAAATGTTAAATAAAGTACAAACACAGTTACGCATTAATCCTATCTTGAACTTTCTTCGATCATTTAGCGGTTCGGGTGAACAAAAGGAGCGGGGCGGAAGAAAATATTTGTCAACAGTAGTTACATCTCCTGGAGTGTAAACTGACTAATACAGCCTCCGAGTAGTTTCACCGTTGATCACTGTCAATAGAAAATCAAGAAGGATAAAAAATGAATATTAAGACTCGACGAAATGAAAAGAATAAGAGGGAGAAACGCGAAAGCGACGCGCAAAGCCATAAATCAGAGGCACCAGTCCAGTATTTTAAAGATTCAATTTAGTGCCTCGACGAGCTTCCGCAGTTGATTAATCTTCATAATCCGGACTATAAGCCGTTCATAGTCGAGGATCCGTCCATCTCTCCCATTCTGCTCTCCCGTCTCTAGAGTCTTTCATTTTTTCTTAAAAAAAAAAAAAAAAAGGAAAAGTGCACCAAGTCTATTGACTGCGATAGCAATTCTCTCGGGATTCACTGCTCTTGAGTTTAAAATGAACACGAAATGATAATAAATAAGTAGGTATTCTTTTCTTTCATCCAAATTTACTGTGAAAGTGGTAAAATGCAATAACAACATTCATATTGGTATACAAAATTTTTGATAACGCTCACGCTTAATTATTCCACTCGCGCTGAAAGGGTACTACATGCTGCGTGCATTTTTGCAAATATTTACTTTGAAAATATTACAAATGAAATTTTGCAAGTTTTCGAAAATTTGATGAACATTATAAAGAGCTCAATTCAAGCGACCATTTAATCAATACATCAATTTCTAAAAAAAAAAAAAAAAAAAAAAAGAAAGTGAGCGGTGTTCAGCACTCGTGTATACCGTGGAAAATGGTTTGCGCTTTCGGAAGCACGGAATGGAGTCCGTGAATAATAGAGCCCGCTAATTTCGGGCTTAGGTACACACCGCCCACTCGCGTTCCATTGCATAGGGTAAAATTCAATTTCGCTGAATTTTCAGCGACTCCATATAAGACGGGACGAGCGGAAACGAGAGATATACACGGTACCCTACATCCTCCAACTCGCGGCAGCGCAATAATTCGAAATTGTCGAAAATTCCATTGCAATATCATGCGTAAACGTCTCGTCTCGTCTGCGACTTGCTACATATTTTTTTTCTTGTCGTCTCCGCCAGTTTATTGTCAAACAGAGTTCCCAGTTAAATTGACACTTTACTTTGTATCCACTTGCAGTGGAGAATCGGTGCGCGAAAAGTGTCCCGGAAGAAGGAGAGGACGAGTAGTCTTGCCGGCGACAGTCCTCAGCGTAAACGCAGTCTTTCCATCTTGGTCCCACCCTCGCTGGAATGTGTTTGCCTCCTATCGTATTCATACTTCTTTTCTGTCTCTCTCGCCCAGACCCCCATCCGCGGGAGTCGCTGCGCGCTCTGCGCGCTTTCGTGAATTGAATTTACTTTTCCCGCGAGCGAGCGAAAGCTATCGTTAGGGGTCCGCGACAATTTGGTAAATCGCTCGACGGAAAAGTTCGTATTTGCGAGGCATATAAGCGCGAGGGAAACTTGCCGGGCGAAAAGTTCGACTCTAAGGTGAAGGTGGAGAGAGAAGTATGTCACGGCGCACGCGGCACTGGAACTCGGAGAAATTCAAGCGCGATTATCGAATACTTCCGCGTAAACATGTAAAAATATTGCGAGCCTGGCCCGTGAATCATTTATGGAGAAAAGTCCGATTTTACGGCTTAAGCAGACAAGACGCAGGGGGACTTGCTGATCAAGATATTTATTGAAAAACTTCTATTGTAAAATGTAGAATCTTATTATCGTGCGAGTATAAAATTCAAATGGACGGTATATACGAATGAAGACGATCCACTTTTTCTATCAGAAAATAATAATTATTTTTGCAAAACAACATTGGTAGCCTTATTCTCAGAAAATTACTATTTTTCTAGAGAGTGACCTACTAATTCTAGGAACAATTTTTACTAATTTCGTAGTAATTTTGACTAAAAGTTTTGTACTATTTCATATATCAGTGTACCAATGATTAATAAAGAGTTGTAATATTTCCTAGTGGCACAACATTTTTAAAAATTATATCAATTTTCCGTACATGATAAGAAGTTCGCCTCGTTAATAAAAAATATAATTATTTTTTTCATTTCTATGTGAACAAGATAAAAATTAACTAATGTTTGTCCATTAAAAATATTTTAAATTCATTCTAGTAATAGTCATAAAATGGGCTAAAAAGTGTTTCATTCATATACACAGATAAAAAATAATCCTTCCTGATTAAGTCCCTGACTTAATATAGTTAAATTAAATCCCACCAAAACTGATTATAGGAATTAACAGTTAAAAAATGCATTATTTGCTGTAAGTAAAGCGTGCCATTAAAAGAAATCGTGTATTAACTATTCATAAACATATTTCTTTACTGTTAAGAAATATTTACTTGAGACGAACGACGAGAAAATAGGCTGTCAAATAAATTACGATTTTCTCTTGAATCAATCATTTTATCTATGTAGGTACAAACAAGCCAGTTTTTTTGTACCTATTAACGAGCTCGGCTTCTTTTTCAAATTTTTACCATGATTGTTAGTCATCGAAACATCTTCATTTAAAATCGAATGCGACTCAAGGGCGATTATTAAAAGAACGTTTCTCACCGAAGGTATTTTGACAGAGCGAGTGCCAGCTCGCGACATGTGTTCCCCCCCGCGACAAAAAGACTTAGCGCGAGGTAGATATCCACCCCCGTTGCATAATGCAGGGCGTTAACGGCTTGCGTTATTCACCGGGCGTCGCAGCCGAGCGCTTGGGGCGCGGCTGAGAAGGTCGACGACAAGCGCATCGAAAAGAAAGGCGCGCGTTCTCCCGAAAATAAATTCTCCCGTTCGTTAAATTATTCACTCATCGCTTTTCGGCCTTGGCGCGGCTTTGACAAACGACAATAACAAAGCAACCCTTGGGAATTCCGGAGCGAAAGGAGGAGCCGGAGCAGAGTGTGCTTCCACGGGCTGTCGCCTTTAGTACACCGATAAATTTCTAGAAGGTAGGCTCCTTCCAGGAGCTCCTTAAGCGCGTGTCCCGCAGTCCCCATATGCGCGTGGATGCGTCGCTCCAGGCCTGCATAGTTGCGCGACACAAATTTTCCCAGCCGCTTGCTCGAGATATATATATGTATATATACGTATTCCGCTGGTCCTTTGCGAGTCCTTTGCTGGCGCGAGTGAGCTTGTCTTCCTCCTCTCCTCTCCTCTTTTTTCTCTTTTGCGAGGGACAATCCTAGAGATTCATTTTCGCCACACTTATGCTTTCTGTTGTCGCCTGGGCCTCGCACGCTTGCTCACCTCATTGACCCCTGGAAAACAGAATGGATGAACTTAAGTACGCCCGGAGTAACTTTGATTAAGGTACAAAATTGCGGAATAATTCAGTTCTACGTTATACTTTGGCAATTCTAATAAAGTAAAAAAGCGCTTAGAATGCAATCTTCTTGTGACAACAAAAGGAGTGACGAAGACACTTTTTCCGGCAAAATTGCATCCAGACTGTGCAACAATATTTTAGCTGGGTCCCTTTAAAAGTTAGAAACTATCTCGACAACGTAATACTACCTGTGAAGCGAGTATGCGTAGGCAAAAGATAAATACTTCGAGTAGAGACAGAAAAATATTTTGAAAGAAAACCGCACGTCGGGTTTTTATTTCCGGTAACTTAGTTTTTTACCTTTGACGCGCGTTACAAGAGTGATTGAATTCCAGTACGGTTTCTAACAAAGTCTGCGGCGCATTTACAAGCAGCGTTTTTACGAACGACAAAAGAACTCGAAACAACATTTACATCCCTTATCGCGCGCACCGCGCGGTCACGGCTTCCCCGGAAAAATACGTATCAAAACATTTTGCTGAAAAGTCCGCGACGCGTGTTTTTCCCGCGGCCCGCCCCATCCTTAATTCACTTTGTGGAGACGCAACTTTTCAAAAACAAAAAGAAAGGAGAAAAAAGTCCTTATCTTCAGCGCGCGCGCGCGCGCGTTATCTCGCTGTCTCGCATCGCGCGCTATCTCCCTCGCGCCCTTCTATATCCCAGCGAGTACCGAGCGGTACGCTCCCCTTTTCAGCGCGGCGCCCGCCGGCGAATGTGGGGACGCGCGTTTTTATTTTCAATTAATTTGGCACATGACGAAAAGCGCTTCCTTTGATCCTGGACGACTCAT
Organism: Sycophila quercilanae; assembly: GCA_035582995.1. Lineage (NCBI taxonomy): Eukaryota > Metazoa > Arthropoda > Insecta > Hymenoptera > Eurytomidae > Sycophila > Sycophila quercilanae. The sequence continues at coordinate 3,171 of JAWWEP010007414.1, read as the reverse complement.
TCCTGTAATTGGAAAATATAAAATGCAGCCGCTGCGAGCTGAAATAGCTCGTGTAATAATTTAAGCGGGGCAGCTGTCCTCTCCTCTGCACTCGATGCGCGTATGCTGGCTATAGCATTGACGCGCGCCGCTATATGAGGTGCCTCGCGATTTTTAATTATCCCGCGCATTAAGCAGCGGCGTAATTGCGTGCGAGTCCGTTCTTTTTAGCCTGATTTATTTTCACTGTTTTACACGAGCGTCGACTTTGGGGCGACGCGAGCTGCGAGCTTCGCAGGTGGATTGAGAATTTTTAACTGAATTAGAGAAAATTGACGAGAGCGTTGCTCTGCCTTTTTTAGGCGCTATTGAATCTGATTATACCTAGTTAAATTTATCTCTTTGCTTAGCAGAGAAATACTAAAGTTGCGATTAATGCTGAACCTTCGTTCTACACAAATAAATTGTAAATACAGTGTTAGAATTCAATAAATGCAGGAAAAGATAATTTCATAATTAACAGATCGGTATAATTTTCAAGCATATTTATTTAAATTTTAACCAAAATGATCTTTCATATTAAAAGTTAGTTGTACATTTGACTAGAATCGTCGAAAGCAATTCAAGGCATTGATTATAAAATGGTTAATTATAGAAGTATATGTCGGAATGAAAGTGGCGTAAATCACATTCAAAGAAAAATTGAGTTAAGTATATATTCGGATCTGTTGCATTCGAAATTATTAGCTCGATCCATAAACCATTATCTCCATAGTTCTTTTTTATTTCTCAATAATATATGCTTCAAAAATGCATAAAACCCAATATGAAAGTACAATTTTAACATTGAATATCTTGAAACAAAAATTATGTGACTTATGCCATTCTCATTCTAACCCACACACATGATTCTGTACATCTAATTAGTTTAATGATAATAAATTAAATGATGAAATACTAGCATGAGTCTTCTCGAGACACCTTGGGAAACAGATCTCCCTCTAGCTTATATATCATACTCAGACAATCTACCCGGGCATCATATTTGCGAATTATCCATCTGGCTGTAAATGTACTGCGTAATATGATGCACTTCAAATGCACTATCAAATTTCATTTTAAATGACATTCGTATAACAAAGAATATTTGATACATCAGTGACTCGAATGTTCAGAAGACGGAGAGAAATGTTACAGTAAAAATTACCATATTCCGTAGGAGCAGTGGGTCATACTCGACCTGTGACGATTTTTACTATAAAACATAGTAAAAATCATCATAGGTAGAGTATATCCCATTGTTCCTACGGAAAATAGTATTTTTTACTATAAAATTTCTCTCCGTGTAGATTTGCAATATTATCTAAACGAATGCATAAATTAACCGTAACGGATTTTATATAATTTTCAGTAGCTCTATGAGAATATTCAAAGAAATTCATAGATTATCTCATCTATCGAATAAATTACCAGTACAGCAGAGATTTTTATTATTCTTATGCTAATACTTTTTGAATTTTAATTACTAAATCGTGTTTCACTAATATTTATTATTGTTGAATATCGATGAATACATAAGATTTATTTTGCCGTATCACATTTTTTTGTGCAAAATCACATCTAAATGCATTACAAGTTATTATCGCCATAAACTCGTTTTATATAGAAGAGCGTGTCTGGAACGCGAGCACCGATCGTGCCTTACATGCAAAATGCTTTTCATGCGAAGTATTTTGAATCTTTGAATTACGAAACGATGCAAGAAAGCGAGCAACTGGTGAGCATGACACGCGATCCCCTTGCCGCGATGTGCTTATTTCAAACATAATTCTCTAATTTGAGAGCCTGTAGCTTTTTTTATGCACACACACACACAACACCATAAAGAAGTTCAAAAGCAGTAATGAAAAAAAAGTAATTAAAAGGAAATAAAGCCGAGGATATAAAACATATAGCTCTCCAGATTTGAAAGTAGAAAAAGGTCAGCAAGGCGACCGCGTACGTGCAGGTCACGATGGCACGTGGACCCCAAGCCCGCTATCTGCACGTATATAGCACTCTTTGAAGCGATTCCAGCTCATCCTCGCGATAAAAAAAAAAAACGTCGAACAGATTGGCTGCAGCCTAATTTGCTATGGCGCGTGTCCGGGATCGAGTCTCGAAAGCCATTAAACGTTCGACAGCGCGAGCTTCCTCGTCCGACTCTGGCCTTTTAACGCGGGGTGTAATGGAAGCGGCCTTTGTTTTTACTGGCGGCTCGCGGCTTTGATCAGCGCTAATGGCTCTTACCGGCCGTGCGGATTCTCACAGCGAAGGCGACGCGAACCGCTCCATTGCATCGCGAAATAATGCGCCGGGGAAATCGAGCGCACAGAGCAAATGACGGGGGCCATGAGAGAGAGAGAGAGAGAGAGAGAAAAGCTGGGGCCGGTATCCAGAGCGCGTGTCGCGCCAAATGCCTCGATAAAAATGACAGGTAGATAGAAAGGGAACGGGCGCTCACAATGGAATGAAAAATCATCGAGCGCGGCCCCGGCGCTCGATTCGCGAGTGACCATAAAGCCGGCCGAGCTTATTTTTTGTCTATCTGTCGCCCGCGAGTCCGCTCTTTATCTCTCTTTCTCCCTATAGGTATATATTATACGTACATCTCCCCTCCTCTCTCACTGTAGGCCCTGGCAATCCCGTGCCAGCGCAAGAGCGCGCTTTTATCCGACTCCTGTTCTTTTTGACACTCGATGCCGGGGGGGGGGGTGGGGGGGGCGGTTGGGCGGGCGCGGGGGGCCAAGCGGTTTGCGCGGCTGATTTTCGTTGTCGACATAAAATGCTCAATTTCCCAATGAAAAATAAATGCGCGCCGCGTCCCAGAAAATTGAAACGTTTTACCATCGCGCCAGCTTTTTCTGCTCTGCCTTTCAATTTAAAAGTTATGTCATCTCTATTTTTTTCTCCCTTCTTTTTATTTTTTAATGCAGTACGTTTATTAATTACCTCGTGCTGAGTATCCTAACGGGCGTGGATTACTACCCTATAAAAAATTAAACTTTACATCTTTTGTACTCCCTAAAGTTGAATTAGTGAAAAACCACTAATTCATAGTAACTGTGCACTAATGTGAATAGTGCAAAGTGCTCCACTATGAATTAGTGGAAATCTACTATTTGAAATAGTGAATAATTATTAATTTCCACT
>JAWWEP010007369.1:0-22161 GCA_035582995.1 Sycophila quercilanae | reverse complement strand
TAGCGAGCCGAAAGTACAAACTCCCGATGGGGCGCCGGGAGGGAAATTGAACTTTCGGCGAGCGTGTGGTGAAAACATTAATGCACAAGATTATGAATCGATCTTAAATATATCTTTAATGAACGCGGAAAGCTTAGACTTAGGAAGCAAGATCTTTTAAATCTTTATCGCTCTATTCGTCTTGCAGTTTGTCACGATCCTTTTAGCGATCCTATTAGGTCTGTCATAAATTATACACTTAGAATAAAAATAATGGCAAGATGATTAATTTAATCTTTTACGTCTCCGACTGGTTTTTTTAAAGATCAGAATATGTGTGTCTTTCTTTAATTGAGATACTCATAATAAAATCACAAGTTAGATTGAATATTCCGAAGTTTAATTTAAATTCAATTTACAGTTTAAATTTAATAAAAATTAGTTTTAAATTCGAAAAATTTAATTTTAATACGTTCGATGAAATTCGTGCACCTTTTTACAGTAATAATTAAAGCGTTTGAATTGAAATAAAAAATAGCTTAATTACAAATTAACTGCACGTATAAAAGCTTTATATAAATGAATCCGAGTTTCATTTGATTCAATTCGCGTGCACTCTGACAAATGCTAATTCCATAAAGTTCATATGTAAACGTCGATAGAATTTGCTTCCTGCGGTGTACGCACTCAAGTTATTGTGCATTTCATAATATGCATGATACGCCGAAATGCGTATGTACGTAGGAATGCGAGCATGCACTTATAAGGGTTGGGACACTGAGCAGCGAAATCGAGCAAGCGGCTTACGAGTTCAGGGCGCTCCTCGCGAACATAGTGCAAACATGTACAAATAATTAATTACTAATTATATCGACCAATGCGTCTCTTTCTTAATCCTACATCTTCATCATGTCCCAAGCATACCTACGCAGGCCAACGTACTTGTCCCTTCCAATATACGCGCATTAAATTCATGCAACTTTTAACATAACTTTAAACATTTTATTTAAAATAGAAAGAATAAAATAACAGCTATAATATAATTGCAAGCTATTTCAAAATGGATATTTTCTTCGTGCAAGATATAAAACCTAATGAGTGCGCCTCGTTTAAATCAATTACGAGCGACAGCGCCGATTTTCCCGCGCTCCTTTTTTCTCCTCTCCGTCTCCGCGTGAAATTATTAATCGTCGCATAAATCAGTCGCCTAACTTTACATATTTATCCTCCGTCCCGCTAAGATGAACGATGAAAAGGTATATACAGAGAAAATAAAGCGAGCGTGTAATAAAAAAAAAATTCAAGATATATATTTGAGCCTTCAAAGCGCAGCCCATAAGCCCGCTGATTTATAGACTGCTAGTCGTGATCCGAAGGATTTTAAGCGCAAAATCGTGCAGATGCTTCCTAACCCATTGCGATATATATATATATATATATATATAAAATATATACCCACACCCGTACACGTACACCTTGATATATACGCGCTCCTCGCGGGCGCTCTCCTTCGCGCCGATCGATCAGAATTAAGAAGTCGCTCCTTCCCCCTCTTGCCACCGCTCAAATCGCAAGGGGAGGAGGGGAGTCGCTAACCGCGTAATTATTTTATTAATTATACGAGGCTGGCGCGGCCGCGAGGATTGATGAAGTACGGCGGGGACTCGCGGTCTTTGCGGAACGCGGCTAATGATAAATCAGGAATTCTCCGGCGACGACTAGATCGCCCGCTAACGTAGCCAACGCCGACAGCTAAATTATTTCCTATCGCGGCTGGCAGCGGCCTGCGTGACTCTGCGGAGGATCGGCCGATCTCGCCTTATGTTCCGCGGCCGCACGTGAGAGCCTCTGTATATCGGGGTACATGCATGAGTTCTTCGCGTCGGCCAAGGGTTGTCTTGTAATTTCATGGAGGAGATAAATCTACTTACTCGGTTGTCGGGTTTATTTTTGCTTAACGCTTCTGTGTATTTACTTCTTCATTTTACTTAAGTTTTTTTTTGTGAATTGTGTACTCTCTAAACTTCATTATGTGGAATTTCTCTTGCAATAGTGCATATTCGCTGAAAAACAGTGAGTATTAGGTCATGACTGATAGATTACTCACAATACTCACTGTTTTTCAGGGAATATGCACTATTGTAAGTGAAATTTCACTGGATGAGATTTAGAGAGCATGAGACCACGGTTTTTTTTTTAAATTGACATTTGGTGAGGTTTTTTGGCGTTAATGTGCTTTCCACGACGAAGTTTATTTAATTATGGCTATTTGAAATTTGAATAACGCAAGCTGCGTTCATATGGTTTTCAATTAATAACGCGTTCGAATTTTGGATGAAACTTCAGTGCACACTAAATTATCATTGCCCAAACGAAATGATAATTGCGTATTTACATGCTTGCTTTTCATGCTGGTTAATCATTCTAAACTGGAATCAGTTTATGGGAGAAATTATATGAAAAAGATATTTCCGTTTAAGACAATTCTATTAAAACGTAGTTAAACAATAAATAAATAAATAAATAAATAAATAAATAAATAAATAAATAAATAAATAATAATAATAAATAGTTACTGTCATCATCATTATAATACTTTATTAAGCATATTAAAAACATTTCAAAATTAGATTTAAAAAGGCAGAAAAACCAAATTGACAAAAAAAAACTTAATCAAAGTTATTTGTAAAGATCAATTAACTTATAGCCTATAGAATAAGCGAAGGAACTAAGCTTTCTATTATATTTTTAAAAATAAAAACTTATTTTTACAAGTTTATATAGTGTTACCATAACAAATTGAAAATCGTTCTATTTTAAAAGAATTTTTCTCCAAAAATATTCAGTAAATTCTCTCAAAAATTGAATTCAGAATGATTCAAAACAAACTTCTATTTTTCTTTTAACATCACTTTTACGAAACTTTACAGCGAACATCGATGGAATAAAAAAATATCAAGACGAACATTTCAAACGCTTCCAATATAAACGTTTCCACAAAACTGAGAAACTTTATTTTCAAGTACCGAAATTATGATCTATAAGAACGATAAGTTCGCGGAAGCAGCCTATGTAACTCCACTCGACTCAGCAAAAAAGTGCGTATAGATAAGGGCCTTTCACCTTTAGCTCTTCGGCTCGTGTGTCTCTCGTGCTGGAGCGAAATATTCCGCGGTATATTTCTTCCGTAGTATTTTATGCAAAGTATACGGCGTTCGTTACATAAAATCGAAATTCAATCTCTCCCGCGAAAAGGTGAAGTCCACCACCTTACTTGCTTATGGGCTTCTACTCGTATTACGCCGCGTCGTAAATCAGGCAGATCCCTCAGCCCCCACCAGCTCTCCTCCCTATACCCTCCGTTCGTGGCAAACCTTTTGAATGCGGGAGGCACCTTTGAAATATCAGTTCATCAATTATTTATGCGCGCGTACACGTGACCGTTTTTGCTCGGCGTTACGTTCCTTCTTTTTCGGCCGCTTCGTGCCGCGCGCGCAATTACGCGACTGTGACAAAAAGTGCGCGCGGATATCAGTGTCAGTTTTTAAGCCCGAGTCTCATAGCGTGCGGAGCTTAATACCCCGGTAAAAAAAGCCCCGGCGTTCGATAAGGATCTTCGTGGTTTCGCTCTATTGCTTTTTGCTGGCCGGCTTTTCGCGTACAGCCAACTTTATCGATCCCTTCTTTTTCACTTTTAATTGCTCGGCTGTCTATATATACAGAAAACCGGGTAGGTAGTTTCGCGCAGCGCCTTCCCTATTCGAATTAAAAAAAAAAGGAATCGAAAGAAAAGAAAGAAAAATGTCGAGGGGCAGGGGGGGGGGATTAAGCTATTTTGATGCTGCGCCTGAAATAATTAAAGAGCTCGGTGTATCCAATAAAAGCCGCGTGCGGCGAGTGTACGGTAAAAAGGCCCGAGTCCCATTTCGATACTCACTTTGTTAATTAAATGAGCGAGCTGTGGGTCTCTTTCTTCTTCTCTCTTTTCTTTTTTAATCTCGTTTTTTTTTCAATTCATTCGAACGATACCAATTCCTTTCAGCATTTTAATAAACTTAAGAGTACACCGAATTTGTTCGTTTAATTACATCAGAGCGCGTGGGGAGGGGTGGTATATGCAAAGACCGGCGCGCAAAGCACGAGAGAAACGGAAGATATACTCGGGCAAAAGCCAATGAAAAGTGCATTCGTCGAATTTTTTTTTCGCAGCATACGCACGCACGGGCTCCGCGCGCTCTTCAAAGCACGAATCTCGCGCTTTTGTACCGCGTAGCGCCGGTAGAGTGATAGAGAGAGAAAAAAAGCTCCACGGCGCAAAGAGAATTAAACGCCGACCGTAATGGAGCGGTGCCGCTGCAACGACTTCTTTGTCCTGTGCGCCGGTATAAATTTCATAATTTCCTTCCTTTTCAGCGCGCTTTATCGTGCTATTTTTCTTTTTTTTTAAATTTTATTTTTTTTTCACGTAATGCGCATCAAATAAAGGGTGCGGAGTTTAAAAAAAAAACCTGCTTGTTTCCAGCGGTCCTGATAAAGTGAGATACTCGCTACTCTGTATTTTCCTCTCGCTCGGCGGGCGCCAAATTTTACATTGAATTTCGTGCGCCGACCGAGTGTGTATCTCGATTACCCGGCAAATTATGCCTCAGTATTCAAATGCGCATGCAAATGCGCCGAATGTGCGTTCCCGCGAAGCTCCATGCGCAGTTGCGCTCGCGCATTTTTAGTTAGTCCGCGCTAATGGGAAATTTTCCACGGTAACGCGGTAAAATCTCCATCAAACCAGTGACGCTGCATACGCAGTACGCTGAGAGAATTTCCCAGTAAAAATTACGTGATAAAATGTAATGATCGTGAGACGACCTGTAAGCACTTGAATATCACTGTCAATTTATTCTAAATTGCGGACCTTTAACGAAATTTCGTAATTTTTATACAAGTGAATAAGCTTCGGAATTTTCCGCGATAAAAATCCGCGATATTTTAACAAAGCTTCTACTTGTAAAAAATTTTAAAGCTTCGTCAACCGTATAAAAGTTACAAAGATTTGCGTGTAAAAATTTCCAGTACTAGCTAATTTTTATGAAAAAAGCTCCGGATTTATTATAGGAAACTTCACTGAACCTTTGGTGGAAACTATCGTCTAGAGTCTTCCCTTGACTATCGTCCACACTCAGATAAAAAATTCAGTGATTCTTTGCTCTAAATATGAATAAGTAAAATTCACTTAGAATAAGTGATCATGCACTTATTCTACGCGATAAGTCTTCCACATATCGAATAAGTGAAAGACTTATTCTATGTAATAATTGTATATTGACTTATTCGAAGTAAATTTCACTTATTCATAAATTTTATAGAAAAATTTCCAACTGCTTGCAAACCGTTCCCCGATTACGTTTTTAAACTCTTTTTACGAGGAGCTTCACCACAATTTTTACAGGAAAATCCTCTTACTGTATACCACTCGACGCTTACGAAAAGCTCTGCGGATCAAATCAAAAGACCGCTCTGAAAAGTTGTCGATGTAACACGTGCCTCATCGCGGTTGCGGTAAACATCCTTGTTTTTTTCGTTCTCTCTCTCTCTCTCTCTCTCTCTCTCTCTCTCTCTCTCTCTGCCTCCCTTCTCAAAAAGGGAAAAAGTTATCGCTTCGATTCCTCCGGCAAACTCTAGATACACGAGTGCGATACGCGGGCCTTTGTGCAGAAGGGACGCTCGAGAAAGATACCGCCGGCGGCTCCGTCGGACGCCAGCCCCTCTGCCCTTTCCTCTTATGCTTTCCCGCGGCGATACCGGAGCACTCGTAAAAAGTGCGGCCCGCGAAAAAGACGAGCGCGCGGAAGCTGCATTGTTCGTTAGCGCTTGCCGGAAACTCGAGAGCCCGGCCAAAAGTTTTCGACGGCCGGCCGCTTAAGCCACCGTCGCAAGAAACACTTTATCGCCTTTTGCAGAGCGGCCCCTCTGCCTGCCGCACCACACACACACACGCGCGCGCGCGCGCACACGCACATTATAACACACATTCCTGCTAAATGCTCGCTCCGGCTCCGGAGGGATGAAATCATTCGAAAAATGTTTGCGTAACAATTGGGATGGGTTATTTTCTCAGCGAAGTTTAGCGTAACTCGATAAAGTGGGTATGGGTGTAATACGTTTTAAAAAAATTATTTACGATACGGCAGTTTCGTTCTTGAAGTTCATGAAATTTATAGTCTTCCGATTAATTTAATTAGCTCTACATCTCTCTTTCTGGAATGAAAACTTACTTGAAAGTTGTTCTTTTTAAGCTTACCTTTTTTTATTACCTATCTTATGTAATAATCTGATTATTTTACATAAATACTGTTTATAATATTGTTGATAAATAAATAAATATGATATGCGTTTGGAATTCCAATAATCTGACCGAGTATTAATTCATTTTTATATTGTTAATTTATTAATTTAATCTCTTATTAACGCAGTTATGCCACAATTAGCCGTGTTTACATTAAATTTAAAATTTATTTATCGCAGAATGTTGAAGTATTGTGCCGTCGAATGGGTTTCGTAGCACTTGTAAACTTTTTTAACAATGCCATATGCCTTTTTCCATCGTCTCGTCTTTCAAGGAAGTTTGTTAAATAAAAAAAAGTTTATTGCAACACTTTTTTCGCTGAGGAATTTCATTGCGAAGTCATTACTTATTCTTGGAATTTCCCATTGAACGATCAAGTAAATAGTAAGCGTTAATCATTCGCTTCTAAATACCTCGTTAATTATAATGGAATAATCGATAAATTACAAATATTTACCTTTAATTTACATAATAGCTAATAAGATAATCGTTACTTAAAATCGCCGAAGATTTATCACCGATAAAGGAAGACTTAATCGACAGTTATTGATAAATTAAATAAATTATTTTATGTAAGAATAATTTTACGAGGCGCGCACCGGGCGAATCGCGGATAAATTTATTAAAAGTACGAGGATACTTTTTTTTTTAAATCGAGAGACGCGCCTTATTAGATCGGCATCGATTGATACGTCAACGAGGAATGCCCATTCACAGGAGATAGATGCTTATCCATTAATAAATGTGCGTGCTGGCGTGAGCCGCCCAAGCTGATGAATAAATTTTAAAAGTCAAATTCAGTAAAGCTCACCATTAATCGACTAAAATCTTTTAAATTGCTTTAAAACGGTCACTATGTGCATGCTCTTTGATATAATAAATTTTCTGCGCTGCCCATTGAATTTCGCGTTATCTTATTGAATAGATAATTAGGTGCGAAAGAACATTATAAATAGATTTTGCATAGGTAATTACTAGCATTATATATATTCGCTAATTATTGTTAATAATTCATGCGTTTAAATGTTTAAACTTAATTATTATATGATGAGATCCACTTTTTTCAATTTACTCTTGCAATAAAAAATTCAAATTGAACGATTTGATACATTTAAATAAATTTACGCACGAATGCAACTATACGCTAATATAATTGTTTAATTATAATTAATAAGTTTATGAGTTGATGGACGAACAATTGGCATAAGCAAAGTGGTTATTGATTTTCTTTCCTTCGGTCGTCTGAACAAAGCTAAATTCCTTTTGCAGACTTTAAATGAGAAATTACGACGAACCGAGCAGATTCCAAAGGAAACGATTTCTATTCAGAAAAAATGTCTCAAGTCTTTGCAGTGCAATGAAAAAATTCAATATTGCTTTGGCAATATTATGATTGATTCATTTTACATTTAAATCGACATTCTTACAACTTGTTACTTTTCCCGCCGCGCACAGTAGTTTATAATGATTAAAAAAAAATCTCATCAAACTAAATATCCCTTTACACTCATAATATACATTGCACTTTTGCGCAGCTCATTTTTTCCATAACGGTACAAGTGAAACCAGAAGAGATGACAGCCAAATAATTCTATTCAGAATTTAGTGCGTTTCTGTCCTTCAATGCCGGGGAAATGAGAGAACCGAATATTTTGCTTGTCTAATATATTATTAATTATAAATATATAGTCAAAAACAAAAAATTGATTAATATGGAAAAAAATAGACTTGAAATAACTTACCGTTTGGCCAGGTCCGCTGGGCGAGCCGGTGTAGTCGGGGAAGCCCGGGGTAGGTCGGATTCCGGGTCCAGGGTATCCCGGACCAGGAGGAGTTGGTCTACCGGGTGATGGGTATCCGGGAGTCGAAGGTGGCCTCACCGATGGAGGTCCGATGGGTGGCCTCACCGGTGGTCCGGTGGGGAAGCCCGGAGGTCTGGATGGCGGTCCTGTGGGGTAAGTGGGCCGGCCCGGCGGACTGGGACTCGGGAATCCTGGACCAGGCGGCTTGTTGTAGTCGTAACCGGGCTTCGTCGGCTCCGGTGGCAGGTACGTGTTTCTTCTGGTGCCTGGTGGGAGGTCACCTAACGTTGACGCCACTAGCGCAAGGCAGAGCAGCGTCAGCTGTGGATGCACCATTTGTCTTTGTTAGTATGCAATTCTATTTGTTTTTTTTTTACGTTTTTTCTTCTTTTTGTTTATGTTTATTTATTTAAATAATAAATCAAATTAAATAATACAGTAGAATTTATCAAAAAATATTGTAAATTATAATACATTAAAAAATACTGTATTTTTGCTATAAAATATAGTAAGTTTTTTAGACTATAATTACTTTTTCAAATAGTACAGTAATTTTTGCGCAAATATTTCTCTGAATGTATACAGAATGCAATAATTCAATTATTCGCAATTAATTATATACTGCAATTAATACAAGAATTTAATCAGCACCAATATTTATTTAGTCGCGAAATCGAATACCGATAAACACTTATTCGATGTATTTTCGACAGTTATATAGTACCTGAATATTACGCAAAACAAACATATATTCATTATTGTTTCTCATCCATAAAATTTATCTCAACGTAAAAAAAAAGAATGAAAGAAAGAAAGAAAGAAAAAAAGAAAAAAGTCTAATAAAATAACAAAAAAAGGCTACAAAGTGCACGCGACACACGCGATTTTAAAGCGTTCCCCCAAAATTGTCAATTTCAAGCGAAGAGCGCCGCATCGCTCTAAACTATATACGCGCCCCGCGCAAAGACAGTTCTTTTGTTCTGCCGCTGCAGCGGCGGCGCACTGAAAGAGCGAGCTCGAGCGCGCCTCGCTTTATCAGTTCCCCGCGTGCTCCTTTCGATTTTCACGGCTCAAAGGAGAGCGAGGTGTAGCGGCGCAGCCGAGGGAACCTGGCAAAAGAGCCGCGCGCTGCATCTATATTATACACGTGCTGCATGTGCGGGCGCCACGCGCACCAATCGCACCGGCGGTTGTCGTAATTTCTCGAACAATGCCCTGACCTTTCGAGCGATCAGATAGCGAGGCGCGCCTCATATCGCCCGCGCGGCGTGTATTATAGAAGGAAGAGCCCGGCTCAGAAGTAAAATGGCCGTAATTTCGCGCGACGCGGGATATTCCCGTCGATATTTCAAACGACGCGCTTAACGCGGGGGCCGCTTTAAAAAAGAGAAAAAGGAAAAAAAATCGACACACTCCGCTTTTATTGTCGAGTTTTTAGCTGGCCATTAACGCGAGCTCTCGCGGATTCTTCGCGTCGTTCGCGCAGATGTTAGGATCGCGATAACTCGAGGTGCATTATCAGCTCGAATGAAATATCGACTTTTACATTTGAAATGCGAGGCGAGAGAGGAAGCGGCGCTGCTTTTAGCCGGCGGCTAAAAGTTTACTCGAATCGAGCGGTAGCGCGTTATTAATTCTTTTTACACTCGATTATCGCGTCTGACTAATTCTCGGATATCGGGCGGTTAATTCAATTTAACGGCTGGCGTAAATGCCGTTACTGCCTGGCGGCAAAAGTCCTTTTGTTAATAAATTAGTATAGGCAATAATTTGCGTCGGGATGGGATGAATGAAAAGAGGCTTCTTATCGATCAACTTCGTTAAGTCTAATGTCGTTATGGGCACCGTAAATGACGTGCAAATCACGTCTGCCGCTCATTAGATTCTTTCTCATGCCCTTTTTTCTTATCTTTCTTTTGTTGAATGTGAAATATGATTTTGTAATTATCTAAATCTGTCGACGATTTATTTGAAATTGTGTAATCCTTTTATCTCGACGAGGAAATAAACTTCACCAATTACAGTGTTTATTAATGCATTCAAAGAGATATCTCGTACATTTTTTGATAATTTATTTCCTTTTATTTTACGATCATATATGTTAAATATTTGACGAATAAATTATTGTCTCAATTATTTTAAATATTTTATTATAAAAACTTACGGCAAACCTGGCATAATAATCAAGTTTGTAACGACCATAAATCTATTTTACAATATCAAAAATTTATGTTCAACAAAATTCATGAGTACATGAATTCTTTTTTAAAATTTTACATATAAAAGAGTTAGTAGATAAAAATATGATTGATGCAGGATATAATAATAAAAGATTATCGGAGTCGAATAAACAATCAATTAATTTTGAAAGGAGGACTAAAATAACTCCACAATGATAAAATCATTAAATAAATTAAATTTTGTTTACATCACAATAAATCCCTTTAAATAAAGTAATAGTACGCGCATCGCCAAACGGCGAATTAAATCGACTTTTAAAAAATATTCGCCGCAAAAAAAGGCATGTACCAGGCATGTAACCATTGGCCGTCCGTTTTATATATTGCGAAAGAATTTGCAATTAATAATTGCTAATGATCCGGCGCTCTCGAGCCTCGAACCCCATCGCTCCTTTTATGCACTCGCTGAATCTCAAGTTTCTCACTGCAACAACCCGTAGTTTTAACGCTAACGATCCTTTTACGATTTTCTAATCACTTTCGACGCGCGTAAAGTATATTAAAAACACTATTATTATCTCGTGCCTCGGTTTACGACGACCAACTCTTATGGAATCTACGCGTGGGAGGTTAATTCGGGTCAAAAGTTTCTGCGCAAAGCAGAGAGACGCGCAACGCGACCAGGTGAAACTGCACCGAAAATAAAGAGTTGATCTCTCGCTAACATCACCTCACCGAGTTATTACAATCGTAGATTTTGAAATTAGGCCTCGCAAATTGAATGCGAAGCTCTCGGCTACTCGGGAAACTTTTTCCCTCGTTTCATCGCTCTCGAGGAAAGCCACGGGTGCAGTATATAGCGACTGATTGTACTGAGAATCGCGTACGCCTCGGACGGTTTATAATGAGCTCGGCAGCAGAAAAGATGAGCGATAAATAAATTAGTAAATACGGCAGCAACGTATGATGATTGCGCAATAAACAAAGAGATTAAATTATGCTGAAGAAGAACAGGGACGAGCGGCGTATCTGATATGCTCAAATATATAATAAGCTTGCCATCCTGCAGCTCGGTGGTTACATTGCCCAAGTGAAACTTTGCGAACTTGCGCATGACCCCTCAAAGATGCACAAAGCTCGCGTGCTCTAAAACGACATAGTTGTAAGTTTTGAAGATCGCAGCTCTGAGGGGAGGAATTAAGGCAAGTTAAGCGTCATTCCCGGAGCTGCTCATTAATATCTTGTAAAAAATGTAAACCACCATGTAAAGGATAAAATGAGATTATTGAGCTCCGTCGTGTTGCGTAGCTGAAATTTATTCAAATACGCAGGCAGTAAATTGTATTTGCCCTGGTTAGACTGCTAGACGTACACTTTATTTTATACGATCTGACGATTCACTCGATAGATTAAGGTAACATTATTTTAGATATTAGTAAAGTACAAAAAAACTGTTATTGTCTTAAAAACACAGGAAGTATTTATATTAATTAATTGCTTTTAATCAATACCATTATTTGGATATTAGTTTATCTATTTCTTAGCGGGACATTAGTAAATCGGAAATGCCGCATTGAAATGGTCAAATGCAGATTTATTATAACTATTAGTTGCATCTATATTAAATACTTATAAAAAGTAGTAGAAAAAGCTAAGCGCTGAACAGTCGAGAAAAATATATCAGTAGAAACAGACGAGTACGGAAATACATTGCATATTAATATTTTTTCTTTTAATAAAATTAATTATTTTTCATTTTAATTGACAAATTTAAGGATTGGATTATTAAATAAGCACGTAATAAAAGATTTTATTAAAATTAAGAAGCAACTAATTACAGAAACTAAAATAATGCACAAAGTAAGTATAAAAATACGAGCACGGAAATGCATTGCACATTAATATTTCTTTTTTTACATACCCCCGCCAAAAGTGCCTATTTTTATCCCGGCGCGGGAATGAAAAACTGGCAACTTCGGCGTGTATGTAAAAAAATCGTATATCCACTACGGAAAAAAAGAAAAAAGAAAGAATGCCTCAAATCACATGGATTTGGGACCGTTCTTTCTTTATTTCCCTAGTAGCATACTATACTATTAATAAAATTAATTATTTTTCATTTTAATTGACAAAATTTAAGGATTGGATTAGTAAAAAAAGCACGTGATGGAAGATCTGATAAAAATTAAGAAGCAGCTAATTACAGAAACTAAAATAATGCATGACGTAAGCAGAAAAATACGAGCACGGAAATGCATTGTATATTAATATTACTCTTAATAAAATTAACTGCTTTCATTTTAAATGACAAATTTAAGGAATTGATTAGTAAAAAAGCACGTGACTAAGAAGCAGCCAACTAATGAAACTCACAAATATGGAAAGAACCTACACGTCAATGTTCCTTTTAATAAGAGCAATTGTTTTTCACTTCATTTATCAAATCACAGAATTAGATTAGTAATACCCAACCGAGAGAAGTAGCGAGCCGAATAAAACATCGCCAGTAGAAACAGACGAGTACGGCAAGACCCTGGTCATATTGATATACGTAATCTACTATGTCCATTTATTTTTACAGTTACCTCAATTTAAAAAAAAATATTAGAATAATAACTCCCTTTATTCGCAACACAAGCGCTCGGTTTTTCTCAGAGCCGTTACTTTAATAAAACCCGAATATCACGAAAAAACAGCGAAGAAAGTATAGCTCGTTCGATCGAAAATATTAGTCGTGCGGGATCCCCGCATAAAGCACGCCTCCGTCAGCCAAAATCGCTCGAGCGCCGAATTAACCCGGGGATGGGGAGGGTCGACCGCAGCGGAGGTACAAGAACAGGCGCGATTTTTCCTGGGCATTTTGCGCGCGCGAGCCTCCCCGCCCGCTCTAAAGCGCCTCCGTCGTGAAACGCGGCGTTATTTATATGCCGCAACGAGGGAACGATTATTCAAGCGAACGCCGACAGTTTCATTTGTCGAGGCTCTCCGTGCACCCACGTATACACACGTAACTGCTTTGTCACGCGACTCTCGCGAGCCTCCTTTTTTTCTCCCTTCTGCGCCACTGAGGCGCGAGGTCTCCCCCCCTCCTTCTCCCTCCGCGTCCTTTCTTTCCGCTTCTGTACCGCGCGTTTCCTTTTCCGCCGTCAGTGGGACTTCTGTAATCAGGCTGCGCGCGCGCTCCGGCGTTTATGCTTACGAGCGCTGGCAAGTGAATTTTTTTTTTTAAATTTGCCGCGGCCGAACACCCGGGGAGCGGCTAATTGTTGCATAATATTACACGGCGAATTTTTTTGATGGTTTATATTGCGAGGCGAGCTTTGGAGTTTTAACGATCGCCGCAGAAAGGGGGGCAGGAGTGTCTCTACTTTTGTAGCCTCACAAAAGGATTTCGTGATTTATATGCACCCGACTGTTTTTTGTAATTTTTATTATATTTGTAACGTTTTTAAAGGGTATGCTGCAGTCAAATTGTTTGAATGTAGTAAAGCGAGAGTTTACAGGCTTCTGTGTGTATTATCGAATTGATGTGAAAGAACAGTGTAATTAATTAATTAATTAGAGAAGTACAAGTATTTTTTTCAAAAAATTACGTCAAAATTTAAACAAAAAAAATTTCTATTGCCCAAGCTCATCGAGCTTTCAAAAGGCAGAAGAAAATACTGCGTGGGTTTTTAAAAAATCCACTGAGGTTTGCACAACGAAAGAGAGAAACCCGTCAGAAAGCATTAGAGAGATACAAATAAAATTGCACGGGTGGATATTGCATCGATTGTCAGTCCGTGCGGTGTAATAAATATTCTTTCATATATTGAAGACGGTAAATACGTAATCCGATTATCGATTTATTTTTTTTTCCGTACAATATTGGGTGATGCATCAATCGAAATAATTGATTTCGCAATTCGTATTCAAAAATTTCCAACAATGGTAACGCTAGCTTTAAAACGATTTTGATTATGAATGACGAAAAAGAAGCAATTTTTGAAAGATTTTTACCTGTGATTTAGATTTTATATTTATTTTATAAACTATTTTATTTTATTAATACATGAAAAGTATTAATATTTTTATAATTTGATTATAACGTTGATTTTACTTTGAATATTAAAGAGTTCCCACGTAAATTTGCAGAATGACGAACGTAAAACAATTCCCATTCTTTCTTCAAACATTTTGCTAATTGCATATTAACTTCGCAAGTTGTTAGATAATTATAATTTAAATATAAGCGTTTGTCTTATTCTTAGTATTATTACATCAAACCAGGATCCTCGATATTGTTGAATTGCGATTTACTCGTTCAATTTTCTTTTATATACAACTACAATTTTTTTACAGTAATAAATAAATTCCGATTCCAATTAATCAATGCTCACTAATATATCTTGAGCATTCACAAATTACACAAATTTACAGTTAAATCCGAAAAATTACTTGTTAATTAATTAAATATGAATTCGATAAAATCAAGTTAATCAGAGTGTACTAATTAATTTACCATGTATTTTCCAATTTTATTATTCTCACTCTAATTTCCACTTAAAAAGTATATCGAACACCTCATCTATTTTCATTCCGCCATCTCATCTGATCTCATTTTGTCGATTTGAATTCGATAATTCACTAATTGCACCACGCGATAGTACAAACATGCAAATAAAACAGATAAAATGATCGATCGCGATTCTAGCCAATGCATCAGAAGCCGCAGCTCCCAGATGGTAATGAATTATTAAGGCTGGCAAAGGAAGTGACCCGGCGAGCTTACTCAGCCCCGGAAATGCAACTCCGCTCGGGAGCTCTCTTGGCTCGGCCTTTGCTGCGTGCGCGAACGGCGTGCGTAATTGCGCCGCTTTCCGCTCTAGGCGACAAGAGAGCGGAGCCTCCGATGAGACGCATTATCGGCCGGGGCCGATAGTGGACCGTTGTGAAGGTGGCACTCGGAGTGCCAGCCCCTTGATCAATTTGACCTGTCTGCCGAAACGCCAGTGGCCCCGGCCCGGAAATAAGCTTTGTGCACGGAGGGCTATTATATCCGCCGTAGGTGCGAAGATGCTAAGATGAGACCGCGATCTTTTTATTTTATTTTTGAGACGTGCGTTGGATTCGTTAATAATTCTGGTTAATGAAACAATATTATGCTTAAATGCACTGAAAAAAAAATTTAGTTGGATTAATGATTCTCGCTGTTAAATACTTCCAAACGAAAAAAGCTGTTAATTCAACAATTCCACTGTTAATTTAATAGTGTCACTGTTAATTTAACAGCGTAGAGCTTATTTTGGCAGAGATTTTTGTTATCTTAACGACGATACTTCTGTTCAATCAAAATTGACGCTGTTAAAATAACAATTTTTTCTGTTGGAAGTATTTAATAGCAAGAATCGTTGATCCAACTAAATTTTTTTTCTCAGTGTGTAAATTTTATATTTTACATTTAACTTTCCAGGAAAAGCTCAATCCAAATCGTGTAGTGAATTAAGGTAGGCGTATGTGTTGAAGGATAAGTAGCTCCCTTTTTTCGTGAAAATTAATTTATTATCTACTTAACCTTTTCATTACTAGCATTACATATAAGGAACATTTCAAAAAAGGACTCATACTTTTGTATTCTTGTATTATATAATCTCATTGTAAAATAGATTTATGGAGATTACAAAGGTTTGCCGTCAATTTTTATAGTAAACTGTTTAAGATGATTGAGAAAATAAAGAAAATGTAAAAAAAATTAGCAAAAATGTATTAATTCAAATAGAATAATAGAATAGTTTATTATAAATTAATTGTTTACAAATGGTTAAAACTTCTCATATAAAAACATAGAAAAAAACAAAACATTGTAGTAAATAATAATACATTTTTAAGAAAGGTTAAAACAGCATTTTGAAAATATTAGTAAGATAATAAAAGATTTGTAGTACTGACTAGTATTTTATAAGTAAAATAATAATGTCACTTATTGAAATATTTTATATTCAGAAAAAATGTTTAAAGCCCCACATTTGACGAAATCGTAATGAGGTCCTTAAAGGGCTAAAAATTTGAAAGAACTTTATCATCCACGAGTGAGCTAAATATACTAAGGCGCGTTTAAAATTCAATTTTCAAAATACAAATATGCAAGACACGTAAAAAAAAAGAACAGACCGATTAACGCAACTCGATTTTGCGCGTCATTTGCGCAATTCACCCTGGAGCACTTATCCCGCGTTGAAAGTCGCTCACCCATCGAACGGAGCATCGCGTCTCGCCAAAGCACCGAACTAAAAAAACGAGCTTTCGCCAGTGGGAATTGTGCGATTGCACACGTACAGGCATAGCAGATGCGTGGCTAACCGAAACGAAAGCGAAGCGGCAACTTATCTCGCTCGGCTCGCGATCGCGCCGTTACTCTTGTCCCGTCGATGAGGCAGGCGCGCTCCCGAGCTATCGGCGAATCTGCCTCGGATTGCGCGAGCGCGAAAAGAAAAACTGCGAAGGCCGCGGAGGCAGGGGGGGCCGGGCGGCGACAATAAGCTCACCTGCAGCGGCGACGCTCTCGGTAACATGTCGATGGCTCGTTATCCCTCGCTGTGTCGCTCGTCCCTTCTCTCTTCGTCTCGGTAACGAGCTGGTCTGAAGCGAGCTTCGGCCGATCCCTCGGTCCCAAGCTGCGGTGTAGGCCTTTTAAGCCCGTCCCTCTTGGATCCCTCTTTCACTCGGCGCTGCTTTTCGTTGTTTTTTTTTTGTTCGTTTTTTTTTGTGGTTGTTGTGGCAGGAGAGATTTTGGAAAAAGATAGCACGAGTTAGATTGGATGGGTATTTAAGTGGCTTTAATTTCGTATTTTATCACTGTTTTTCTGGGGGTTTAGGATGCCCCTTCTTATTAGCGTAGGATTTTCCGAGTTCCCCTTTTTGGCGCGATTATGGATGGGTGCCGTTTGCACTTGCTGCTGTTGCGCAACGCGAAAGGAAGATACTGACGCGCGGATGCTGTTTCAGTTGCTGCCATGTAACGGTGAGAAGTTTAAGATGCTCGCGCCGTAGATGTAACTTTTTATTTGGGCATAGCCTTACGGAGCGACAAATTGACACCTGCTCGTCGCTAAAGCGATTTTAAGAAATACTAACAGTTTTGCAGATAGTTACTGCAATTATTTTTTTGTTTTATTTAATTTACTAATATATTGAATGTATAATTATTACTCGTTCCTGCGGCTGTCTAAATTTTTTCAGAAAAATACAAATTTATAAGCAATCTTTGTGTGATCTTATTTCGAAACTAAATTACATTTCCCGAAAACACGTAAAAACAATTCACTTCTAAAATTAAGACGCGGTTAATAGTCTATCTCAAATTAAGAGTATAAGGTATATTTAAAACACATGTTCGTAAATTCTTTTTACTAATAGAATTTATTCTTTTAAAATCTTAATTTTTTCTTACTACTTTATATTATATTTGCTAAAATGCGGCGTAAAAGTAAACCTATTTTAAAATTCAAGCAATCCCATTAATAACTCTGAACATTTTCAAATGAAGTGAAATTCAAACTAGATATTTATGCACTGAAAAAAATAATAGAGCAAGGTTTACAATAAATTTAGTAAGATGAGGACAGACCTGGCAAGCCAAGAAAATTACTATAAACTTTAAAAAAATTACAATTTTTATAGTTTAGAGCCACAATTATAACAAATTTTACTATAAAAATTGTAATTTTTCCAAAATTCATAGCAATTTTTCCAAAACTTATAGTAATTTTCTTGGCTTGTAAAGTCTGTAACAAAATTTATTGTAAACTTTCCCCTATTATTTTTTTCAGGGATGAAGAATATTACTTTTCAAAATTAAGCTTAAAAAATTGAAAAAAATTAAACGTTATTAAATCATCAAAGCTACTCAGACTGATACTTAGCAAGACTGTCACACCCCATGAAACACTGACATCCAAAAAAAAAGTCACATCCGAATCGAGCGCGCGGCACACGTACAATTTCTCACAGCGCGCGAAAACAAGAGCAGCGACGTGCAACTACAAGTTCGCATCGGCGCGCACCCGCGGCCTAATAAAATAAAAGGAATCGGCGACAAGAGGGGAACGCGAAAAATCCCGCGTCCGGCGCAAGTCGCGCTGACGTTGAGTTTACGCACTTGCGAACGGTGTATGGATGCACGTATAGGCCGGCCCGGCGGCGCACAAAGTCGCTGGCTGACTGTTCGCCATGCCGGCGGCCTGTGTTTATATAGCGTGCCTCTAATAAGATGGTCCTTCGCCGCTCGCGGGGGAAAGAAGCGAAGAAGCCGCGGCAGGAGGGCAGCTCTCGCGCCGGGGCCGCTCCTCCCTTCCTCGGATTCCTCGCGCCTCTCTCTCTCTTTCTCTCGCGCGAGCTCCTCCGATCGGCCCCTCCAATCGGCCGTCGAACCGATCCCCGACGTTTGCCCCCGCAGGATTTTTTCGGATTCGCCTCTGGGCATCGACCGGACAACCTTCACGAGGTACCATGTGAAAAATCGTGTAGGATGGCCCGGGGTGTCTTCTCCCGGCAGTTGCTACGTGGACTCTCGAACGAGAGGAAGAAAGGATCAGATTACTGTACTCTGGAAAAAGTCTACACTGAGAGAAAAAGTTAGTAATTTTAAGTAAATATTTACTTAAATAGTACTTGTTAAATATTTTTTCGAATCAAGTAATTATTTTTTCGAAACTACTAAATTTATTTAGAAACAAATAAATTCAATTAGTTTTAAAGAAATATTTAGTTTATTCAAAGAAATATTTAACAAGTACTATTGAAATAAATATTTACTTAAAATTACCAATTTTTTTTTCAGTGATATAAGACTAAAAAGGATTAATTACTCAGTAAATCTGAAAATGTGACATTCACTTGAAAAATGTGAATAGTGCAGACATTTTGCAAATGAATATCACATTTTCAAATTTAGGATAGTATTATGGTTAAGAGAATTTTTTTTAAACACCGTGTAGTGTATTACTTAATATAACTTATTTTTTTGGTGGTACTTTTGAAAATTAATTTAATTATTTATCGTCACAACTGTTGTGTACCGAAGAGCATTAGTTTTCACAAGGAGTGCCGGTACTTTTATGGACGCTTGAACCACTTTTCATCTACGCAATAGTACACGCGTTCGAATGGAGTCTGTGGAAAAGTAAATAATTTTAAATGCAAAGTTGTGGGTATATGCAAGTGCGCAATACGATTATGAATCAGCATTTGACGAATCACGCTAAAACAATTAAATACTATACGTGGACTGAAATCCCACCCATAAGAATCCACTCAAAAGCTCCACTAGACGCAATCTTCTCGCAACGATGTCACCGGCACGAAAAAAGTGAAAAAAAGGAAGAGCGAGTGAGTGAGAGAGAAAGAGAGAGAATGAATGACATAGAGAAAGAGAGAGTGAGAGAGGAAGACCCTCGTGGCTTTTTCAGAGGATCTGCGGAGCTCTAGACACTTCGAGTTCATTGTGTCCTCGCCCATATCCATACGAATGGTCGAGTGCGACGAGCTGCAGACAAATTAAAGGCGTGATTATTAAAGCGAGGCGCGCTCGAAATGACGCTGCAGCTTTTCGAGAAAATTGCTCTTTCGTAGTCGTCATCGCTTCGTGCTTACCGACGGAATGCCGATTAATATTTATAATTTCTATCAATTCAACGGCTTTAGATGCATAATTGACGGTAGTGTGAGATTAATCGTGAATGAAAAAAAAAAATAAAAAGTT
The DNA here is from genome assembly GCA_035582995.1 of Sycophila quercilanae. NCBI lineage: Eukaryota > Metazoa > Arthropoda > Insecta > Hymenoptera > Eurytomidae > Sycophila > Sycophila quercilanae. Next base: position 2,121 of record JAWWEP010007369.1, on the reverse strand, counting down.
TACGCTTTTAATGGAATTCGCTTTCTATTGTTCTTTTGAGAGATGTGCACAATATTTGTTTTTATCGCGACTTTCCGTGGATGAAAGTTTCACGATTTTCGAAATTTAAAAAAGAGTAGAAAAGTCTCAATTGTCAATATCATTATTATTTATTATTTTTATTATTTCATTGACATTTACTTCTGCATGAACTACTGTCTCTAAATTTTGTGTATGAATATATTTATTTTGAAAAAAAAAATAAACTAACTAATTTAATAACATTAGAAAAGCATTTCAAGGATACTTTATTATTTATTTCCAAGATGAATAAATACTATTACGGAAACTTAGAAATTTATTATAATTCACTTACAAAGACTGATTGCGCTAATTAAGAGAGAATTTTCAATAATCAGAAATGTACACAAATCATAAATAATAATATTTAATATTGTTCAAGATAAATTTCTAATAAATGAAACGTCATTCATAATAAATAGTATATTTATTTACGCAAATTATCTCTACTGACAACTTCGATAAAAATCTAACAGTATAAAGGCAAAGTAATTAATGAACTCACGATTAATCCCGCAAAATAAAATGCAAAATAGAGGAAAAAGTAAATTCTAATACGAAGAACAATGTCGATTCCAATGAAAATAAAGAAATCCTCTCAAGTTCCAGAAAGTCGCGCATATCGGTATAGGCAGCGGTCAAAAATTCATGAGGCCGGCCAAACGAAACGAACAGTCAAACGCACTCGATACGTCCGAGAGGCAGTACACCCCCTCGTTGTTTTCATCGGTCGCCAATAAAGTGCCAAAGGGCTGCGCTTCGCGCTGGCTAATAAAAAAGCGGCCAGACGACCAAAGGGGACAAAAGACATGGTAAAAGTGAGTATTACGCGGCGGCGCGCGGAGATGCTATGCGCGCTTTTGACGCTCCAAATGAACAAATACCGGGTGAAAGGACAACAAGAGGCGCGCACAGCCATCCGCAGCACAGAGAAAGAGAGATCGCGGCCTCTCCATGCCGATATATCCCCGGCCCGGAGCACCTCTCTGCACTCCTCTCCTCGTTCTCCCGATCCGAAAGAGACTCGCTGCCGCCGCCGCGGCAATCAGGCACCCGACGCTGTTTGAATAAGGCGCGCGCGAGAGATACATAAAAATAAAAAAAGGAATAATAAAAAAAAGAAAAAAGAAACTAGGACCGGCGTGCGGCTATGGTCGATCGATCGATCGAGCGGAGAGTACCGACTGTAAACGCGTCGCCTCGGTCGCGAAAAACTTGTCTGACTACAGAAAGAATTTTTCGTTGCTTCTCTTTAAAATTCCTTATCGATGAAAATTTCACTGGCTTTTAAAATGGTTGCACTCTTTGTACTTTATTGAAGAGGTGAGTTGTTTTTACTACTTGATGTATGCTTTCCATCAATTCTGCGTGGCTTTAACGCGGAGATTCTACTCTTGAATAAATTAGTAATCTTCAAGAGTATCATGTTATCTCACGGACTTTCTTTTAGGACACACAAATGAAAATTTAGAGCTCTAGAGCGATTTTTGCTATTAACATTCTTCTGTGATAAAAATAATATTCTTAATATTATTGTATAAACAAGTTAAATTTTGTTTACTGAATTAAAAATCAGAAATTCATATTTTCACAAATGTAGAGGCATAAATACGCAATTTTTTTAATTAAATTATAAACCGTTCACATATTCCATTAGCACATAACTTTGTAATAATGAAAAAAAAAGTAAAATAATAAAAATATTAAGACCCTCTTGAATGGAATTTGTTTATTTTTGATAACTTTATAATATTTAAAAAATTTACGTACATACCATGAATTTAATTTCACTTTTTCGTAATTATAAGGTTAGTATTAAAAAAATATATGGGCAATTCTCTGACAAATTTAAGGTCAAAAAATTTTTTTTCTTTAATAATTTGTTTACATGTTCTTTTCAATGTTAGAAACCTCTATGAATTTTTTTAGATTTTTTGAGTATCAACTTTCAGAGCTAAAACTTCTCAAAGTAGCACTTTTTATAAATTTTGCAAATTTTTTTTTTCTTTCAACCTCATTTTCCTTCTAAATTATGCACTTTACAAAAAAAATGATAAAGAC
>JAWWEP010007350.1:0-22172 GCA_035582995.1 Sycophila quercilanae | reverse complement strand
TTTTTATTAATTCATTTACATTTATTTTTAGGTACTTTTGTGAAGCCATTTTTAACGGTGTTGGATCCCCTTAAATAGTATACACTTGAAAATAACGATGCAATAAGTAACAAGAAATAATTTAATCTATAATTATTATTATTGTTTTTCAAGGTTTTCTAAATTTTGAGCACAGAGAAGCACCCGGTAATCAGGGCTTGAAAGATCAGGTCATGGCGTTGCGGTGGGTGCAAGAAAACATTGAAAATTTCGGTGGTGATCGAGAAAATGTAACTATTTTTGGCGAAAGTGCTGGAGGTGCATCGGTACACTATTTGACAATATCCAAACTGGCGAAAGGTACACCATTAGAAAAATTTCTTTCAAATATAATTAAGCCGTTCTTCAAGTTTATCAAACTTTCAAGTATTAGCCTTCTAGTCATAAATATTCGTAGGAGCTTGAAATCATACTTGCAGAACTAAATTGTTTCATTTTTAAATTGAAAAACTATAACCACGAAATTGTTTAAGCCACGGTCATATTTTTTCTATACTTCGATAATAGTTTTATAAATTTCAGGTCTCTTTCATAAAGCAATCATACAAAGTGGCGTTGCTTGCTTGTCGTGGGCTTGTAACGCTGGCAAAGAAAAGGCATACAGATTATGCAGAATTTTAGGAAACGACTCAAAAGATCCAAAAAAATTGATAGAATTTTTGCAAACGGTGGACTTTAAAAAAATTTTGCATGCTCAAAAGCAGGTCTTGACTCTTCCGGTACATATTAGACAATTATAATATGGAGAGAAATCCTCAATAAAAAATTCCTATACTAATTTTCATTATTCAAGAGACAATCTTGACCTTCGAGGTATATTGAATACGAAAATATAAAATATATTTGTTAAATTGTATTGTAGTAAAAATTCGTCGTGTATTAAGTCTCTATTTTATCGTTCATGCAAAATCAGAATTAACTGCGATTGAGATGAAGCGTTATTATGTTGCATATATTGTCTATAAAAACTCGCAATACATGGTAATTAGGCTACTTATATTTAACCTCGTATTTAACTATGAGAAGACGATTTTAAATTAACCAATAATTCATCCAACAACATTTAATAATATGAAATTTTAATTAATAAAGTTTGTCTCCACATTACTATATGGTAAATGAATTTTTGAGGAAAATTATGGCAATTTTTATTGTAAGTTTCTCTCCATGATAATGTAAACGCTGTAATGTATCAAGGAATACCGTCGTAATCTTAACTAGCATAATGAGATTTTCAGGAAAAAATTAAAGGAGAAATGCCATTTGGTCCTGGAGTAGATAGTGAGTCAAGCGAGCCTTTCCTAAACGTCCATCCGAACCAAACTCTGGAGCAAGGAATTCATGTTCCCCTCATTATAGGTCACAATCTTTGCGAAGGAATATTCAGTTTACCATGTAAAATCATTACGATATTCTAACTATATACATACAAAAATTTCTTATTATAAAATTCCATTTTTTCATTTAACTTTCAAGTATTCAACGAGAAAAGTATAGCATTGATGAACTCAAATTTTGAAGTCATTATGAATCCTTCACTCGCGGATCTGCTGCAAAGGGTCAAAATAAGTTTATCGGAGCTTAAGCGCTTATATTACGGCGACGAAAGACTAAGTAGAGATAACTCGGAGAAATTCGTTACTTTGTGGTCAGATTTGCACTTCATCGATGGTATACATCGATTATGGAGTTCCCAAGCTAAACTTAGTTCCTCACCGACGTACGCTTATCGTTTTACTTATGACGGGCAAATTTCGTTAACCAAAATGTTCGCTAATACTACTATGCCAGGTATTTAGAATTTAATATAAACAGTAATTCGAATATTAATTTCATTTCAATGAACTTTAATTTCCCTTAGTATGAAAACTTATCTTTTGTTATCAGGATCTGCTCACTTCGATGAGGTACAATACCTTTTTAGTATGCGTATTTTTGAGGATTTTAATATTGTACAACTGCAGAAGGATACATCTGATTACAAAATAATGGAAAAAATGACTGAACTGTGGGTGAACTTTGCTAAGTATGGGTAAGCTTTTATACAGTACACTTTAAAAATACAATTTTGCTTCCAACGGCAATTTTGAAGTACTAGTAATTGTTCTTAGTAGTAGTAATTATTACTACTTAGTAGTAATTACTCTTAGTGTTGATTATAAAAGAAAATTTGTTATATTTATTCCCCATAATATTTTGTTTAAAGAAATCCAACGCCTGTGAAGACTGACTTAATAAAAACTGACTGGCTGCCTTTAAACAATGACAAAATCTTTTGTACATTAAATATAAATGAAGAATTGAAAATGGAAAACATAGTGCGTTTAGATGATCAACTATCATTGAAAATCCACGCAAAAAATAAACTATAACAGGAATGAGAAATTTATGCACTAGCTACTTGTAAATTATGGAAAATATTTTATAAAATGTTATTACGTTGGGCATCGGAAGAAGTTATTTACGTCCAAATCTGGCGACAACGAATTTATTAATTGCAACTTACGCACATATTATTTATAATGTGGTTTAGCACTGATTAAATCAAATTAAACATCGAAAAATCAATGAAAAAACAACTTGAATTTTTTTTCTTAAAATTAGACACTTCCTCAGATTTGGTCACATAACAAACTAGATATCTGAAATATAAAAAAAAAAATCATATGCTTTTTTAATGCGATAATCTAACGATAGCAATGTTTACTCGGCTGTCTACTGATAATTGTTTTTGCTGTCTCAATGACGATGTATTAATCCCTAATGAATTAAAAATTAATTTTATTTTTTATTTAATGTCTATTAAAAAAACTATTTTTTATGAATCAAAATAATAACTTGTAATTGTTTAAAATTTGAACATAAATAGACTTTTATTTTGCCATTAATAATTTTCATTACACCGGTGAAAAAAGTGTAAATCTCATTGTTTATAGCATGACATTTTCGTAAAAAATTACGAGATAAATTCCCTAAACTCAGGAAACGAAGTATAACAAAATAATGAAACAAAATTAAATTTGCAAATTAAATTTGCAAATTAAATTTACACTTTCATCGTATTATTATTTAAAAAATACTAGTATAAATAATTCATGATTTGCAAAAAAAAAAAAACATAATTTATCAACTCTGCACTGCTTCATGCACACTTGCATATTGTTGCATATGCTAAATCAGCATTTCACGCCGTCATTGAACAAAAAATACGATATTAGCTTGTCAGAAGTGATATCTGAACTCTTGTTAATTATCTCGTCTTCGTTCAGTCGCTAAACTCACACTTGTCGAAGAATAAATGATGCCAATGAAGAGGGCAGTACTTGATGATATAATGAGAGCATTCTGAGATTACAAAATTGTCAGTTTTGGCTCGGAATTCAGTGAGAAAACATCTAAATGTCGCAGCTGCTGGTAGATACGAAAAATGGACGCCTACGCGGTTCCGTGCAAAAAGATATCGACGGTAATGACTTCCTGGCTTTCAAAGGAATCCCGTATGCAGAGCCGCCAATTGGTGATCTGAGATTTCGGGTAATGTAGTTATTAGATAACACATTTTATTTTTTATGCACATATGTTGTACTCACATTTTTGTAACAACTTTACTCTCTAAATCTGAATTAGTGAAATTTCATGTACATGATACATATAAAAGTATTTCACTAATTGAATTAGTGGAGTATTTTTCACTAAGAGAAATGTACTATTGCAGGATTGATATCATTAAACACTATAAATAAATACATTTGCTATATACAGCATTATTTCTTATTTAATCAACAATATTTGCATGAAATGTAATTTTGCTATATTAACAGTTTCATATTATCAAAAAGTGCACTTATCTAATAAGCATTGTTTAACTCAGTCAGCGAATTTTTTAATAATCAGCAAATCTAAATATTTTAAATTAATGGAATGTTTTAGGATCCACAACCCGTTAAATCATGGCAGGGCACAAGAGACGCACTGAAGTGTGGTCCCGTAGCCGCACAATACGATTTTTTCACCCAATACAAGGGAGGCTCCGATGATTGCCTCTATTTAAATGTGTACACAAAATCTATAGAAAAAAATGTTCTACGACCTGTGATGTTTTGGATCCACGGAGGTGGATTTGTATTTGGATCTGGCACTGATTTATTTTTTGAGGCTGATTATTTCATGAAGAAGGATATAGTACTTGTAACTATAAACTATAGATTGGGCGTTTTAGGTAAGATTTTAACATGTAATTTATACTGATAGCGCTATATTCTAAGAACAAATTATAATTCACACACAGAGAGAAATGTTATAATTCTTTATAGTAAATTGAGTCAGAGACTAGTCGAACGAGAAAAAAGTTACCCGATTTATAGAACAAATTGCAAATAGTATAGCGAGCAAAAATTACGATTAAAATTAAAATACTTCTAGTAAAAATTAGTAGAAGTATTATATTTTTCTATAAATTTCTTCTTCGAGTGCAAAATTATTAAAATAACTATTGATTTATTTATGTACCAAGGGAGTAAAATAGGCGATTATTCCTGTGGGACAAGCCTAAGCTTTAGCGTGAGCAGTAAATAACTCAAGGGAATTATCAACTATTACGGTTGATTAGCATTATCTAAAGGAATAATAATAGTTAACAGTTTGATCGTAGCCTAATTTATTATAAGGATTAAAAGAATTTAATTATTTATTCTCATTTCAATATTTTTAATGTCATTATTTTTTAAAACTCCACATTCTAAAATAGAATATTATGGTCTTTTCAAAACAGGATTTCTGAATTTACAAGACGAAATATCCCCTGGAAATTATGGTTTGAAGGATCAAGTAATGGCTCTGCAGTGGGTTCGAGATAATATAAGAAACTTTGGTGGTGATCCCCATAATGTTACCATTTTTGGCGAAAGCGCAGGGGGTGCATCCGTCCACTACCTGACCGTATCACCTCTGGCCAAAGGTTTTATCACGTGTTATTTTATACATAATTTTGTAATTTTATAAATAATTTTGTTGTTTTATAAATAATTTCAAATATTTGTAAAAAGGTCTTTTCCATCGAGCAATTTCTCAAAGTGGTGTAGCGATCTGCCCTTGGGCCTCGGTGCACGAAGAACCAAAGAAATACGCGTACGAGCTGTGCTCTGCTTTGGGAAAAAATACAACGGACCATAAGGAAATCGTGAAATTCTTGCGAACAGTTGAGCCTATGAAATTAATTGAAGTTCAAGTACAATTAGTCAACGACAAGGTTGGTGTATTATTAAAATAAAAAGATTAGTGTATTCTAGATAATTAGCTGAATCCGTCACATTTAAAATAAGCGGATGAAAAAATCATTTTTGAATTAAAATTGTTTTTAGGTGCAAAAACAACTCATCAACTACTTTATACCTGGCGTAGACGATAAATCGCCTAATCCATTTATGCCTGTACCCATCGAGGAAGCCGCTAAAAATGGTGCACATGTGCCATATTTATTAGGCTACAATAAATACGAAGGCACAGTGTTTTTCGAAAGTAAGAAAATTCTAACATAATATATAAGCAATTAAAACACATGATTTCAATTTCTGGTTGTACTCTTTTGCAGTATTCCCAGTCCACGATTACGAAGACAGAGATGCAAATTTTGATTATTATATTCATCCCCATACTGTAAAATTACTTCAATCCTATAATGCCACGACAAAGGATCTGCGGCATATGTACTTTCAGAATGAAAAGATAACTAAGGACAATTTCCAAAAATTCAGTGATTTGACAGCCGACGCTCTGTTTGTTCTCCCCATTCACAAAATTATAAAGACACAAGTTGAGCAGAGCTCTGCACCCACGTACATGTACCACTTCACTTACGACGACCTCGCAATCTCGAAATTACCGAGCAAGAATTCAGCAGCACCTAGTAGCTAAATTAACTAATAAAAAAAAGAATAACGTACAGTGCCTCAAGTTAATTTAAATTAACATTTGATTCCAGGGCCTTCGCATATGGATGAATTGCTGTACTTGTTTAAAATGAAAATTGTGAACGAGATGATTGGTGCAGAATCTATTAAAAGAGATACCAAAAGTTATAGAATGATGGAACTGATGCTAGAATTGTGGACCAATTTCGCTAAAACTGGGTAAGATACACGTACATGGGAATGTCACTTGTTTGGATCACGGATTTTGTTAAAACTTCGAGAACAATTTTCTTTTGTTAAAATATAAAGAAAGCCAAAATATTAAGTTCTCATGCTCGAAATTTGAATACAGTAAGCTCCAATTTTGAGCGTTTGGACCTAATGTTTTGGCTTTCTTCATGTTTTGGCAAAGAAAATCATACTTAGTTTGCTTGAATAGAATTAAGGCTCAACGACTTAAATTTTACATAAAAATTTTCATGTTTTTTGTAGTCAACCAACTCCCACAACGTCTGAATTGGTACCTTCGCGTTGGCTGCCAGTAACAGATGGTACTGTTCTTCGTCATATGAATATTGGTGAAAATTTACAAATGGAAAAAACCTTGAATCTAGAAGAACGATTATACTCTAAAGCAAGATTACAATAACCTATTAAATAAGCAATTTAAGGGTCCGATATAGTATATTGAGATATCGGCTTATTATTATTTTGGAATAATATGCCATTATATTAATTTATGCATATTTTACTATAACTTTAAAATGGTTATTATATTATTTTTAAAATTATGAAATTTTATACGATTTATTTTTTATATTTTATACGATGTTTTATGTAAAAGGATATATTATAAATCTGCCTTTTGTAAATACTGTAATTTACAATAATAAACTATTCTATTCTAATCTATTCTATTCTATTCTATTTAGGCACATGAAAATAAAAGAAGCTAATATTTTAGACTGTAACAGTCAATAATTTAGAAGTAGATTGTAACAGATTACAAATGATTATAAGAACAAATGATCATTTCCTGAGGAAACTTTTTTCTGCACTCACTGATAATTTCCAATCGTGCAGTGGCCTCGGTCCTGCCCACGTCGTTCTCGAGCGTCACCCTGTAGAGCCCGGCGTCCTCGAGGGTGACCTCGGCGATCTCCAGTATCCTGATGTCGTCCTTTTCCTTGATACTGATGCGAGCGCTCGACGTGACGGGTAGCCCATCCTTGTCCCAGGCGCACCAGGGCACCGGGTGTCCAGCCACTGCGCACTGGAACCTTACGGTCTCGCCCTCCTCGGCCACGCGATTGTGAGGTATCGTGTAGAACTTCGGCGGGCATATTCGAGGCTTGCGCCGCAGGCTGCCAGCCGCGTCTACTCGCCGCGGTAGATTCATCGCCTTCAGCTCGCGACCGCCTGTCAATCAGATGTTTTAGGATAAATTTTACAGTTATTCTTGATTCGTAATAGTTATTTATGCACCAAGGGAGTAAAATACGAGATTATTCCTGCGGAAGAAGTCCAAGCTTTAGCGAAGGCAGTAAATCACTAAGGGAATAATCATATATTATTCCCGAGGTGCATGTACAAAATTGTTCATCCTAATCATTTATAGTCCACTTTATTATTTTGACAACTATTCAAATTAATAAGTTCGATTCGAAGCTAAAATATGTCTATAAAAGTTAAAATATGTCTACAAAAGTTAAAATGTATCTTCGCAGAATAGAATGTGTCTCCGGGGAGTAAAGTTTCTCTCCGGAAAGTAAAGTAAATTCTCCGGAGAATAAAATGTCTCTCCGGGGAGTAAAGTATTTCTTCGGGGAGTAAAACGAGTCCAGAGAAAAAAATATGATTTTACTTCCTCTGCGGTTGTCAATAAAATTTCTTAAAATCAGATACAGAGCTCTCGGTATCCTTTTTCAGGACAAAGTGTTACTAACTTACATGCGGAGTAAATAAACCATCGAGTCGCGGATTCCCCTGAAATTTTGCAGACTGATTCTTTGATCGAAAATAGTGAACACGTATGTAAGTATCGAAGGATTTCGTCTAATGAAGCCTAGCAACGAAAATGATGTTTTTATATTAGGAAAGGAAAAATATATTTATGACAATTTCTAAAATAAATCCACGAGACTCGGTGGGTTGATATTATTAAAGTATCGTTTGAATATTATTAAAGTAATTTAATATTATTGTATTGTATTCTCTTAAAATATTTAAAAAATGGTCTTACGAGAGAGGCCAGGTGATAAACTTCTGACAGGTGTCGATCTGGGAGTCGATCGAGGAGTTGAGTTTGCTGAAAGAAGGCCCTGAGGCCTCGAGAGAAGTGGTTGGCTGAGAATATTTTCCTTACCCTCCGGAACTTATGTAAAAAAAATAATAATTTTTTTTAAGAACTCTCTGTAAACTATCAAAGTGTAAACAAAAAGAATCTTTATTATTAAAAATTTTGTTCATGTTAATTAATCGAACACGTTATTGTGCATACCACACAAGTTTCTATATCCAAGATTTTTCTCACGTATTAGCATACGTAAAAGCATAGGTACTTTGTTTTGATGATTGGCCATCGATGGCGCGCGTCAAAGAAGCGGAAATTTAATGACGACATTGCAATTTCAATTAATCATTTCAATTTCAATGGTAAGCGCAAAGACAATGGCTCAATGAATCCCATTGTAATAAAATATCGCACGTAGTCGTTACAAATTCTTGTTTTTCATAAGTTTTGAAGAAAAAAAGTACATAGACAAGTCGAAGCAGCTTACCATCAACAACTAGACAGGCAGAAGTAAAGGCTTTCCCCAATTCATTGGTGGCGACGCAAGTGTACTCCCCTTCGTCTTCGGGATAAACGTGCCGTATGCTAAGCGTCGCAGTTTCACCGTCGAATTCCGCGGAGAAGTCACCATCCAAAGGCAAAGGCTGCGTAAAAGTGTTTGTGTTAAATGTGACGTGTCGTAAAAGCAATCGTACAGAAATGGAAGCATACTTTTCCAGATTTTTCCCATCGAACGTTCGGAGGTTCTGTCGGTGCGTAAACTTGACACTCAAGAGTAACGGCGTCCCCATCACAACATCGGATGTCTTTCAGTTCCTTTTTAATCGATGGAACGCTGAGAACATCTCTAAAAATTTACATAAAATAGTTTAGGCAATGATTGGAAAATAAATGTTTAGCTATTACTATTCGTGTGATGTAACACACCCTTTGATGGTGCCTTGATCGACGCTACCCTTTCCTTGACCTAAAACAGGTAAAATTATTAACTACAATTCTTTTAAACAATTTTAATATTTAATTTAATTAATTCAACGAGCTATATATCCCTTTTCTACAATTAAATTATAATATATATAAAACAATAGTAATATGCAGCGCAGAGGGTTTATAAGGTATTAAAATTTGTTATTATTATTTATTTATTTATTAACAAATCAACGGAAAATGTGTCATTTACATTTTAGAAATATAAAAGGCAAACAATTTAATATAATTTGGAATTAAATCAGTTTTAAAATCTGGTTTGAAAGTTTAATAAGTATGAAGAAATCAGTAACTATTGCAATACATTATAAAAAAAAATCTTGTTTAACAAATAAAAATTTTATGTATGATAGATAAGTAACTTAATTCAGCATTGCTCAAAAAACTTTCGACTAACAAGAATGCACGTTGTAATAGTCTCCATAAATTAAGATCTTTTAAAAATTATATGCACAAGTTTTCCACTAAATCGTCATACGAAATCTCCTTCGTCCAGCTCTATAACTCAATTTTTAATACGATGCATCATTTATCATAATTTTTAGCATATTCTATTTATATATATATATTCATCAAAACTAGTTTCGTTCTACGTCGAGCAGGGACTGCGCGCCGACGAGTTAACATTTAAATTCAAAGCGTATACAAACAGATAAGGATGAAAAGAAAGTGAAAAAAAGAGATAAAAAAACAACAACAAAATACATTGCAGCAGGCAGGCAGTCCTTTAAAAATTCAACGACGTAATATAAGTTGCGCGTGACCGCACCATTGATCCGCACTGCTTACGCACCTTTGGCATAAATCTGTAATGATATTACGGCCTTCGCCTCGCCGTGCTCGTTCTTAGCGAGCACCGAGTACGTGCCCGTGTAGTCGAGCTTGGCATGGGGAATTTCCAGGCGATACTGAGGACCTGCTCCGATGCGCCGGAAATGCGCCGCGTCCCGGTAGTAGTCCGGCTGCAATGAGAATGAACGATTCATTATTTATTACTCGTTAATTAGGGCAATTCGTAAAAAGTAATTATGTTTTTTTTTCTTTCAATTTTTGTGCAATTATAAACAATTCTGTTTGAAAGATATGCTTATTTTTGTATATAACCCTTTTAAAAAATATTCGAGGACCTGGCGGGAAATTGTGAAATCTTATATCTAAAGGTTTTTTTCCTAGTCTTGTACACCCACTTGAAATAAATTCTGATAAGTCGCACCCTCAGAGGTAGATAGTATAGATTGCTATATAGTTATACGAGCACAAACGGAACAAAAAGAAAAATATTTATAAGAAATAATGAACATTGAAAAAAAAATCGTTTTCAAACATACTTTTTGAATGCACTTTGAAAATTATTTGGAAAAACGCATTTTCACTTGGTGGGTTTGACTGATCTCTATTTATTTAGTTTATTTCTATTTAAGTAGCTTTAGTAAATACCGTAGTACACTGAGAGAATTTTCTCGTAAAAATTTACCATGATTTTCCCGTAAAAATTTAAAGTATCCTAACCATCTTACGATTACGTTTTTTCACGTAATTGCTACGAAAAAATCACCGTAATTTTTACGACAAAATTCTCTCAGATTTATTTTTAATGCTACGCTTTTATCAGTGAACCTTTTCCTCAATGAATAATTAAAAACGCACGTTCAAAGTGTCCCAAAGCAATCGATCGACATAATTATAGCGTGCATTTAAATGTGCATATTACCTCGCCGGTATTTTCTCTAAAAGTTAATAACGACGCGACGAAAAAAAAGGAGAACGTTGCGCAACATAAGTCTATAGGCGCCTTTAAAATATGCACTTTCTTTGACGATATTCAGACACGCCGAAGCAGCTGGCCCAGAGTCATAAACGTATAGCGAAATTACACGAGCAAACCTTTAAGATCGTCGAGTCTAATCAAACTCTACAGCACATTCGAGCAAGGCGTTTCGCATAATTTACGAGACGAGTTGTACTGGCCAATCAAGTAATATTTATTTGTCGCTTGATATACTCGCGAAAGCCGTTTTAAAAGTGCCGAATTTTTACGGTTCACCCTCCGCGCTTATTTTTATATCGCTTTTATATATGCTTAACGAATCCTGGTATACTCCCATTTCTTTCTTCTGTTATGTACTTTACGATCTTTTTTATCATACTACCTACTCTGCACGCGAATTTTTTTCATTTCAAATGTCGTCATTATGTTTGCTTCGAATTTTATATTTAGTTTTTTGTATACTTGAAATTTTGCTTTATTGAATTATAGCCGTACTTATTGATCGTATTCAAAATAGATTTATAGTTGTCGTAAATATTTGCGAAACGTGTGATATAATTTATTCATTGGATTTTATATCCTAAGGATATTTTTATAAATTACAAAGCGTGCTAGTTCCACGAGAATAACATAATTACTATATACCTCTGCAAAACTAGTCTCAATTAAACACTAATTTTCATTAAAATTAAATTATTTTATTTTAAATCGAAGCCTACACTTTCGTTAATTACTGATATAAAGTAATAAAGATTTAGCGTAGTCTGATAAATAATATCTGCAAACTTCGCGCACCATATAATTAATCAAGAATCGTAATATAATTAACCACGAATCGTATTATATCGAAAATTAAACGATAACAAGAGTTAACCCAACAATGTAAAATATCAGTCACGTATTCATATTGAAAAAGAAAATACAGTCGTGAATGAAAAGCTATTAAAAAAAAAGCAAAATAAACATTAGCTCGGTCGATTCACGATTACCACGGAAGATCGCTATACGGCATAGCTCGTCCTTGGCATTCGTTCGCCTCGGCTTATGAATTCCCCTACCGGCAGCTCCTCCATCTCCCATATCCGATCGATCGATCGAGGGACAGCCGCGCGTTCGACGCAACGAAAAAAAAAGATCAATAAGAAAAAAAAAATCCCGTCGGATAAAAAAAGAGAGTGAAAGAGAGAGAGAAAAAAAAAGGCATCCGCATCGGCCGCGGAGGCCTATAACAGAGATGCTCTCGCGCGCTGGCCGGGCGTTCGTCCATATAGGGAGCGAAAGTGTACCGCTCGACGTGCGCTCGCGCTGCTTTTTTGGCGCACCGGGGCGAAAGATAAAAATCGCACGGCGGCGGCGCTTTTCCCTTTTTTCCTATGTGATGGGCGCGGGTGGGGGCCGATCGAATTTAAGGAGGCTCACCAGTCTCTTATACGGTAAAATCGAAATCCAACTTTGAGACTTAAAACTTGGTATACGTATAAGTCTGTTAGATTGTTTGGAAAAAAAAAATAGTGGATCCACCGTCTGGTTGTTGAGCAAATAGCTCGTAAAGTTAGTCATTTTACACGCCTTAGTATATCTATAGCCATAAAGAGCGAGCCGTACTGGTGGATCGCCTTCCCCCTTCCCCCTTGATTTCCCCTCCCCCCTCCCTGCAAGCGCTGACATAATCGAGCGCGGAAAGCGCCGGCAATTAGAGGCTTCCCCGCGCGAGGTGGACAATTCCGTACGAGCCGTTGATTGTTTCTCGGAATATTTAAGGAGCGCTTTTTAAGGCTCGCGGTGCTTTATTTTTTCTTGTTCTTTCCCGCGATTTTTTTTTTCCCTCGTCACTGTAAAGGCCGTTCGCGCGGCGCCAGATCGAGGAATTGAGTAAGAGGGCGACTGGGGGTTTTCTCTCCTTACACTTGGCAGAGTGGCAATTAATTTAATTATGATCCTTCGGCGCTTATGGCAATGAGTCACATGGCGAATTGTCTCTTTTATTGAGTGACGACTGTTTTTTTTTTTTTTTTTTTAGTTGGGTTGGTCGGTGTACGAGGGAGATACGCGATTTTTTTAAATGATATTTGGGGAATTTGTAGCAATGATGAAGCGTGATAAATGGGAGATGTTGCAATAACAACTTTTTTGGCTAGTTATGAATATTTTTGAAATAAAATTTATTGCTCTTAAAATTCAAATTTAAAGATGAAAAATTTTACGAGTTGTCTTGAGTAACAGAATTCTATTTTCACTAATAAGGAAAAATGAAGAAACAACCTCACAGCATCAAAAAATTTGATTTTGTGTTTTAAAAATAGTGGGCGTTAGCTCTTTTAATATTTTACTTTAATCTTACAGTTTGTTAACGTTAATTTTGCTTTATTTATTTAATTAGAAGACTAACAAGTAATTGGAATCATCTTAAACATTGACCTCGAGAAGTTCAATAGTGCACAAAGATTTAAAGCTCCGATAAGGAATATCTATTAATAATCTTAATTGAATGACTAACATTTAAATGTAAAGTGATAAAAAAATCCAGTGATATGAATGAAGTAAAATATCTCTCTGTCAATACGTTCTCTGTTAGAAACACCATGGCGAGATGTTTTGAATTTAAAATTGAATTAATGAATGAGCAAATGTCCGATAAATTTGAATGGCACCGAAAATAAAAAAATTTTGATACAAGTGTAAAATAAGTAACAGAAATATAAATGAAACTTTAAAAATTGGTTCGATGAATTATTATTTTATTCAATAGATCCTCGTTACTGGTATCCGTTTACAATATATATAGGATAATATTATGTAATTGAAATCTATTTCTTCTATTCAATTCAAAAAGTATAATTTTTCAATAAAATATAATTAATTGAAATTAATAACGTAAATAACGATTCTACTTATTATAAGTTTAAATTTCTCTCCGTTTCTTAGAAAAGTCTATGCGCAAGAGCTTTGCGAAAACAATAGGTTCCGCATTCTTTCTTCTTTCTTTCACTGAACC
Organism: Sycophila quercilanae; assembly: GCA_035582995.1. Classification (NCBI taxonomy): domain Eukaryota; kingdom Metazoa; phylum Arthropoda; class Insecta; order Hymenoptera; family Eurytomidae; genus Sycophila; species Sycophila quercilanae. Next base: position 8,181 of record JAWWEP010007350.1, on the reverse strand, counting down.
ATGCGTAACTTTGCATAAACACGGTGACACTACAAAAACTGCAGTTGTTAATATTCAGCTGTAAGATTTCAGAAAGAAAAGAAAGATATTGCTCCGACGTTAAAAGTAAGCGCGGCGCAGTGAGTCACGTCTGCGCCATCAATAAAGATGTATCTTTTTTCCAAGCCAAAAAATTATTGACACGCCTCAAGTGCTACAATAAAGCATTGAAATAAAAATTCCTAGTATGTATACCAATGTCGATCATTTCATCCGAAGCATGCAACTTACTCAAAGTATAGTAATAATATTTTATCAAAAAAATTGTTAATAGTTCTTTCAATTCGAAATACAAACATTGCAAATTTCCATCACCTTAAAAAAAAAACAAACTAAGATTTCAATTAATTTTGTTTATTCTACTTTTTATGCTTGATAACCAAATTTCCGCTGCGTAATCAAAGAAATTACCGATCAGACGATATACATCTGCAAGATAAATCGGTACTTTTTTCGAATCATCACGTCAAAGTAAAATTTCGCTCCAAATCGCTTATCACTGCGCAGGCCTCGTTCACGAAAGAAAAAAAAATCCGACATTTAAACAACCACGCACAAATAAACTCGACACCCGTATAATCCCCGGCAAAGAGTCACTCACGTCCGCCGCGACCGCAAAAACATCACCGAACGAACCCACGGAAATCGTCGACCTTCTAAAAAGAAAAGAAAAATACGCAGAGAAAGAAGCTCTTTCCGAGAGAAGAAGAAGAAAAAAAAATCGCGCGACACAATCGCCGTCGCCCTCCCGTTACACACCGCCGCTATATATCGGCTAATTGAGTTCCGCGGCTGAATCATCGGCTCGCGCGTATCGGTTTCGTCGGCTAAAAACGTCGCGTGCGCTCGCGGGTGCACGTGAAGAGCGGCTGCTGCAGCGGCGAGAGTGAGACGACCCGAGAGAAAAGGAGAGACCCCGACGGAGGAGAAAAAAGCTCGGCTGGCCGCGTCATTGCCTTCGCGCCTCGTACGCGACTGGACTTGGGAATCGCGCAATCCAAATACGTCGCGCCGCTTGCCCGGACGAGGCGCACCGCAAAGGCCTGCGCGATGCTGGCTCAATCGTCTGTGAAACCTTTTTTTTTTATCGTTAGCACCTACTGAGCCACTGCGCGCGATCGACGTAGTTTATGATTTATTTTATTTATAATTTATTTATTGGGACGAAGCTTTTATTTATTAGACGGACTGAAAGTCCTTACAAAATTTAACAGGACTACATTAATTAGTATAAATTTATTACAAAATAAATTGGGCAGGTTTACAAAATTTAATTAAAACTAACTGTAAATGACTTTAATGACAGTAAGACATTCTTAAATTGCCCAATTTGATTTATTGCTGTGCAGATATTTTGAGGTACAGAGTTCCAGAATCTCTCAGCCCTATTCAATCTTGAGAAAACCCCAAATTTATTTTTATTATTTTTATTTATTTATTTATTTTTAAGTGCGAGCTATTCGCACGTCTAGTGCGAGTGTTTCTTATTTTTGAGGATGATTTTGGCAGTGTGTAATTTTTTTTTATGTTTTTATTTTGATAAGAATGTAGAGGTTTCATAATTATTTCGATATTGTCGTAAATTTTTTTAATGAATTTTTTTTATTCTTGGAAGGATAATTGCTGGGAAAATTACTTTAATAGGCATGCGAAAGTAATAGGTTATTAGCTTAGCTGATAGTTTAGCTCACCGTTTGGAATTAGTCACTTAATCGTAGTGCTTTTAATCTTTATATTTCAATTAATCAAGTTAATACCGAGCGTTAAATTAATTGAGAAATTTAATTTTATAAGCTCATTCACTTTTAATCCACTACGTTTATTTTATTACTATACGAAATTTTTGTAGGCATATTTTTAAATGATTGCATTAATTATGTTTATCAATTTTTGCATTTAAAAATTCATTTAAAATTAAAATTTTTAATAAAAATATCATGTTTTCACTCACTTTATGTATTGCGCAATAAAAGCCACTTTTTTATAGAGTTAAATAAAACGATAGGCTGTTGTTTATTATTTTACAATATCGAGCTTCGGATTGCTGCGATAGAAAAAAATATATATATACGATCAAAGTACATGAATCGTATCGAGTATGCAGACTACACTTACGTAAAGTCAAAAAAGAATAAAAGTTTAATTTGATTAAGATACTTATTATTGAAAGCATACAATTTTAAGGAAATAATTATTATAAATTATTTTAAATTGTACAATCATTTAATTGCATCAATTGCAAAGCTATACATTTAGTTTTATTTTTTTAAAGGAAATCATTTCACTCTCATTTATTTATTACTAGAAATTCTTAAATACATATTAATAAATGAAATAATTATATGACTACTAAAAAGAAGAAATTAAAAAGTTCATACGCATAAACGCCTGAATACTAACGAATAGAGCATTAAAACAGATAGGTCGAATTCCGCGAACTTGCATAAATAATTGTGCATACAGCGAAAGCGTACGCATATTATCGTAAAAAGACGAAAACATTTTAAGAGACTGTGGCGAATAAAAATTTTATGAATTGCTCTTCTCTAACGAGGAAGAGAAGTAAAAAGTCTGTAAAAACGCACATATCAAATGACTTTCCTTTGTACTCGAATAGATAAAAAAAAAACACTTTCAGTGAAGATTTATTTCACTCGAATTGAGTGATGATTTATAATTTCGTGCTATAAAATCATATAAGAAATTTTATACTAAATATTCCCTCCCATTGCGACATACTATGTAAGGATAATTACTCATAAACTATACTGATGAATTGTTGATCAACTATTAATAAACTATTTAATTACAATAATAAAATATCTGACTAATGGCTAAAAAGTGCAGGTAAATTGTTTATATGAATAAATAAATCAGCTGTTTAAAGTAATTAAACATTTTTTTACTTTACAAGTAACTTATAATAAGCACAAGTAAGCCGCAATACTTTTGTTTATTATAATCTGGTCATTATCTCACTATTCAATTGATAGCTATACATAATACCGCTAAAATTTCCAGAGACCAGAAAGTCAAGTTGAATTAGTGAAAACCCACTGAAATTAACGAAAACTTCTCCACTAATCACTGACTCCTACATAAACCACTCATTCCTCAATTTTCAGATTTTCAGCAAACTTCCACTAATTCAACTTTAGGCAGTTCGATCCTTAAGAAAAACACGTCCATCCAAAGTGTATGCCACCCAGATAAGAAAGAGAAAAAAAAATCACTCCGTCCTTGCCGATGCAGCGCACTAATTACCGTATCGCTCCACTTACTCAGCAGCACTGCGCGAACGCCCGAACCACCGTCACCGGCGAAAAAACACCTCCGAGACCTCGTCCACCACGTCGTCCTCCGTCGAACCTCCAACTCCCAAACAAACCCCAATCGATCCCCCGCACGGGGATCCCCATCCGAAGTTTGAAAAAATAAATTAATAAATAAATAAATCACACTTCCGCACCTGAAGCTTCGCTCGAAGCGCGCACTTTACTTCGACGTCGCCGGCGCTTTGTTTTCCCGCTGCGGGCGCAGGTTTCACGCGCGAGAAGTGAGAGAGAGAGAGAGAGAGAGAGAGAGAGAGAAGAGAGCCGCTCGTGTGTGGGCGACGCGACGGAGTGCACGCGATTGTCGGAGCCGCTCGATCGACGCCAACGCTTCGCCGATCTCGCTCTCGTTACCCGCGGATCCGCGTTTCTCTCCACCTCCTCCGCCGCCGTCGGTCATTCTAGGCACGCGACAAATGCGCCGCGGCGGGGTGGGGCGCCGGGCGCTGAGACTTTTTTTTTTGCGCTCCCCACGCGCGCCTTCGCGGGTAAGTGGCCGATCGCCTTTATAGATTTATTTGTATATTTATTTATAATTATATTTATTTGTTCATTTAAATATTTCTACGGACTGTATTATATAATAATCCTTCAGATATACAATCTGTAAAAGCATTATACCTATCCTGTAAATCTAAAAATGTGAAAATTCACTTAGGAAATGTGAATGATGATATTTTGCATGGGAAAATTCGTCCACATATTGAAGCAGTGGACGAAATTTGACATGAAAAATGTTATTATTCACATTTTGCAAGTGGATTTCACATTTTTAGATTCAGAAAGATGAAGATAATCTTAAATAAACTAAACTACTATAATCTTAAAACTAAACTTAAAATCTACGTGTAAATGATCAAAATGTAATGGATTTTGCACTCCTGGGAAAGGAGTTAAGAATAGAATAAAAATTGAAATTTGTTTTACAATTCTATTCCACTATTGGCTAATGAATTCTAATCTTATAAACCGGAAGTCTGTGTCTGTAAACAATTGTACAAAATCTTATAAACTATAATAGTCCATCATAATACTTCATGCAAGTCAAACTTGGATGTGCGATACACAGATAAAAAGAATCCTTCATGACAAAGTCGCTGACTTAATAGTTAGTGAATGTGACTTTAAATTCCACCAAATAATTTGGGAATTAACAATTAAGAAATTGACTATTTGTTGTATAAGTAATTGATTATTTGTTGTATTATTGATTATAAGTAAGGCGTGCTTGTTAATAAATATTTCTTTACTGTCAAGAAATAAATTTTTACTTAAAACGGCGAACGATGAGAAAATTGACTGTCAAATAAATGACGATTTTCTCTTGAATCGTTCTTTTTATCTGTGTAGGATTTCTTAACTTGATATGCAATGAAATGTAGAAACTTTTGTCGAACCGATTTAATCTTCCTACACAACCCAGGCGTGTGAGGAGAACAAATTGGAACAATACATCAATATATATTTATTTATATATTTATATTTATTGCGGAGATAAGGGGGTACTTACATCGGACTCGGCGAGGGAGAGAAAGTGAAGAGGACGGCTCAATTGCGCTGATTTCGCGCAGTGAATTCTAATAGGAACCTGGATTCGAGGAGTAATTTTGTAAATTGTCGATTGGAGGGATCGGTTTTAGTTGTTGCTGAATTTTGGGAGACGGATATTTTTTGCGAAAGATTTAATTTATTTATTTGTTTTCTCTATTTACTGTCAAGTTCATTTTAATAATATATGAAATAATAGTGTTATTCGATCCCAGCCATAATTCGAATTCTGTAGGTTTGTGTATATCAAGATATCTGTTAATTAGTAATAGACTTAAAAATCGAATAGAGAAACTATCATTAAGACGAACGGAATTGTTTTTAATAATTAGCTGTCGAATACAATTGAATTATAAAAAGGAATTAATTTTTCACTGGAAAAAAAATGAAAGTCTGTAAACATTCTTAAGACTCCTCTTCCACAGTCTCAAAATATATTTCATTTTACATAAGAATAACCGAAAAGGAACTCTAAAACACTGATCATGTATCACTCTCACTATTTAAGAACAGCTACATGACACGCATTTTTCGTCAAATCCTTAAAAGGGGAGAAATTAATATGAATGCCAAAAGAATTGAAGATCTTGATATTGCAAACATGAAAACATCTGTATAAAAGTGTTCTTAAAAATCATATAAATGGCTTTTGTGAAAATAGTAAACTTTAAGGTACTCAGTTTCAAAACAAATTATCTTATTTTTAAATTTTATCATTTTTATTTAAAATACAGTTAGTTTTAAAATGTTTGCTACTACTAAAATGTTCACTACATGTTTGTAAATTTTCGCCTTTTTTATTTATTGATTCATGACAAGCAAATGCCAAAATGACCTAATTCTACAGTATTACTTGATTCCATAACTTTTTTTAGATCAGTATATCTTCTTTCCTTTCATTACTTCATTGGATCTGTTTCAAATTATTTTACTTTATCGGTGCTTTTTTAATTGGACTTCTTTTATTTTGTAGGCAACATAACAACAGCTTAATTAAATTAAATGCAATGAAACGTAAAAAATTTGATAAATATTCGTGAAGTTGTAATAAAATTCATCTTTATTGAATTATCAATTTTTTTAATTTACTATACGATTAGTATAAAAAAAATATTTTCATTTTAAAGCTTGCAAATTTTTATTTGTTACTTTTCCAAAATTAGAAAATATTTTCAGAGAAACATTACAATTTTATAAAAGATTATTACATTAAATGCGAGGACGAGATGTTTGATACGACCGATATAGTGCTGCAAAAAAAAATCCAATGGAACAGTTTTAAGTAATTTACTTGTGCAAATTTATTGACCTATGTAAATTTAATTTTTATTGGATACTTTACAATTATTGCCTCGTGAAAGATAACATTACGGCGCATTAAATGCAATAAAAATAAGTTTAAGATTATGTTCCCTGTAAAATATACAATTTCAGACAACATTAAAACAATGTTACTTTTTTTATATTTATGTCTTCATTACAGTTACAACAGGCGACAAAATAAAATCTCCTTTCATCACTGTAACAATTACTTAACTATCACCAACAAATCGCGAAATCTTAAAATCTTCAAGAACAATTTATACCAATGAATAATTAAATCAATTTAATGAAACAAATCACTTTTTTGCGAAAAGTCGAAGAGATCAGCATCATCGACATTTACGCACCGATCGAATTTACGCGTACCGTCTGCAATTTGCATAAATCAGAATACGAAAACGAAGCCTTCCCCGTTGGAGCTCTTGCGCATCCATAAAGTATACGGCCTCAAGGCCCTTTCGATTACAAAGGAGAGAAATAAAAAAATATCGGAACTTCGTCGATGCGGACTCGCTCGTCATGCGAGCCACTCTATTGTAACCGACGAAGCGGAGGCTACGTAAAAGTCGTAATTTCTTTTCGAGACGCCGCGCGGTAATAAAATTCCCCGTCGACGCGCGGCTGTGTGTCGAAGGCCCTCGAGGAACTTGAAAGCACCCGCGCGAAATTAGAATGTATCGCCGGACTAGAAACGTTTGGCGATGTACGACTCAACGATGAGAGGATAGAACCGCCTGATTTACGCGTCCATAACAAAGGAATTGATTTTAATATTTTTTATTTATTTATTTATTTAAGTCGTTAAACGCGCTATTATGTAACCCAATACACAATATAATATATAATAAACCTTAACTATAACAGTTAGTTAGTTTATATTAAATATAGTTATATTAAATCAAAATTCAATCGTATGAGAGCGCAGAGCTTTTTTTAAATTCACCGATGTTCATGCTTTTATAAAAAAAAAAAAAAAAATTCGAAAAAAGTTTGTTATATGTATGACGTAACGTTATCATATTGTATGTTGTGTGTTTTATAAACAACACTCTACTTTTCTAAAAACAAATACATTGTTTAATAAGAAAATTTAGAGCTTGCGAAATGTGAAACTGGAATTAGTTAATATTTTTGTTATAACAAATTTTTCGAAAAAAGCTACGGTACTCTATGATTGAACAAGAAAATGTAGAACTGGTGCAATGTAAAAAAATAGGTAATATTTTTTTTATAAAAATTTATGCCTTTTTTTCTAGATGAAGAAACGACATTCAATTATATACTTGTTGAGAGCAAATGGTGAGAAAAATTTTAGGAGTAATTTTTATTCTTATAAAAGTTATGTAAGGAATAACTTGACAGTTTAAATTACTACAAAGCAATTTCCTCGTAAACTTATTTAGCTTGTAATATTAGTATAAATTTCTATTATACTAAACTAACAAAAAATGCTACATTTAAAGGTACAGCTGCGAAGCATTTTTATTATAATTTTCGCGTGCAATCTGAATTAATTAACATTTGACAAAATTTCCAAAATTAAATTAAAATAATTTTCTTCCTCATTTTTTCCTCCTCCGTATATTAAATGGTTCTTCATTTAAAAGGCATTTGTTTACCAAAATTTCTGCATAAGGTAAATGGTACCCGAAGAAGAAAGTGGGCCATTTTACATACTCCAATATGATGTCAAAGGATACTGCGAAGCTAATTTATTAAAAATGACAAACACTAGTGGCAAGTTACATTGAACAACGCAGCCTCTTTTCGATCCTTGTAAGATAAATGATTTACGTTAATATTGCGCTTTACCAAATATAGTCACTGGCTGTTACAATGATAAAATAATTTAAACGGACATATTCAAACTTAATTGTTACGTGTGAAATAATTTCAAGTATTTATAATATAATTAAAGAAATTTTATGAAGTCTATTAA
>JAWWEP010007342.1:0-22173 GCA_035582995.1 Sycophila quercilanae | reverse complement strand
ATATATATATCAGTGACGCCGGGAATAAGGTAACGAGCACGCATTCATTAAAAAAACAAAAATGTGACATCTGCGTCAAACGGACAAGTCTATTAACGTCTGTGTTACACCAGTGGCCGATGGCAATTTCTTGGTCGACGCACGTGCGTCAATCCACGAGCAATTAACGGCTTCGTTACTTTATCGTCCGCCAACTTTCCCGGACGCCCGATTTAATCTTCGACGATACGCATTCTTCCAGCGCAGTTTTTCTTTCTGTATTTGGTCAGTAATCTCTTCGGTCCCTCTAAATTTTGTTCCAGTGAAAATTTCACTGATTTTTCGAAACAGTTTTCACTGTCGAATAGGGAATTTTCAGAATTTTGCATTTGTTTGGAATTTAATTAAATATTCTCACTGATTGTAATTTGGAGTACGAGATTTCGAGGTACATGTAACAGTTTCCAGATGGATCCTTCAGTTGAGTTATTCTCTTTAAAAAGAACATTTAATTTGTTTTTAAATTGAGAATTTATAATAAACAGCTGTTGTTTGATCTGAATGAAACATCTGAAAATGTTTGTTATTATAGTTTGTTTCGTTATTAAATCACCTACATTCCAATTTGTTGAACGAATATTAGGCGAAATATTGAATTTCAAATCAAATCGATAGGTCTAAATTACTAGCTGTAATATTCCGATAAAAGCGCGCAAATTTAACAAGTATCATCACATCAGTTCCTGATTCACGCGTAGGCAGGGCTGTATCAGTAATATCAGTTCAAAAATGAGAAAAAAATATGAATCGCGATACATATCACTAGTTTTAACGAGAGCAAGCGTAGCGCGTATAATGAGAGTATTTAAACGATAATTTATTATGTATATTTACTACACGTACATATCAATATACAATAAAAAAAAAACAAAAGATTATATAAATATATACATTATACACATTATAAAAGACATACTGGAATCGATATACATTATAAATTTTAAGACGTATACATACTTGTGCGACGAGGGCGTACACATTCGAGCGATACGTATAGATCTAAATTTTATTAAAATTATATATACGTGTACCGTGTAAATAGGATGAGACTTCGAACGCAAACATTTACAGTCGCACACTTATTCGTACACATGCGAACGTGGAGAGAATGGGAGAAGCGAGAGTTACGCGAGCGTACGCACACGTCACGCGACATTCACACACGCACACATGCATACATCCACGTTGAAAAAAGAAAGGAAGTACCACCGAAGGGAGGAAGATGTAATTGGGTATCGAACAAACAAAAGTCTCCAGACGGTATTTAAAACGAGAGAAATGAAGAGGCAAGAACAGCTGAGGAATCTCTAGAAAATAATTTTAGCGTGTTTAATGTCATTTACGTTTTTTCATCGTCGTGTAAGTTTAACGAAAAAATAAAAGGAATAAAAAAAAAAATATGAGAAAAAATATATGCGAGAGAGTAAAGCTTTAGGGCCACTTTTTGATTACCCACGCGCGTGTTTGTTACTTTTTTGTAAAAAAGACAAGAGGAGAAGAAAAAAAACTGACGTGTCAAAGAAATTAAAAGCTCCCTCCTTGCACTTCGTCCGGTCCCGAAAAAGAAGAAAATCCTTTGAGGCGGACATCACGTCACGGATTACTTTGCAGGCTCGTCGCCCGTGAAAATACCCTCATTTACTTTGTGCGGATGGAGGTTTGGCTTCCTCATTTGCATCGCCGATTAAAAAAAAATCCTTTCGCCACTCGTTAGCCTATCAAAATCTTACCCCATCCACCCTTGTAATAATTAGATTCTTCTTCTTCTTTTTTTGTAATGAGGTGAAACGCCTATTCGTTATTGCGCTCGTTGTTTTTTTTATTGTTTTTTATAGTGTAATAGCGTCATGCGTTTGTAAATATAGTGTTCGACAAAAAAAAAATCGAGATCCACGTTCTTTCGTCCAAACTCTAAAAGTAAAAATTTATCCAAAAATATAAGAAAAAAAATGCAAAAAAACTGTTATTAGCTGAGTAAAATTTTCATGTTAGGTCACCTTTGACCGTTTACTCTAACAAGTGAAACATCTTTTTATCCATTTTAGAGTTGTTTTTTCCTGTTCGATTTCTAATCGTAGCTTTAAAAGAAAAATCGCGAATGTCCTCGTCTGTTATTGTTTAACTGCATATATACAATCGATATCCTTTTTCTCTCTTCTCTCTATATGTACATATATATAAATCTATCTATAGATCATAGAATTTTCGGAAGCTATAGGCATTACGAGTCAAACACACATATACTTTAAGAAACACTCCAAATCAATTAAAAAAGAGCAATCGCCTCTCCGCTTCAAACGTTATAATTTACTCATCTTAAAAAAAAGACCATCCCCTACAACAATCTAAATTAAATCACTGCAAAATCATGCATCTTAAAAGCAAAAAAGAAAAACAAAAAAGCCAAAAAAAAAACTGACGTATCAAAAAGAAAGAAAAATTCACCGCTCCATAGCCAAGCTCGATATAAGAATCACTGACGCACATACGAAATCACGCCTTCGCAAGAGTGAGAAACTCCCGCTGTAAAAGGGCCAGCGAGTGCTTTGCATTTGGAGGGGGCACGACAAAGCGGATTTTCCTCGCGTCTCTCCGCGCGCGCACTCAGCCGAGAATTTCCTCGCGGAAATTGCCGGCGCGAAAATGCACGCGTGCCGGCATCGATCGCGCCCCTCGCAGCTCCTATTGATCAAACATCCCGCGGGAGCCGGGAGCTCTCTCGGAGCCCCCGCAATCCCGCGATTGTAAATTTTCAGCGGGATGGCGCTCGGAGACCCTTTCTTTTTTTTTTTTTTTCTTTTTTTTTTAATCTCGGTCGAGCGTCGCGGGCGGCCGGCGCTTTTGTTCGAGCGTGCCGCCAGCGATTTTCATTATCCCGCGGCGATCAATCGTCGCCGCGCCAGTTTGTTTTGACTCGAGTCTATGTGTATAAAGGTGTAGCCTCTATATAAGCCCCGGAATCTTATTCGCGCGTTATTAAGATATCGTTCTTGGTTTTTCCGTTTTATATACATTTTAGTCGAAGAGCAAAATTTATTCACTGCGGAAGAAAATAAATTATTATATTGAACCTACTGCGGGCTGTGTATTAAATATTTCTTTGATATTTAATTTAAAGAAAGTGTATTTGCTTTTTTTATACAAAAGGAGGTGCTCTATATTTGAATTAAAGAAATAAACTATTAAATTAAAGAAATTTCCTTTGAGTCAAAGAAACCGATTTTCATTGATTTTTAATATAAAAAAAGAAAAATTCTCTCAATGAATTCTATCGTGCAAAACCTTCTAAATAAATGTAAAGTGAATTTGCCCCGTGTATAATGTAAAAAAAAACAATAGATGATCACGTAAAATCCGTAAATTTCGCTTATCGTAATCGCGTTTAGAGAAAATCGACGCGCCGACGGGTGATTGATTCGTTTCCTTCTTTGTTTTCTTCCGCAATAAAAAAAGGAAAAAAAACAGCCGCCTCATCCGCTCCTAATTGCCGAAGCATTTCTGTTCCGGGAGCTGCATACACACCTCCTCTGATGTCTGCCTGACGATTCCATCCGCTCGGCATATAGAAGTATATTATACACACGAGGCACTCAAACCGCGAGCGCAGATAAGAATCGCGCGTCGCTCCTCCGTGATATAATTTGTCGATGAAATGCGCAGCGTCATCCGACACAATGAGCTTGCAGCGCTTGAAAAATATCAGGTCGTTTGGAAAATAAGCCGCGCGCACGAGCGGGGAGTTCACGAGGGGATAAAAGCGCGGCCGACGCGATAAATTAGACGGCGGCATACTCCCCGGTGATCGCGACGGGGGAGGAGTGTGTAACCGACGAGGAAAATCCGCGGGCGGTCCCCGTATTCGCCTCTCCTAATTAAAGTCATGCGCCGCGGCAATTACCGGCGGCAATGCCCTCTCCCCGGACGATATGGGCTCGAAAGCGCGGGATTTTTTTTAAATCGCCCGGAGCTTTCGCTGGACGTTTTAAAAGTATACAGATTCGCGCTTCGCTCTTTTATAATTGAACCGTTTCTTTTTTTTTTTTTTTCATCCTACGGTTGCAATGTTTGATGAGAAACAATTAATTGGGGAAGCGAAGCGAGAATTTTTCGTCGATCTCGAAGGACGGACGTGTGCAGTGCACTCTGCAAGCTCGCAGCTTTGGAGAGCCGGTGTGCAGAGCGGTGGAAAGTAAAAGCTTTGTCAATTGCCACGGCATAATTAAGACAACTCGCTCTCACTCTTTTTCAAGCTTTTCTGTTTTTTTTTCCCCCTCGCTGCACGGTGTGTGACACGGTTAATTCCTCCGTTGCTATTGGAGGACGAGGCGAGGTGTCTTAAATAAATTTCATTTGACTCATTTAGCCGACAATTAGCTCCGCGATCTTATTATTTTTTCAAATCAGGAGTCGGCGCTTTAACCGCGCTCCCGCGGAAAGTAAAAGCAAGCGGCTCCTGAAACTCGATTCTCTCAAAATTCCTCAATTATAGAAGCTGCCGCTAAGCGCCGCGACTAAATAAATCATACGCACTCCGAAAATAACCACCTTGACACGAAAAGCTTAAAAAAAAAAACAGAATTTAATCGACTCTCTGCTCACTTAAGCGACATTGCATTTCACGCGAGAATTGATTCTTCGTTAATTAAGGACATCGCTCGTAAAAAAAAATAAGGTAATAAATAAAACAGGAGATACGACTGCGCGCGCGCCAAGGGCGGGTGAGAGAAAAAAAAACGCTTCGACGCCGAGGGCCGGAAGCCATTCCTCAGGAGCGCGCGCAATCGATTTCGGCGCTCAAATTTACGCGGCCCGACGAGAAGCGCAAACCAGTCGCGTCTATAATACACGCGCAGAGATCGGCATCGATCGGGAAAAAATAAAAACTGGTTTGCCGCTGCCTACCCGCCCCCGTGAAGCTGCCAACGAAGAGCCTCCGGGTGCTTATATACGAAAAACAAGCGACCCTGCCGCAGCTGAAATTTAACAAAATCGGTGGCGGGCACGACTATCGTCAGGCCACGTTCGCGAGACGAAAGCTCAAAAAAAAAAAAGTTTTTTAAAAATTCAAAGTGTCGTAAAAGCAATACTACAGGGTTGTTCGAGGGAGATATTATAATATTATAAAAGTCGTCGATGTAATTTTAAATCTTCTGACGATTTTTACTTTTGCACGGGGCACTATCCCGTCGCAATTTTTTTAGAGTGAGGTATCGTATACACAAGAGGCTCACCGGTGCGAGTTTATTTAAAAAATAAAAAGAAAACGACGTCAAGCAATATCGCAAAAAACAAACAAAAAAAAAAAAAAAAATGGAAAACCAGATGCGCAGTTATAAAGAACCGACAACGACTATACCACGTTTTTGAGGATACACCGACTTTTTTGGTCTCGTTAAGAGTGCGCACAGAGTAAGATGATAAGTCATTACAATTGTACGTCGCTTTTACTGCAAAATAATATATCGATGTTTTTTCGGTCGGCCGACGCGAAACGCACACCTCCTTAAGAGTGGTGCGCGGCCCTTTTTTTGTATACGGCGAATTTTCGACGCGAGCGAACAGATCGACGGATGCGCGCCGAGAGCAATTGGGCTCGAGGCCTCCCGCTCCCTCCTGAGGGGGCGATAATTGCTTCCGGGCAGGGGAGCGGCGAATCCAATCGAGGGCTGCTTCGAAGCTAATTTTTGTCCTCCGTGCTTTCTTCCTCGATTTGTTTTCCCTTTGTTTTCGCGCGAGCGAAGTGCCACTCGGATTGATTGTTTGATTTCAGGTGGCTGGAGCTTTAATTGACGAGTCTTATCCTTCAAGGCGAGCGTTTGGAAATATACAAATTGTATCTTCGATTTTTTTTTTAATTTGCGAAATTATTAAAATGTATTGGATATAAAAGAGACTTCACTCCGCAACAGTGATATTATTATTTATGTGTAAGAGTATGTGTGCGAATGATTTTCTCTCTTTTTTTTATATATATAAATTTTATATTAAATTTCATTTGTATGAGTACAAATCGAGCAGCTCTCGATGGAGACTTCAAAAAGCTTGAAAAGAAAGCAGAAAGGAGTGGCGCAAAAGTCGATGTACCACGAAATATTTCGATTGGATTAAACAAACAGTGAAAATTGTACGGTCGCATAGCAATTTGAACCTATTTTGTACGTTTATATGCAGTTAAATAATATACATGTGTATTATCGATGTTAATAAAAACCTTGTATTAAACACCAAGTGAACGCGCGCACCAAATTGCATTGTACCGCGCCAGCAAAAAGTAAAAAAAAAAAAAAAAAAAAATTCAACGAACTCCGGAACAAAAGTAATGCCGATGAAGCACAAAATAAAACCGGAACATAAAAGTGTATCCAAGCCCAGTGCACGCCTCAAAAGGCGAGGCGCGAGGGAAATGCAATTGGTGCGCGAGCTCGCTGCGAAGATAAAAACTTTTCAGGATCCACAGATATTCGAAGTAAAACAAAAAGAAAAAAAAAGATATCCTTCTGAGTGGAGTTATAACGCAATTGACGATTCCTTATAGTCCTCGAAACTCTTCGATGCTTCCCAGCGATTTGAAAAAAAAAAGAAAAAAAAAAAACAAAGTGCGCCGCGCGCACGCCGCTCGTTTTTAATTGTGGTTCAATCGTTCGATTCCCCTTTCAATGACGATGTGTATGTTTAGCGGAAAGATTATTAAATGACAAATGAAATATTATTGTGTATAAAATAAAAGCGGCGATTGGCCCGAGGAATTTCCTTCGACGAGCTCGGGGTCCCGAGATTCCTCGTGATAAATTTGCTTTGACTAAAAAAAAAAAACAAAAAAAAAAAATGAATAAATAAATGAACAAAAAAAAAAAAAAAATCCGTTTTGACAATCGAGTTGTATCATTGATTTATTCCCTTTGCTCCTGCGATCCTTCATCACTGTATGAAACGCTTATTATTTATTTATTATTTATTATTTATTTCGATAATGGTTTTTATACAAAATTTATAATAAAGCTTTATTTATAATAATTTTATTTACGTTAATTTTTATATTTATTATTCTGTTTATTTCGAAATGTTTGTGAAATGAGATTTTATTTCACAAGATAAAATTAAATTAGTTATAAAAATGTCATTTACCGTCTTCTTTTATGCAATTTACTTTGCGAGAACATCCTTTTACATTCTTATTAGACTACTTATCATAATTGGTTCTCTTTTTGCACTACATTTTCTACTAATTACTGCAGTGGGAGTAAGCCCGTAAATTTACAAAGCAAATAAATAAATATTTTTATTTCATTAACTTATTTAATCTTTTTTCCAAGTAGCTAATTAAACACTGCATTTAAATGTTTTTGCATTTAAATGTTTAAATATGCCAGTGCGAAAATGTATTTAATTTATCGAAAATTAATAAGCTATATTTATAAGCTATTAAAATATTAACAAGCTTTTATTTATATAAGCTTATTATTTAATCATTCAACGTTTTTAAAATTAAAATTTAACGTTAAGAAAATTTAAAAAAAAATAATATTAAATTATTTTATTTAATTTGCCTTCCAAATAATTTTAATATAAGTATTTTTCGGACGTATAACATTTACACAAATCATTATTTTCTCCAGTAAATAAATTTCCATGAAACTGACGATTCAAAGCAATATTTGGGCAAATATTTCTATAAGTATCAAAATAAATTTTTATCGCATCATTTGCAAATATTCTCTCGGAATATACGTAATACATATACAGTTCATACAGTGCGATATGGGCACGGTTTCTTTCGCAGAGATTGCCGGCTGACGAAAGCGTCGAGACTCGTCGAGAGTACCGAGAGAAGATACATTTATACGTTGCGTCAGGCAAATTCTCACGGTCGAACGATCAAAAGTGCCTGGGGGAGGGCGATTGCACCGCAAGTTCCATTATCTACATATATATACCAGGATGGCTTTCGCACTGCACTATTCACCTTCCTCGCATCTCGCCTATGTAGTATATACCTGTATAGGTACACCCTCCACCGAATTTCCGCGAAATGTCGATTGCAGACCGCGAGGCTGCGCGCCGCGCATGCGCACGCCGCGGCCCTGACCGACCTAACCTGATCGCCGAACGCGCGGGAAAAAGGCTCGCGGTGATATCGGCCGCGGAGTTGTCCAAAACTGTCCTCGCGAGGGTAGCGTCGATAAGGCAAGGCAAGAGTCGTCCAGTGGACACGGAGCGAGTGAAAACTGCTGGAAATTGAAGAACTCTGCGGCGCGGAGCAGACTCATGGGAACGGTGCCTCCGGTGCTTTCAATGCAGGTATTCGTCGGCTTTTCGAAAGTCACTGCACTCGCGGCGAAAAATGTGCCGGTTTTAACCTCAGCGAACCACCCGCGGACTTTTTCGCAATGACGTCCGTGCCGTACATATCGACCATATCAAATGCACACATTAGAAAATTGGGTATGTTGCTTAATTTACATTGTTTAATGTACGCTGCGAAGTAGATGTCTAACCTATCGGCTCTGTTTACTTTTGGAGCAGTTGTCAAGTCGATCGTTTACTAATAAAAGTTTGATGTGTTTTTTAATATTTTTTTATTGGGTATATTATTGTTTCTCTCTATTTCTTTTTATAAGATCATCCAATTGAAGAAATTCGACTGAGGCAGTTGAATAATATTATTAGTAAATTAAATCTTGGCTTTGAGTGTGATTGCAATGCTGTCAAAAAGGAACTGGTTGCCAGGCTCTTCAAGTGGTTTTCAATCGAGCCTGTCGTTGAAGAAGAAAAAGTACTGGATTTAATGATAAAGTTGATTGAGGTAAATTTATTACTTAATTTTGTAATCGAATGGTGTGTATGAAATTGTAATAATATCAATTTTAGACAGAAGATGGAAGTTACTTGAATTCTTTTGGAAGAATTAGATTTCTAAATGAATTAAGAGATTTAAGAGCAAAAATACATTCACAGTGGTACGATAAACTAAATCATTTGGAAGAAATTACAAGCAAATTTGTGCAAAATTATGGGGTACTTGTTTATTTATATCTTCTAATGAATTTAATCAATAAAATACATGTAAAATTTACTTCTTCGAATGATTATAGGCTTTACCGGCTATTGCGTATGAAACATCAGAGAGTAATTACGACCAACATCGTCATAATGATGCTGCAGAATTAAACAGTTTTAATCAAACTGCTGTATCTCCATTAGACAGGTAAATAATACAAATTTTCTTAAAATGATTAAAAATATTTTTTTGTGAATTTAAAATTAATAAATGAAATTATATCTAGTTCTGTGCCATTTGAGTTAACAATGAATTGCGGTGAAGGAACTATTGTACCAAGAAGATCTGATAGTAGTGTCAAATGGTTGGTGATGCCTTGGCAAATCTTGAATTCTTCTGATAAAGGAGTTCTTTTCGCTTTAGAGAATTCATTAAATAAGGAAGATATTGGAGAAAAAATAAATAGCTGTCGGTTTATTACAAATATAATGCTGCAAGACTTTCCAGCTGAAATATTTCTCCAAAGACCAATGGCTGTACATGTAAGTGATTTGCATTTTAATTTTATAAGTAAAAAAATAATTATTTAAAATATTTATTTGTAGATACTACTAGTGCTTCTAGAGTCACATAAAAATGAACCTAGTCTGCAGTCAGAACATTTAATAATTGTAATATTAAAAACATTATATAAATTAACTCGTTCGCTTAGGTTTAGAATATATTACTACTGCGATCCAAGTATAGCACACAAAGCCCAAAAGGTAGTCCAGATTTTGAATTTTAATGAATTCATTTATTAGTCAATTGTAAATTAAGAAACTTATTTTTTGTAGATTTTATCTAGAAATTGGGATATTGAAAGAGATTTATTACAACAAGAAAGGGTGAGCCCAGAAGGTGAACCACCATATCAAAATTATCAATCAAGTCAAACAACGGTAAAAACTATATAATAATTTTAGTTTTAAAAATACTTTGTATAAACCTAGTATTTTTAGTAATAATAAAGTAAGTAATATTTTTAGAGGTCATCAAATAGAAGTCCTAGTCTAATTGATTTTGCAGAAGATGCTGAATTGCAAATGCAGCAAATGTTCATACCTCACTACTGTACAGAAACATTAATTAGTATTCTTAAGTTAGTAAGCATTCAAAATGATTCATGCCGTCCGTTGGAAATAATGAAATATATAACAGATTTAGTATATGAATTAATTCAGCTACTAATCACAAGCATCATGCCTACAGTGTGGTTCTGTAATGATAACGTAGCATTAAAAATACATGAAAATATAAAAATTTTACTTGAATTACTAAGTGAAATTTTAGATGATTTTGGGCAATTTGGTAATGTTGATGGTTATAGAGCAACTTATTTATTTTTTTTATGGGTTGCAGTAAAGTTAATGAGCAACATAGTGCCTTTAGAATTAGCAGATCAAGTCATTCCAAAAAAAATGAAGCTAACAATTTGTAGTGCTATTATGGATGCGCCTATTTATTTGATGTATTCATCATTGCACACTACATTACAAGAATATGCAAGGGTACTTAATATACTCTATTTTAATTTCTAATCACGATTTAATGTTATGATTTACATGTAATTTTTTTATTTCAGAGATTTTATGGTACTCAAGAAAGTGTATCCGTAAAATTATTAGATGAAACTCGTTTGATTACAAAATCTTTGAAAGCTGCGATTTCTTTAATGAAAACTGTAAAGGAACAATCTCATTCAGAAGAATTAAAATTAGTCTATTCGTCAAAGCTCAGTCTCCTTTACCATAAAAACTTGAAACTAATAAGAAAGTTTATAGGTCTGGCTCAAAATAAAACTGGGTTAGTAATTGCAAATTTAAAGTTGATTCACTTTCAATTATGAAAATGAATAAATTTTATTATAATTTTTTTATTTTTAAAGGTACAAATTGAGTGTTGAAGATAAAGATATAACAACAAAAATGCTACTATCACTATTAGCACATAATGACGATGAAATTCAGGAAGCTACATACACTGAATGTTATTCTGTGGTAGTAAGTACCCTAGGAGTTGAGTACAACACCGGGAGTAATTGGAGAAATTTAGCATTTTTAATAGAACCAACTGTACTTACTGAACTAATTTGTCACGGAACAACGCACGAAAATAAAAAAGTAAATATGTCTTTTAAATTGCAGCAAAATTATTTAGAAAACTTTTTTACATTATATTACTTCTTTTAGATAAAAAATATGGCAGAGGATATTCTACTATACTTATTAAAAGGGAAATCTCAAATGTCAGAATCTGGATGGTTAAAATTTTTAGAATCCTTAATACCAGTCTTACCTCTATTGCAATGCCTCGTGGATCCATCTCCCTTAGGCAAGGCAATTTCAAATATGTTAGATCCTGATGTTTACGCTAGCATTAAAATTCCCTTCATCGAAGTAATTACTCCTTACTATTCTTTTACTTGTATATGAATTTTTAATCAATCTACATCTTTTTTATGAAGGTATTAAAAGGAAATATTAGACTGTTGTTCTCTCCAATGTCGGACACAAGAGACGAGGCCTTGTATCGGCTACTCTGGTTACTTGCTCAAGAAAAAAACTCCGCTCAAAAATTACCGCGGCTGACGTCACTGCAGGGACTTCCTCTCGGTTCACTTTGTGTATTCGATAAACAATCTTGCACAAAAAAAGTGGAAGGAACTTATCAGGTTTAATATTTAAATAGAAAAAGAATTCATAAAAGTTTATAATATTCACTAATGAAGTTTATTAATTGCAGAGAAGTTCCTTAGTCTCTGTTCTTGAAATGCTGCGATCATCCAATATTGATCCAAAAATGAGGAAATCGGCATTAGTGCAAATTAGTGTGATGTTATCCGATTCTTCTTTACATAATATTTTCATCTCAGAGAATGGCTTACCACTGATTCTAGACATTTTTTCTAAATCTTTAGTAAATAGCGACTTTTTTAATTAAGAAAAAGAATCTTAGCGCAAATTAATTTACCTATTTTTTTTTTAGATTGAAAAAGAATTTGCAAACTATCCAGATTCTGTCATAACTGCTGTAACAATATTGAAACTTCTTGCCTCTTATGAATGTTCCATTAGGATTGACTTGTCAAATAGAATTGATGTTTATTACAATGTCTTAAGAAGTAAGATTTTTTCAATTAAGATCTGTCTAATTGAAATATGATAATACAAAAAAGTCACTATATTTTTTTTCACTTCATAGGTTTGTTTCTGTATCCAAACAACGAGACTGTTAAATTGGATGCTTCTCAACTTCTTACGCTCTTGCTTTACAATGGTTACATTATGCGACTTACAGAAAGAACTTTAAATAATCCTTTCAATATTTCATTACCTTACATCATAACCGTAAACATGAGACTTCCATTCACTTGTAAAGCGCATTGGAAAAGCAGCGTGCATAAGCGAACCGATGTGTCAAGTGAGATTAATTAACATTTACTGCCTTTTTATTTCTCTTTTCAATTACTAATGATACCATTTCTTAGGTTTACACAGAAGCAATCCTGTCGCCGTTAAATTTGTACGAATATATTGGGCTTGGGAATGGAACGGTGGTGAGAAAACTTTGTGGAAGAAGTGGAAAGACATTAACGATCCTATGATTTCGGAAAATTTGATGATTCGAGAAATCGAACTTGCTACTTTAACTCATACTTCTCTTCACTTTTGCCTGCAGCAACAATTGTACAACATCCAAAACTCTATGACTCATACTGAAGTCACTCGAGCTATAGACTTCCTTACAATGTATGTGAGCAGATTTTCACATATTTTTTCTGGCAAATCTTAAAAATTATTATTTCTTACAGATATTTGAAGCTGTGCAATTTATTGAATTATGCACACGTTGAAAATATTTATCAACTTCCTTGGGCGAATACGTTTGAACGTTTCTTACAATCTCATCCCACTCGCAAAGAAGATAATGAACTTTTAGTTAATGTTCTTAACTTTCTTCACATGTACATTAAATTTGTTAATAATGGTAACAAATATATATTTGTTTTTTATTCGATTATATACAGTTATTAAATTAATAAAAAGATTAAAATTTCTTGTAGAAGAAGCGATGTGGCTTTGTAAAGCGGTGAAACATATGATGAAATCACTGGATAAATGGTTTCACGACAGTGGAAAGGGTAATGAAGATATTCATCAGTCTTTACTCAGGCTGGCACGTGCGTGCTCGACAATAGATATTAATGAAAACGATGAATCAAAATGTTCTTGGATAAATTTCATTAAGTATGTTATCCCTGACTTATTTGGTAACGAATTTTACAATTTAGGTAAGACTTTTATAACGATACGACTTTTATAAAAATTCGTTAATATTGTTTTTAAACGTTATTTTTCTTTTATTGTAGCTTACCTCGATTGGGTGCTGTCTACGTTGACCTACGTAATTGGAAAATGTCGGTGGAAAAATAACAAAGATATGCTAATGTCTGTAGGAAATGCTATAATCAAGCTAGTGCTAGCTTTTCAAATGGAAAGCAGTGTCAGTTTCAAGGGCCTAACAATCATCAGAGATTGTGTAGTTTGTTTTAACCACGTGCTCCACCAAATGCAAATCAATCTAAGCAAAAATGTAAATAGAAAATATTTAGCTAAAATATCAGTCTAAAATACTTTGCATACCGCCCAGTGTAATCAGAGAGAAATAATCAAATAATTCGTTTTCCAGCACTGGATGAATTTTTGGTACAACGAAAATCAGACGTTGAGTTGGTTGCCGGTGATGTGGAAGAGCCGCGATCCTCTAGTGCGCGCTTCGTCGCTACAATTGCTCGCAAGCTTGATCAACGGCCCTCATACAGCGTTACAGCTCTTGAATGCAATCGATACGTCCCCCGGCGAACTCTGTCACGCGCTACTCTACTTCATAACCACCCAAGAGGAGTCATGCATCGTCAAGGAGGAAGCCTGTCTGGCGATGAGCAATCTAATAAGGAATTCCAATACAATAGCCTTCCAATACGTAAGTGTCCCCTACCGAGAACAGCGAGCAATTTGGATTCTCCCGTACGCTTCATATTTGTTTACGGTTTTTCCATGAAGTATGATAATTGATTTTTTTTATATGCGAATTTGTTGACTGTTAATCGACGACTGTAATGGATATGTGATTTGCGATTTAATTAATGAGTTTTGTAAATTAATGTTTCAGGTCGACGCTTTGAAACCCAGTGCAATTCTGACTTACGTCAAGGACCACAATGTATATCACGAGATCGCCGTTATGTGTTCAAATTTGTATTTATTAGCTACTTTAGATCCTGATATGTGCGAAAGCACGGAAACCGAAGGTTCGCAAACCCAATCTCTGGCGAGTAGTCGTACGACTGCGTCTATGGTTCCAAAAACTATTTATTACTTGTACAAATGCGGGGATGAATTTCATGGGTGTAAGTAATGTTTTAGCCTTACAAATAAGATTTCTTAAGAAGAAAAATTGTTTTTTGTAATATTTACTTTTTAAAATCATTTTCATGATTAATTATGATTTTAAATGGGCAATTTTATTTGATAATGTATTACGTAAGAGGAAAATCCACAAGAAAAAAATTGTATGTAATCATGATTTAACGAGTTTTTAAGCAATAGTAATAATGAAATCAATTCAGTTTAATGTTCATTAGCAAAAACTGTAATTGGATATCAAATTTTAATTTTAGATTCGGCAAGAGATTCCGACATTACTGACTATGAAGATCAGATGCAGTTTATTGCTACTCCCAGTTTAATTACATCATTGTGCAATTTGCTTAATAGTCTAATTGCTATTGGAGAACACGAAGTAATTCACGAAATATTCGAACACTCGATTTATAAACATATAATAGGGTAAGTCATAGATTTTTTTTATTAATCATCTTGTTCTATATTTAATGAGTTTTTTGTCTTTCGCGTATTTAGATGCTTCGCTGATATTCCTAAAAATATAAACGGAGATACAAATCTGGAACATTACTGTAGTATATTAGAAATGTATACTAGTCTTAGTACTGTGCTCACGAACTGTATCATACACAGTCTAGACTTTGCTATGATAGTTACCTTTTCGTCGGATTTTATTCGCCATTTATTCGAACTGCTGAACAAAGATTTATATTGTGAGAAATTATTTTAATATTCAACTTCTAATTTGCAAATTTAAAACGAACTATATTATGGATTAATTATTTTTTAGTTACTCAAAGTGCCCGATTAATTAATTTACGCAACCAACTGGCCGGTGAAATTTTGAAGTTTTTGGTGTCTCTATCCTTAACAGAACAGCAACATTGTGAAGCTATTCAAGTAGCATTAGAAGCTTGTGACACTGAGAGTTTCGTGAAAACTCTGTGCTCCACAATAAAATACTCAAAATCTGACGTCGGAATGAGTGCACTGAATTTCCTGACTTTCCTTCTATCTTTAGAAATGCAAAATGAATGCGAGGACGAGAAGTCGACAAGGTTGAAAAGTATATTAGATACAAAGCTGTCGACTAACTCGGATGAAAACTGGCACGACGAGCTTTACACTGAAGTGAAAAATGCGCTCGGTCATGGCTCCATAGAACGACCACCAAACAAATACAGAAACGTCTCGATCAGCGATGATTTTTACGTTGGAACGGACATCTGCAAAGTTCTCATAAATCTGTTCATAGCGTTTACTTACACCAAACAGGCAAAAAGATCGAAACAGGCAATCGACAAGGAAATGGTCACCGTGGCCCTCACAAATTTACTCTGTGTATCCGTGGAGGCTAAGAAATTAGCGATTGCTGAAAATTTCCCATATATGTGCATGATGGTTATGAAGGAAATCTACGTGAAGCTAAATTCAATACCAATGCAAATGTACAAATCGCAAGCCGATCGCAGTAGCAAGGTATCCATTATTTACACTGATTCATCTGTTTTTTTGTTAAAGTATGCTTTCGGATTTTATATCCACTTAATTAACGGAATTAGCATCTATACTCGTGGATTTTCCCTCACTTTTTCCCGACTAATTACTGCACTGTAGTTTGCCATTAACATTCAATACTTTTTTTCTTCATTTTTTTTGCTTTGCAGATGCATCCTTTGTTACATGAGATCGAGTCCATTTACGTATTATTAATGAACTTCATGTATGACAGTACCGAGGCCAAAGAAATTTTCGCTAAAGCGGGACTAGCTGACATTATACACAAGGTGTGGACCCACACGTCGATAAATAAAAAAGTCTTAATTACTTCATTGAAATTATTATCAACGTTCACGTCAAATTGTTTAGAAGGTAATTCTGTTTTCATTACTCTATCAAATCTACATTTAGATTTAGAGATGCAGTTATAAAACAAGGGAGATACGATATACCATTTTATTAAAACCTTGAACAAAATTGGAGCATGATTGGGCCAAGGTGACGTTCATTTTTTTTTTTTTGTACTTACAGCGGCCCAATCATTATCGTTGACAACAGTAACACCAGGCATAGGCCTCAGAAAAACGCCCAACTCCGTTTCTTTAATTCACGTTATTGTGCAATTGGTGCTCAAGGAGATTGAAACGACAGGCCGTAACAACGACTGCCAAAATCTAAGTCTCGCGTTTTACATCCTCAGGAATGCCATTCATAATCACGAGTGTCGCATTGTCATTTCGAAGGTAAAAAAGACTATAAACTGTGAACTTTTTTAATATAATGTAAATTGCATTTTTATTGTTTTTTTTCAGAGCAATCTTTTACAAATTTTCACAAAGATTCATCCTTCGATAACCAAGAGGACAAAATATTGGCAAGTAGTGGAACTGAGCTGTCTAGAATTTTTGATCGACTTCACATTTTACGATGAAGGACAATTATCTGTTTCGAAGGTAAAATTATTATTACAATTTATTAGTGTAAAAAGGTATTAAAGATAAATTTATGAATGTATAAAGTTAACTTTTATACCGAGCTTTTTTGTATCAAATTGTAAAAATACGTGACAGTTATTTTACACGTGTTAACTGGGAAATATCATTTATTGATATTTCTATCATTAACATTTACCATCTAATATAATCTATAAACAAGGATAAAACTTAAAAAAATACTATTTTTATTAAAATAATACCAAAACTAAGAAAAATATCTGTGGAATATTTCAGGCTGTCGATAGTTTGGAAGTTCTAATAAATTTAGCACGACTGGCGACCGGTTCCACAAGACTCTTAGCTATTTCGATTTTGCGGAACCTGGCGTTCAACTCTACCAACCGACCAAGGCTGCTAGGCTCTCGTAAGTATCAACCTACGAAAAAATACAGACTACCTCGAACTTTCATCGGATTATATCGACGACGTATCTCTCGAAAAAAGGAGCCGATCGTACGAAAAAGTCCGAGAATAGCCTTGGCGAACTTGACCCAATTGATACTGGCGGACTATAATTAGAGCGCTCACGTTTTGATTGCAGCCGAGTTTCTGGATTTGTTATTGGCGTCTCTAAAAGAGGGCTCGGTGACGGATATCGAAGTGGCGGGCTCTACCCTCTGGTCCTTGATTAACAATAATCAGAAGGGCAAGCTGATCGCCCGGAACGCCGGCTTCCCTCATTGCATCCAGACGGCCATCAGCAGGTTGTCGCTTCAGCTCACCGAAGAGGCGCAGGAGCGTGAGCTCGTCAAGATGCTTCACTATATTCACCTACTTATTGTGCCTCCCTGAGCTCTTTAGGTCAATTGCTTCTTTTTTAATTTTTCTTTTATTCAATTTTTTTTTGCGTTCTCCGCGTTGCGGTGAAGTGCAACGTGGCGACCGGGAGATCAATTGTGTATATACGCTTTTGTACATGGTGTACATTAGACTCTAAATAACGAGTGCCTATTTATTAAATTATTGATTAATTGTAAGCGCGAGATAATTTATCTAGGGCAATTTTATGAGAGCACTTATAAATGTGCATCAAGTTTTTTTTTAAAGAACATTAGGTTTTTTTTTAAATAAATTGCGAATTATTCAACGATTAGAACTTTCGATTTTTTTATCCTATTTTGTTGTTCCTCATTCAGAGTTTTCAAATCCTAAAATAACAGTAAATATAATTGCGAAGACTGAATATGCTCAATGACAGATAGATGATAAACACTTGGAATTATTAACTTTTCACTTCATCATTTTGCCTATTGGACCGAGGCACTAATTTACTAATGACGCACTTTTACACATATGTTAATACATTTTTTGCACTATCCCAGTCACATTAAATAGTATCAGATGTCAAAAATTCACTTAACAATATTCAGGAAATACTTTGCTATTTAAACGCTGTTAAAGATGATAATTCAAGAAAAAGTTAGCAAGCAAAATCGTAAAAATTCATCAAAATACTCCCAGCCAATTTAATACCCAGCGACCATCAACGAAAACGTACTTTGAAAAAGCTGCGCTGCTTCCTTGCACGTATCACCTCTGGTCCTCATCGAAATTCAAGCAAGTCGAAGCCTCGGCGACTTTCGCCGCGGGCAGACGTCATTGCCGGGGTCCGTTGAGAAGATCGGGCTAATAGTATACGCACGCATTTTTTCCTCCATTCAAAACTCTGCGCGGACGACGGAGTGCCGTTTGCACCGACCGTCTCCATTCGCCGTCTCTTCGAAGTCCTTTTGCGCTCCGGGGCTCGACGAGCGGTCGACTCGTTATTATAGTGCGCTGCGCGGGTGGGCCCGCAAACGCGTTTCTATAAATAAAAGCCGGTCGCGCGAGCGCCGACTGTTAACGAGCGATTTTCGATTCGCCGCAGATCTTTTTCTTGCCTCCTGCGGGTTACTTCCGTTCTCACGCGATTCTGTGAAGTTACCATGGCCGGTTCGGCAAGGGAGGATGAAGTCTCTTTTTTTACGCGGATTGAGACTTTCGTCGTGATTTATGGACGTTTTTATGTGTTTTTATCTTTTATTAAACGCCGACTTTTTGTGAACTTTATTTGCTCGGAGGAAGC
Source organism: Sycophila quercilanae (assembly GCA_035582995.1). Lineage (NCBI taxonomy): Eukaryota > Metazoa > Arthropoda > Insecta > Hymenoptera > Eurytomidae > Sycophila > Sycophila quercilanae. Next base: position 3,129 of record JAWWEP010007342.1, on the reverse strand, counting down.
CTGAAAATGTCGAGGTGAAGACTTTTTTTCTTCCGACGAGTTCGACGATATTTTTCTTAAAATCACGAAGCGGATTGACCTTTTGTACGTAATGGAAAGTGAACACTGTAATAAAGATAAGATATACTGTACGGGTTTAGATATGTGCGTGGTGTACGCAAATAATAGTATTATTTTAAAATCTTGGTATCGAGTAGAATGAATACATCTGTGCGAATACTCAGCGACATTACAATTTGAATGACGCTCGCTGCAACATTTTAATATGGCAAATTTAAAAGTGTGTGGTAATGTGTCGATGACGTAAAGAGGTGTACAAAATTGTGAAACGCCAAAAATAGCGATAATAACGGAGGTGCGTACGATTCAGCGGAATTACTTTTCTTTTCGAAGCGATTCTAAAAATAAAAAGATTAGTCTATTACAAAGCAAATTTAAAAATGCACGACGAGAAAATGGATGAAGTGCGCGCGTCGAGCTTCTATCTGTGCAAAATATACGAGAGGCTTATCAAATCAAATTGAAATCCATATAAATACTCGGGATATTTATTGTAACGCGAGCTGCAATTACGGAACATCAGCGGTAAAATAGTCGCCCGGAATGACAATCGCGGCGAGCTTACGTATCCGATTCCTTGAGGCTGCGCACGCATCGCGCCGTGTCTCGCGCGCAATTATATAAATGAATCCGAGTTAAATGGTCTAAAAGCGCGGCGCTCGGCTTTAAATCGTGCGTGGGGGTCGCTCAAATTGAAAAATTGCCGAGAATTTTTTCGTCCGACCGACTTAAGTGTCCCCCCCCCCCCGACGCCTTGAGGGAAAATGATATAAAGTTATAACTTTATAAGGAGACGACGGCGGGGAACGGCCGCGATAATGACAAAACGGGGATAAAAAGAAGTCTGTAACGAGCGTATCGGGAGCGCGCGACATTTAAAATTTAATCCGCGAAACAAGAGGCAAAAGGTGAGCGAAATTGTACGGGAAAAAAATGCGTGTGCGGAGGCGAACGAGGCTGATTTTTTACGTTTTTTCTTTTTTTTTTTTACATAACGCAGACGCGCTGAAAAAACGAACGGTAGTGTTGACATAACGCAGCACTCGCGTGGCTCGCAAAGCTGATAGAGTACTCCATTTTTTTTCCAATCCTCCATTGTCGAGTATACAATTCACGATTGTGGAAAAAGGCTGGATGCCACGGACGAATTTAGAATATGTATGAATAACATTTTAATACACAATTGTACGTACGATAATTGAACAATTTTTTTCCGCGAGCTCGTCTTATTTACCGCGCATAGAGACTCAGGGTTCGCCGTCTCCTCGGTGATTAATCAACTTTGCGAACGTAATAAGAATCTTTCGAATTAAAAAGAAAAAAAGAAAAAGAAGATAAAACGTAGTTATCGCTGAAAAATTTGAATAATTTACAACTAAATTAAAACCCGCGTCGATGTATTCACAAAGTAAACAAACAGCCGAAACCCACGTTTATAAGTCAACGCTTATAAGACTATACGTACTTAATAAACCGCGCGGGCAAGGCGAAGTAATCCCGCGCAGTAAAAATAAAAATTCCGCGGCAAAAGGAGCGCAACGACGGGCAGCTCCGTGTATTTCCTGACCTCTCGCACTATAAAAACCGTGTAATTACCAGTCGGTATCCCTCGTCCACCCACAGGTGTGCAAAAATGCCCCCCCCCCCCCTCATGCTCGTAGTGTTTACAGAGCAATAAAAGAAAATCGCGCGCGTCGTAAAGGAAATAAAAAAGGCGCGCGCGGGAGCTCGTTTTTTGAAAGAAAAAAAAAAGGGTTGCAAACGGAGGTGCCGCGCGGACGAAAAATAAGTACATCGAGGAATAATGATAATATAAGAGAGAAGAGAGTGGCCGCCGCCGCGTTTATACACGGGCAAGGGGTATTGTGTCGCCTCCCAGGCAGGCGCTCGCGCGCGCGCGCGTTTCTCCGCACCCGTGCGTGTGTGTGTGTGAATGTGCGCGGTGTGTACCACGTGACGTCGGATGGATTTGCGTCAATGCTGACCTCCGGAGTGGCGTATATCCACGCATACCGCACGGCGAGCGTGCGAGAGCCGAGCGAGGCGGCCCGCCTGCTCTGCCGATCCGGACTAACGAGGCTAGGAGGCGTGCCTTCCTGGCCCTCTTTTTTTTCTTTTTTCTTTTTTTTTTTTTGAGATGGAAAAAAAAGTCGCTCCTTTTGTGAGAGACCCGCGCGCCGTCCCTTCTTGCTTCGATCCTTTGAATTTACCGCGGCGCGGATTTGAGTTTCTGTATCGGGCAAGAGCGAGGCGATTGGATGTGTGCGTCTTGGTTGCGCATAGCTGAGAGCATAGCTTGGATGCGCGCGGCGGGTGCGGTGATGATTACCGGAGTCAAGGATTTTCTCTCTTTGCGTTGTGACCAGGAGGATCCGTCCGATTTGTACGCGGGGATATACTCGGCTTAGTTGCCTTTCCGTATAGCGGAGATACGAGATGAATTGAGACTTCGTTGACTAGCAAATTCTTTATTCATGATCTTTTAGCACCAATTGTTTATATACGTTTTCATTGCATCAAGATAGACCTTTTTTATTTATAATAGGTTTTAAAAATGCACCTTGGACTCTGCGGTGTTATACTCTTGCATACTTTTTTTTTAATGTGCAACCGACTTTTTTTTTGGTGGATGCGATCCTGTTAATTAAAATTTTATTGACATATTTATGAATTCAGTATCATTTTAATTAAAAGCATTAAAATTTTTTCTTTTAAAAGTTTCTCAGCTGAATTTACATGTCGCGATGATTATTTAACTAAAAAGTACAACTGACCCGAAAAAGTAGATTTTAAACTTCACCGAAGCAGAAGCAGATGAGCGCCACGAGGATTTGCATAAATTGCAAAGTTTAATGGAAATGTTACAGGATCTCAAGCCAGAATTAATTTGAAATTTCACCCGTCCTGCAAAATCACCGAGGTACAGACATTATAATTACATCGCATCACGCCCGAATGCGTAAAATCAGGTGTGTGTTGTGTGTGTGTGTGTGTGCGTGTGTGCGTGTGTGTGTGTGTGTGTGTGTGTGTGTGTGTGTGTGTGTGTGTGTGTGTGTGTGTGTGTGTGTG
>JAWWEP010007322.1:0-22176 GCA_035582995.1 Sycophila quercilanae | reverse complement strand
TTCATATTTTCATATAAGAAAACAGTCCTCAAAGTTTCAACAAAATCGGTGATCCGGAGGTCTGGTACTCTCCTAGTTAGTTAACAGAGTTATTATACTCGGATTTCAAACTATTACGTTCATGTTAGTGTAATGAGAGATGTACTGCTTCATTTAATTAATGTGTGCAATAAATAATAGATATGTTCAATATTAGTTAATATGAAAATACTTTTTAGTATCACTTATTAGAAAGATATTGGGATATTATTAGTTCTTGAAATAAAACAAAGTTAAGTAGCATGACGTAAATGGCAGCTATAATTCATAACTAATAAATAAACTTTTATAGCACGCTTAAAAGTGCATTAAAAGAAAGATTTACAATTTTAGGAAATTACCAATGTTCAAAGTCTTCTATTCTAGTTTGTTTACTGAAATTCCACAAAATATAACGCATTCGATGTTTATGAATTTAGTTCCAGCAGCAACCACCATAAAAGTCTTTAATTATACTTTTATTAAATTATAAATTATTAGGTAGCTATATGAAGAATACCACAAAAAAAGACGCGTTAGAGCGTTCAAAAAATTAAAAAAAAAGTCGTGGCACGCCTATTCTGAATTTTTTTCTTGTTCTATAGGCCTTAGACATTTTTTGCGTGCCAAGACATTTTTTTTTATTTTTTTGAACGCTCTAACGCGTTATTTTTTTTTTGTGGAGTTCCTCATATACTTTTTTCTTTCATTGCATGTATAAATTTGAACTAAAATTTTTCTGTAGTGCTTATTTAAATCGTGTACAGGAAATGAAATTCTTCCTTGCACCGACAGTCAAATCACTTTATCAGCTTCGAGTGTGTCTTTCCAAATGTCACGTAAAAAGTGAAGCTGTCGAGTCAGCGTGTATTTTCACTGCACAGATTTAGAAAAAACTAAACTTTCCAGGTCGGACATCACCCCAAGGACTCGGCTGTGCTTATGCTCCTTCCGTCCGGAGATGGAAGTTGCTCGGCGCGTCGACACCGAGCGTAGCCGCGGCCGCGCTGGAAATCCCGGACTTTCTTCGATACTTCCCAACTATTTTTTTTTATAATGAGCGCCGTCCGCGCACGTATGTGCAGGCGCCGTAGAAAATTTCCCCGTGACAAAAGTATCCGTTAGTTTAGAGACGTTCTTTTCGAGGGCTCCACCGGGATGAAAGGTAATTGGAGTTGTTAAAAAATTTTATTTTTGGCACGCTTTGCACAAGTAAAAATTTTTCAAGAGCCCCAAGTTACACCAACGTCCGATGGCGAAAGGGAAAATTGTTACGTTTTACATGAATTATTCAACGAAACTTGGCCAATTAGCCTTTGACTGTACGTCAACCCTAAAGGGAGATGAGATGAAAGAGTGAAAAAGTTTGCATACGCTAATAGACTTGTTAGATCAGAAAAAATGTGAAACACCGCTTTACAAACTTTGAATAAAAATAATTGCATTGAGTTTTGATTGAGAGCGAAAAAACGAGCTCCTTTGATTTACTTCGAATTTAAACAAAAATTTAAAACGCCGTCTCTCGTTTCCACTTATCAAACTTACATAATGTAAACTTAAAAAAAGTCCTACATTTATCACACACTTTGTACCGAATAAAAAGAATTCCACTGCGATCGTTTAGAGCAGATAGGACGGCATATGCCATGGCGCTTACTTATCACCAGAGAACACGAAGAGATAAAAAAATTGGCTCGAACAAAAGATAAAATGCAAAAGATTATCCACAAAGGTACCGGCGAGGACGTACAAAGAAGCCTCAATAAGTTACTTCCGGAGGAGGCATCCAGCGGTACAGGGCCCCATAAAAAATCGAAATGCCACTTTTATAGTTCGCCCCCGCGCAGTTGTGCTTTTTTTCTCGTCCTCGGACGCATTTCGCCCACGCGCATCGCCATAAAAATTCCCAGACGCCGTTTTTCCCGCTATTTACCCGCCTGCGAGCGGCTCTTTATGCCCCGCGCTCATCCGGCCGAAGCGTGTCTCTTTTACAGCGGTCCCAGGGCAAAGATGCGCGTCGTCAGCGCGTTTTTTGTCCATGAATATTTCATCGCCGACGCCGAATACCGGGGGAATTGTTTCGCGCCGAGGCGAAGGTCGCGAAACGAGACGACCAGGGAGATTAAAAGTGGAGACCTTTACCGAGTGCGGGAGGGAGGCAGGGCACGTGGAGAGGATGAGCCTTTATAGTGTAAATGAAACGTACGCTGATGCAGCAGCGACTTCATTAAACTGTCCTCTTATTCCAATTTTCTGTGTTTTAAGGTATAGTTAATCGTCTTAGGAAATAAGTATAGAATGTATAATTTATAAATAATGCATGGAGGTACAAAGGACGTCCGTGATTCAACAGCAGCAATTGGCTGTTCGATAATAGAGGGTATCGCAACAAATAAATAAAATGTTAGTGGTATAAGGAAAAGTTGAACTAAGTAATTTAGTGACCTTTAGGTCAATCAGATTTTATTAACGATAAAGAATTTTCTTGTACGTTTTTCTTATTATTTAAACATGCAATCGAGTTAAATATTTATTTATTTAGCATATAAGAAATATTATACAATCAGATTTTATTTTCCGAGAGCAACAAGACCTTATTTCAATATTTTTAGTGCTGTTCTTAATAAGATATTCTCATTTAATTTCCTTACTATTAACAGGTAGAAGTTATTCCAAAGCTTTTATTTTTGCCTGAGAAGGATCGTATGATTGGAGATTCAATTATGCTTAACTGCAGCTTCCATTACCTTAATTTGTTTAAACGAATTAGGAAGTTATCTTCATCCATCTCCTTTTATCCTATGGATATTTAACTGCATCATATTTTCTACTAACTAATAACAAAATACATTTACATTGAAAATAGTATGTTAAAAAAAGAATAAAGTTTAAATAATAGATAAGCAAAAGATTTTAAATCAAATTTTGAATAAATTGCATTTATGAAGAATAATCGCTACAAATCCGCTAAATGAGATTTGTCTATGTTTCAAACGATTACGATTTTTTATTTATTACCATAATTACGTGTAAATTAATCTCAAACATTTCAAACAGAATTTTGAATAAATCCAATTTAAAGTGGCAACCCTAATCGTATTAAATCCAGCTCACGTAGAGTCAGTCTTGCGAAACGATTACGATTCGAATATCAGTAGTAACAGTCGGGTATAGCCGGTCGGTTATCGCTGAGCGTGGCGTTCAATTGTGAAATTCAGCCAGTTGATTGCGCCGATTTCTTAATTCGATGCAACACAAACTCGAGCTTGGTATCATGAATATAGATCGATATTCGATCACCACTTTGTACACAGAATTGCAAATACTGGAAAGAAGAATTGCGCTACCAACTCATTGGAAATTCACGTGGTCCAGAAATTTGCTGTGGGAATTATAGCTTGAAATAGCTTCGATACAGCAGGGCGTATTTCCGCCTGCAAATTATATTTATTACTCTTTTGAAAAACCAACCGTTTTTTCCCTGTTTTACAAACACTTTGTTTTATTATAACCGCTGTAGTGTACATTAATCAATAATTTATTACGCATGAATTCCGTTTGAATGGTATTTCATTTATTAAATTTCCGATTTTTTTTTTTAATTAAATTCTTCTCTGTAATAAAGCCATCATAACTTTGATCACTTAATAAATTAATTAATTTTATTTACAATTATTTACTTCATTGTACAATTTAATTATTTCTGATAATAAATTATGATTTACATTTTCACTTAATTTTAAAATACACAAGTTTTATAATCGATATTCATTTTAGTAATCAGGAGAGATTAATGCTTTAATTATAGTACACGTTAAAAAAGATCTGTAACCATTATAGCAGGTTAAAGCGAATAAGCACGGTAGCTTTCCAGTCAATACCAACGATATCCCGGGCTTTAGCAACGACAAAAATGTTTGCCTCCGCTTACCTTTATTGGCGAAAACTTGCTCAAGTTAGTATTGCCTTGGGCAAACTCTTTTCCCGGGTAATGGTATAAACATTACCCTGTATACACCGTATATATATTTTTTCGCTTTTTACAGTCTATTTTATTGGGCATTATTTTAAAATAACGTATTAACGAGCAAATGTTAGATGCTGTAAAAAAATTAATACCTTATAAAATGACAGCGAAATTTTGTTCAAGGAATACGACACATTTTTGCTTTTTACCGCTCGCTCGAATTTTATGTTAAAAAATATCAAAAGACATTTTATACCAACTATAGAAAGAAACGAATAAACGTAAAAAAAATGGTCTCCCGGAGGTTCATTTAATTAAGTTCGCTTTCCGTGTCATAAAATCTTTTCTACGAATTTTAAAAGCAATATTTATCAGTCCCCCCGAATTTTATCACTGATAATCCCCGCAGCTTATAAGCCCTAGAAAATCGACGTTATAACGCATTTCCACGGGAGACACCTTCTGCCCCTCTTCCAGGGCTATAAAGCATCGCGATAAATCCTCCGTGGGTTCGGAGGAGGAGGGTTGGCAGTTCCGGTGGTTCTGGCTCCTCCGCGCGATCTTTCGCGCGCCCTACGTAAATCGAAAATTCTCGGGGACTCTCGTGAGAGCGTCGACTTCGGGAGCGCGCGGCCCATCAAAGTGTCAAGCGCCCCGGTGCCGCCCCCGCGACCCAAGACTGCCGTTCGCCCCCGCCGCGATGTTCTCCATCTGCTGGAACGAACGGGGCGTGCGGAGGTGAACGATTCCTTTATCGCGCCCGACGTATTCGCTTTGCATTATAGGCCGATCGAACCGAACCCCTCTGCGTAATTTTAAAAAGATTGTAAAATATGTAGAGATTTTTTCGCGATTTATGAGTGCTTTCGAATTTTTTTTCTTGGAGGGGAGTTGATTGTGTTTGGAGGTACGTAAATTTGCGAAAAATTTAAGACGAAATGTTGTTTCTGAAATTATCGAGTTACGCTTTGTCTGACTAAAATGGCGTATTACTACTTAATTTTTGGAAACGAAGGTAGCGTTCTTCACTTGAAGTTGTTTATCTGTTTAATTTATCAAACTTTTCTAATTGACATTATAGACCATGTGCAGTTTATTAATTAATTTTTTAATTTGAAAATTCTTTTATAATTAAATTTTTAAGATGAACGATGATTGTAATTACTCTTCTAAAATAGAATAAAGACTTTTTCTTATTACTTAAGAAGACGTCTATTTGTAAACATACCGTTTCTTTGAATGAATGCACAGGTCATAATGACCTTTTTAAATCTTAATAACATTGGTGTCTCTTCAATTATTGTGCCTCAATAATTCCTACTCAACTAAGTGTATAGTAGCTTACTACCTTAATTTATTTTTTTTATTATATACCAGGCTTTTATGATTAAAAAAAAAACAAATAAGTTTTCCCATTACGACCATAAATTGAACCACTCTGTAGTCCTAATCGGAGAAAAATTACGCAAAACATCAAGAAAAAGCAGAATTACGCGCGTACTCAGATTTCAGACTTTATTGAATAAGTGGTCAGCCAGCAAAAAATAGTACATTTGGCATCAGTTATCCACCGCTGCTCGGTCGACTATTCAAATTTCATTGCCAGCTTCCTTGAAAAAAACAGATCGCGAAATTCTTCCGTCGCAGCACACGCTTTACCCGAACACCAGAGAAAGTCATAACTGTCGCAGCAATGAATTATCGCGTTCTTTTATTACCTCGACCGAACAATGGAACTGTGCGTCGCGAAACTTGCAATCCGGTTTTATCTTCAGGAGGGAAGTTTGATTTCCTCGAGGAGCGAGTGCCCCATATAATTGCTTAATCAAAGGTTTGAAACTGCGTTACGCGCGCCCGAATGAGATTTCTCATCTCTGAAAATGAATTATTAGCGTATCTTTTTTTTTGTTTGAGGAAAAGCTGACCCAAAAAGGAAATGACTGGGTAAGTCGAGTATTTCAAAGCCAAGTTTAACGAATGAAAATGAAAAATGGGTGTCAGGAATGGGCACGTCTCAATGCCCGGAGTCGTAAAAACGTCACTGCCTTGAATAGTCAAATTAATCCGATCCGAATGACCGGGCACTCGTTAAAGTGTGACAGGATGAAATACAGTATACCGACTCGCTGTATAGCATACGTACATCGCGAGCTCGCCAAATATTTTTAGTGAGGCACTTTGCGTGAGAGCCCCGAAGCACGCATAGAACGCACTTTATGTGCGGCTCTTTTGCGCAAGATTTATAATGCATTCAAGGCCAACAAAAACTCTAAAAAAAATTTAACGACTTTTCCTAGCGGATTCGAAAAATATCTCTGAGATGCTCTTCTCTGCAGTGACTTTTTTATTTCAGCTTTATATATGTGCGATTCTACGGACTTAGACAAACAACTGGGGTACCAAAACTAAAAAAAAAATTTGAAAGCACACCTACGGGACAAGTTTTTCCCGGTTACTTAGGTGTCCCTGAACATGAAAAAATCGTGAACACGAATTATCGATTGCCAAACTTTTTTGCGGGACATATTATGAGGAATTTATATGGGATTTTGTCGAAAAATCGCGTTAGAAGGTTCATGAAAATAAAAAAAATGTCGTGATATGCCAATTTAAAATTCTTTTCTTGTTCTATAGGTCATACATCAGACAAAAAAAATATTAAGCACCCATTTTCGCAATATGTATTTTTTTTATCTTCAATTTAAGTTTTGCGAAGCAAAATTAAAAAAATTTGTGTTTTAAAATTTAAATTGAAGATAAAAAGAAAATATATTTTGTCTGATCTATGACCTATAGAACAAGAAAAAAATTTTTAATTGGCATATTACATGTTTTTTTTTTTAGCCCTCTAACGCGATTTTTTATTTTTGCTTCTCAAAACTTACATTGAAGATAAAAAAAAAATAGATAATGCGAAAACGTGTGCTTAAAAATTTTTTTGTCTGATGTATAATCTACAAAACAAGAAAAAAATTTTAAATTGGTATATCACAACATTTTTTCTAATTTTTTTGAACCCTCTAATGCGATTTTTCCACAAAATTCCATGTAAATTCCTCATAATATGTCCCGCCAAAAAGTTTGGCAATCGATAATTCATGTTCACGATTTTTTTCATGTTGAGGGACACCTAAGGAACCAGGAAAAACTTTTGTTTGTCTAAGTCCGTAGAATCGCACATATGTATAAACTATAAATTATAAAAAGGATCACGAGAATCATTACCAATTAAAAGTAATAAAACAGTATATATTACGTACCAAGGGCGTAAATTGGGCTTTTTTAGACCGAGTGTGGAGTTTGCAGCACGAGTCAAGGCGAGTTAACCCGAGCCGCAGACGAGTACTGCAAACACACGAGGTTGCTAAATACGGGTAAAAAAGTTTTTTTGCCCACCAATCAAAAAAGAGTCAAGAGTCACTTTAGACCCCATAAATAGGTACGAAGAACGCGAAAATCGTTTGCGTGTTACAAAAACTTTTTTTTTGGTATCGATATTATTGTGTCGTCCTCACTTACTTTATTACTTAGATATCAGTATTCATAGGGTCCCGAAGATAATAAATTTCAAAGACCAATTGTTATGAATAAGTACTGCGATGTTAATAATAATAACTATACTTTATATGTCTTTAGTACACAAACCTAATCATTCATCGTATTCGCTGTTCAATATACAACAGAGTGAAAGAAGAACTAATTTAATAAAGCAATAAAATTTGATTAAAAATTTTGTTGAACTGCAATATGCACGTACGCCAAATGAATTAAACCGCTAGTTTGTTCGTCACGCTTCGTAGTAATAGCCGAGAGAGGTATACGCAGCCGGTTATACGAGGGGTTTTAACGGTAGTTCGGATGTGTCAAAAATGTCGGTGGTGTGTAAATTTCCGCAGCGGGCGCGTATAAAAGCGCGTCAGCTAATCCGTTAGCGAGGTGCAAACGTCGTAAATCCATTCTCCAGCCGCGAGTGCAGACGATACGAATCCTTTTTATGCGACGCCGTAACTCAGATAAGCGCGCTCGAGGTTTTTTCCTTATTTTTATATGAATCCTCCTAATAAACCGCTCGGCTAAATCGACTGTTAAGAGATTATTGCGTATGTTTCCGGGTAACGATATTGTAATACTTGTGCGAGAGGCGCACTTGGTTGGATAACAAACCTTTGCTTTGGCTTTATTATAAGGACGCTCAAATCCAACTAAATTTTTTCTCAGTGTAATTAGCTAATTTAATATTTGTCCCCTTATCTTCATTTAAAGAATTGATAAGCCTGAAGATCCCTTACGAAAATTTAATCAGGCTCTATGCAAAATTTATACAGATTTATTTCACAAATTGTACTGTAGTAAATCTACAGAAAATGTGTAGAAAATCGACTGAAAACTTTTGAGTAGATTTTCCGTAGAATTTTAATTGAAAAAATCTGCATATAAATTATACATAAAATTTTTCTATTTAATTTATGTAGAACTTTTTATAAGGGGGTGAAGTTATTTTATTGATTTTGACGTGACCATGGGGTTAGTATACTATGCGACCGATCGATATAGTAGTATAAAAATTAGAAATACAGAAGAAAGTAGAACATTTTTCTATAAAATTAAGTAGAATCATATTTTTACATTAATTATAATATTCTTGTTTCATGCGGTGATGTACGCATCATAAAATAGTACATTTCGATATTAGTGTGAGAATATGATTTTCATGCAAGCTCCGATCAGTAAAAAAGTAAAAGAATATTCGAAATAATAGAAAATATTGCAGATTAAATCAGTGAGATCGAGCGTCAACAGTTTTATGCGAAAAATACTTCTCCGCCCTCTTCGCCTTGTCATCGCCGAATAGCTGTCAAGTGCAGACGCCCAACGTAGCACGTTTAAGATAATTTCTCGGCAAAGCCTGACGTCCCATTAAAATCCACACGCAGCTTCTCTCCAGAGTCAGCGCGATCAAAGACAAATCGTAATAAAACGGCGAATATTACATGGAAGACAAGTGAAATTTCCCTAACAAGCGGTGCATGAGTGCGAGATGAGCCGTGCGTCCAACCAAGCAAAGCCCAGAAGCGGAGAGAGAGAGAGAGAGAGAGAGAGAGAGAGAGAGAGACAAAGAGCGACATCAAAATTAGCCTCGGCGCGACCTCGACGGCCCGACCTCGTTACCGTCGCACAGACTTCTCTCTGCAACAGGTGACCTATACACAGCTGCCGCAGCGCGCAGCTGCGGCTCCAGGATTTCTTACGTAATGCAGCCGTCGTTCCACCGGTGCAAACTCCCCCCCCCCCATCTTCTTACTAGGCATTTTCTCAATCCCTTCTTTCCTCCTCGCCACTTCGGGTGCATTCGCGTATAATCACACTTCCTCGCCTTTTATATGCTCGTCGAATTCATTAATATCCAGGGTATTCTAGAGCGACGCTCTAGGTTGATTATATGGTCGTTAATTTATACCGGCCGGTAAACAGCTTCGTTATGAGACGGCGCCGATTTTTCGGCGAATCGCAGAACTTTTAATTGGATTTTTCTTTTTGCGCGAAATAATGAGGATGCCGAGTCTGGGCTGCATTTTCATATTTTAAAAGAGGGTTAGAAAAAAAAGGACGGCAAGCTCGATAGCAGATGAAAGTTCGAAATACTTTCTCCTCAAGCCCTCAAGAAAGCTTCGGGCGTACAAAAAAGAAGAGAAAGAAGAGTGTAAGGGAAAGATAAACATATTAGCATAATTGCGTTGCGGCGTTTAATTAACGTACAAGCAGCGCGGAATGAGTCCGCGGCCCTTTGAAGTCATTTGCCAGTATCGCAATCTCGGCAAATTGAGCCGCCGCGTTCGGCTAATGGACGCCGGCAGTTTACATGACCCAGATAATGAATTCGAATGTTCGACGAAACTTTTTCTCGGAGATATCGCTGCTGCCCGTGCGCGCCACCGTTGTACCGATTTTAGAGTTTAACTTTGACTCATTATATTAACGGCCCGCCGCCGAGCAACTCTTGTCGTACACGCTAATAAGTGAAATTCCAACAGCCAAACTTTGTTTTTCTTCTTATAAAAAAAAAGATCACCTATTTAAACTACCTTTCTTTTTCCTACTTACCGGGAAATGACTGATTGATACATTTATAAAAAAAATAATTAGCTTTGGTATAATCTGACTACTCTAAAAGTATGAAATTAGCCCACTTTCACAATTTAAGTAGAAAACTAGTAGCTAATGGAAAGTCTTTCAATCGTAAATTCAACTGGGAATAAAACGAATTCCCATTGGAAACTTGTAGCGACTTGTTCGTTCTCGATACCCGTGAAGTATCGCCGCGCGACTCTGGACAAATTGAGCGTTTGCCTCGCGACAGCGTTGCAAACACGATATTCCCATTATTCGTCCATCTCGACGCATCGGCTTACGGGGCTGCGGCTCTGTCCGCCGGGACTCTATGTACGCGGACTCGAAATCGACGAGTACCGGCGTCCCAAGGCCACATTGCTCGGCCGCTTTGACGACGGGCGTCTCATGTCACGGCTCGCCTCGCATCGCAAGCGCTTGATCACCGGTTGTGTGGATTTCCGCCGGACGCGAGTTTCATCGACGAAGTTGACTTCAGTTTCTAGAAGCCTAGTTTTTTTTTGCGCGCACTGAGAGAAGCAGATATAGTTGAAATTTAAACTTAAATGTTATCTTTTTTTTGTAGAAAAAGGCAAGGATTTCGTAGATATCAGGAAAAAGGAAGGAAACGCTGTCTACATCCAGGTAGAATTTCGTTCACTTCTTATAGAAGTACCTTATGGAAAAAGTTAAGAAAATATTGAGTTAGCAGGTAAAAGGTAAGGAATCCTGGTCCAAATTCTTGCACACATCTCTCTATCTAATTTCTACATGGGTTGCTGTTAGTATACGTGTAAAGGGGAAACTATAATACGTTAATACTAGTAAGAACATGCATAAATAGCGTTACTTGAAGGAGAATACTACATCCATACATCAAATACAACTATAGAAGGATTTTTGCTAAAAAATGTTGTTCTAAATAGTTTCTAAAATACGCGTATACTTCAAATTAAACATTTTCTTCTCTCAATACTGATGAAATTACTTTTGACAACTTTTCATATTTGACGAAAAGGATGTAGTCGAAGGAGGACGTTGTTCTGCTCGCGGTATGTCTTTTTATTGTGTATATGGAGATGATCGTGTCAGAAGCATCGAGTTTGATGAAGAGAAATGTGTCGCGTCGTAGACGTGTTTTAGGAGCAGTACATTGGAAAGGAGAGAAATTGAAAGCGGAAATCGCTACGCTGTACGAATGAGCGATGTGACTACAAGATGTAAAAAGCATCGATCGTATCAAGCTGTCAGCTTGGAACACTCTTGCTCCATTCGTCTTTTGCCCAGGCACTAAAAACCAATATTTCATCGAAACAACCTTACTAGACTCTTTAATAAATATTAAACACCATTTATTCCATTACTCTGAAAACCATAAAATTAACGATATATTATTTAAAAAAAAATGAAGGTACTAAAATCTGCAGTGTACCCTTCAACCTCGACGAGGCGTCAAAAGCACCGAAATCATGTAGCACGGTGAAGAGCTTCGTACTATTAGGTTGAAGAGAGGCTTGCGAGCGGCAGTTGGCTGCAGACGCAGCTGTAGACACGAGTTCCACCCGGATGCAGTATCGCCTCTCTCGCGCGGCTCTGGTTTGGCTTTACGGCGGGTCTGCACAGTCCCTGAGGCAGCTACGTGGCTCGCTCCGCTTAATTACAGTAATCAAGCGGGGATAGCTTTGATATCGAATCATTCGTACGAGTTGCCCTACAGAGCCCGCTCGAGTACCTACGGCTTCTCCGAGGATGTACGCGCGCGCGGCTTCGTCCTGGAGCGATGAGCAACGCTGTAAACGAGGATCCATCGAATTCTGCACGGATAATTCGCCGAGCGATTTACTTTTGATTAATTGTTTGCTTTCCGCGTAGTGCGAGTACATTCCTCTCCCTCTCCCTCCTTCCTTTTTGGCTTGCAATTTATGCCGCGTCAATTATTTTGATTGATAGCGCTTTGGCGTGTTTGCAATTCAATATTTCGAGTGAAGACATTTTAATTAACTATAATTTCTTTTCTTTAATAATTATTGATAACGTTTTTTTTTCAAATAAATCGATTTTTATTTTATGTAATTTAAAAATTTGTTTTAAAAGTGCCTTAAAATATTTGCTTAATTTGACATTTTAATTAAAAAGCGCGGTTTTGGAAAACTAAGAAAATAATTATGTCTTACTATATCTGGCTGACCCCTCTTACCTATAGACTTTTTAATAAATTTATCTTTTCATTAAAAAGAGAGTTTTTGGAAAAAAAGAAAAAAAAAGATACACGTTTTCCGAGCTTACACATGTTAAAAACAAGCTTCTACGAAGTTTCAACGAAACTTAAAATTTTACTATTCAAAACCATGTTTTATTTATTAATTTTATTCTAAATATTTATAATTAATTTAAATTAAAGCCATATCTAATCAAAATTTACATTCGCTTTCTGGTTGTAGATTGCTTATTACTTATTTACGGATGAAAAATTCTCTCTCCAAATTTGCAAAGCATTACAAACTTCTTCGTCAAATTCCCAAGTACAAATATCCTACTCTTGTACTCATTGAGCAAGTAGTAAGCAAGTCTTTCAATCAGCCACGAGCAACGTTGCATGTTTATAGACGACGGACACATTCCCGAGCTTCCTTCTCTCCCCCGGCATTCTCCCGTGCATTTTTCCCAAACATCCAAGCACTCGGAGTTCCTTCGGAGTCAAGGGAGTGAAGTGAGGGAAGGTATGGGAGGGGAGATGGAGTAGAAGCATGGACACCCTATGACTCTGTCTCTCCGTTAGCTTTGCATGTAAAATGCCTTGGGCTACCAGGAGCGTAATTTTTTCCACCATTTTTTACCTCAATGGCGATCGCTGACCCTCTTGGGCTCATGGTACACATAGAAATTCAAAATGACTTGCTCAATTTCTCATCTGAAGCTTACGTATTACGTACACTACCTCAGTTAAAACTTTTACAGAAGATTAAATAATGACGCATGAAAATATTTTTCTCTCTTTCTTCTTACTCCTGTTTTTTCATTTTCCCTGCTGCTCTTTGTCGTTCTACGGGAGCTGGTAATCCTGCGAATAACTTACGTCGTGTTTTTCTCCCACGCTTTTTTCTTAACGCTTTGCAAAGTTAATGCTGAATAAACTGTGTTGTACAATCATCAACCTTTCAGCTCTTGCAATTTTCAATTAATTATTAGTCGTATTTAATGAGCTTTCCAAGTTTACTTTCGAAGTAACTTTTATTTATTTAATAAGATTTGAACAAAATATTGTTACAAAGTTACTTATTACTGACATTATTATTTTGACTAGCGAATTTCTGTTAGAAATCAATTTGCGGAGGTAAATTAATTCAGGTAATTAGAAAAAACGATCACGTGTAAAGTTATGTCAATGAATATTTTTGCGTATTTCACGAAGGGTAGGATGAAATAATGTCGAGTCGCCGAAACTCAAGCAATATTAGAACCCGAAGTGCAAGATTTATACCAGACATGTGGATTATTTCTATTGAACGAAAAGACTTTTCGAGTGATTTAGGAGCGCAATCGCATTCTCGTAAAAATGAGGAACAATTTATTATAGGGGAGGAACGAGCAATTGGTCGATGAATCGTTACAAATACCTAAACATTTTCTAAGAATACGCGTTCCATCGATTTTCTATTTTCCTCTGCAAGTGATAAATTTGAATTTGAGAACGGAATATTCTTTTTAAAATGCGATCTCCTCTTCTCTTCAAACACTGACTTTCCAAAATTGACACACTGTAGAAACAAAAAATTATAGCAGCAAACTACATTTATTCTCCGGAAACCCGGACTTATTGAATAATCCGTAAATTCATAAATCCAGGTCTCAGAGTTGCTCTTTTTATGGCAGCAGCCGAGGCTTTTTATGTGTCAACGAGCGCGATGAAAATTCACGCCGAGCGATAAAGTCGAACAATGGCCGACCGAGAAATAATCGCTCGTCGTTAAATATACGTTTCAGCGGAGAGGGGACACCGCCGGAAGCTCGCGCTCAGCGTACACGTGCGGCGAGAGCGCGGCGCTCTTACATGCCGAGCCACGGGAGTTTGACAATGACGGGCGAGGCGCGTGCATTAGGCACTGATTGAAGAGACCCCGAGACACTCGCGAAATTCTATTTTAGCCGTTTTCACCGATTCTCGATGCAATTAATTCTCGCGCTCGCAGCTCTCCTCGTAATTGTGTTTTACGTCCGCACTTGGCTCCTAAAAACAATTATAATGATGCACGTAAGCCGTGGGGGTTGAGCACTGTGGGGTTGGACGGAGAATTGTGCTGTTGATTGTGGAATATTCAGGAGAAGATTCGACGTGCAGCTTTGACAGGCTATTCTTGCGGGAGTTGGGAATTTTCTGTCTATAGTGACAGATGAATTTCCGGAAATTGTCAAATGAACCTCATGATGGTCTAATCCTTCTTGAGATAAAGATTTTTGCTTTTACAATAACAATGATGACACCCGCGGGATGAAGGTTCATTTATTACGCAAAAAACAAAGTGTCTTCCTGTACTCGGATGTTACTACTTGCAAATGTTCTTTTTTTTTAATACATTGATATTTAATTAGACTAGTATTATACGTATATTACTTTAATAAATAACTTATTTTTTGTATGCTAACTAATAACTAACTGCTATTGTGAACTTCGTAAAAATGCTCATTATTCAAATTGATCAATATACAATCGCTATATTTTTACCCTCCTGCCTTCTATTGTACCACAAAGAAAAAAAACAAAGAGAACATTGTACAACAAAGATATAAAGAATAAATTGGAAACGAGCAATAAAACAACCGATGCTTATTATATTCGTGGCCCGCAAATTCACGTAAATCAGGGGCCCAATTAAACTAATTGCAGCTTTAAAGCTACGCCTCTCGAGAAAGTTTACATAACACACAATGTGGGTAAACATAAACGGCCGCGGTGGAGAATAAAAAAAAAAAACGAGGCCCCGGGTCACGGTGGTGTCGGCACCCGTTCGTTATTGGTGCCGTTTTATTTTCAAAGAAACCGGGCGAGAATGTCGACGCTGCAGACACTGTATTTCGCTCGAGCAGCATCCCTTGCTTGTCGAGGAAGCCCCTCGACCTGTTATTGTACGTCAGTATCGAATACACGCGGAGCTTTCGAGAGGTTCGTGAGCTCGCATTACTGCCTCCTTTCTCTTTCTCCTTCTCCTTCTTGACTTTGCATTAAATAATAAGTATATGGTTTGCACACTTTATGCGCTTAAATTATATTTGGGATGAGCACATTTAATAATACATAAATACAAAATAAATTTAAAAACTTTGTTGATTTTCTCTTTTGTCTTTTTATACAATGATATATGTACAATAACAAAAAAAAAAGTGTATTTCATTTCTTTCGCAAATTAAGTGAAAATTAATACTCGTAAATTAAGTCATTAAATTTTTTTTAATTAAAACTAACTCTCCTGTTTCCGCTGTATCGTACTTATTACGTTAGTTTATGATTAAATCGCTGCATTCATGGAATGGTCTCAATTAAGGAAATGCCTGGTAGTATAAGTAAACATAAAGCCGAACGAAATGATCCAAGAAGATATTAAATTTTAAAATATTATAAAAAAAAATTCAGAGCCACTTTTCTCTTTTTATTTCTCAAACATTTAAAATCTCTACTACGAGCGTCCCAGAAACAATGGGACCATCATCCTTTTGTAAAGTAAATTTATGAAAGAGACTCCGCAGCATAGCAGTTCGTACTTCCCTTTACATCCGTCGTGCCATCCATTTTATCGTAGAGTGCACACTAGTCCAGGATATTGCAAGTCTAAGTAAAGTGAAATCGTCCGTGCACTGAGACTACTTCGGTTTTGATTGCCGTGCCGCAAGCACGTGCCCGCAAACTGAATGTAAATGGACACTGGTGCGGTATACCCGGCATTGTGCAATATCGCAACCATCGGTTTGTAATGGAGAAACTTCCTCGAGGAATTGGAAAACTTCCCGAAGAATCATAACTTGCCGATTTTAACCTGCGAACTACTTTTGTTATTACTCTTCCACGCCTAAGGGGGGTGGGGCGGGAAGTGCCGCATGAATTACCTGTCTTTCGTTGCGCAAATCAGCATCCCCGCGCGAAATTTATGCCGAGCATCGAAACGCCCGACAATGATATTTTGCAAGGGGATGAATCCTTGCGACGGTAGGAAAGTTACCGGTGGGTGGGGGAAAATAGCTTCTAGTCGTATTCATTGAAAAAGTTTTCCAGAGTGCGGGTAATTTTTGTAAAACACTCCGGGGAAAAATGCTCGACGGTGTTTAAAAATAGCCGCGACGATGCATTGATTAAAAAATAAGCTCGCTCCAGGGGCGTCGGGCAAAAATATTCTCTTCGGCGTAATCGTTATGATTAAGGTGGTCCACCTCCTTCAACTTTTCCTTCACAAAATATCCCAAGAAAAAAAATCTTGGACATATGACCAAATATACTTTTAATACTATAAAAATATATTAATTTTGTAATTAATTCCAGTTAGAAGCCTCTAGGTCCATTTTATCTTAAGTTATGTCAGTTTTAAATTTCGGGGTGAAGAATTATGGGAACTAAAATGAATTGAGTAAATATCTAAAAAAATTCAAAATCTGCATAAATTCAATAATTTAAATCACATAAAATACCAACCATTTATGCCAAACCTCATCAAAATTTATTGATCCCTTGGACCAAGCTGTAGATTACGCCAAAGCCAAATTTTTAAAATTGATATAGTTTAAAATAAAATGGACTTAGAGACTTCTAACTGGAACCATTTTGTTACAAAACTAATATATTTTAATTTATAGTATTAAAAAAGTCAAAGGTGGTGAACCCCCTTAAGATTAGTATAGCGCGGCACGTGGGGCGTGCCATAAATCTCATTAGGACGCCTGTAGACGTCCGTCGTTTTTTTCGCTCTCGTCAATTTAAAAAAAAAAATACTTTTACTCCGAGTTTCGACTTCGCGCCTCCGTCTTGTCGTCCAGTGATGTATGTTTTTTTGTCTCTCTTCCAATGACTTTATTGTGATGTATTGTCGCAGTACATTATCGATGGCATCTGAAAGAGGCGACTGGTGTTCAGGTTTCTATTATTATTATTATTAATTTTTTTTTGTGGAATTTAACGTCTTTATATAAGATTAAGTTTACTTGCTAAATTAGAAAATGCCTTTTTTTAAGAAGCTTTTTCTTACTTTAAGTGTCTTTAAATGTTGTTTTATAGCAATAAATATACAACACCGACCAATATATCGATTCTGCCTTTTACTTTCAGATCCAGGAGACATATCAATAAAGGCAAGATATTAAAAGCTTCATTAATATACCCACATTAATAATGTAAAGTTGAGAAATAAAGATAAATTGTGAAAAGAAATGGGAGGAATTTATCCAGGTGCACTTTCTCGTCGTATTTTCATATTACCTTAATAGAACGCATTTTACATGAAATTTTTACTAGACTAGAAGGAGGAAGCTCGTTGGTAGTATCGCGTGCTTAATCCAGGGAATGTTTTCTTTTTCAAAGAAAAGAAGTTAAGAAGGATAAAGGGACCCGTGATAGTTGCTTATAGCTCATAAGGTGGAAAGTTTACGCGTTTCAGCAGCACCTGCTCGTCGCCAACGGAGCACGCAAAGCTTTTCTCGGCCTCTCACCGCTGAATAACGCCCAATTAGAGCTTGATTTATGGTCGTTGCATTTTCGCCCACCCGTGCTTTTTCTCTCAGATTATTAAAATATTTACACTATTTTCTCCATATTCCGCCGAATTAAGCGATTAATTTTACTCATATTTCATTACAAAATTTAGATGAAAGCATATCCATAATTAAAGAAAAGTATTTACAGCTATTACTGTGGTGCACGATCGCATTAATTTTTTAGCACAGGAAAATGTATTAATCTGGTGAAACTCGACGTAATTGGATGGGAAACATTTGTATTAAATCCATTATGAAGTAGAGACAAATTGAGGGCGACAAGTAAATTAAAGGAACAAAAAAAAAGTCGAAAACTCCCCCCCCTCGATACGTGAAAAATGTAGAGCCGGTAAAACTAATGGGATCAATCGAGTGCGTCGGTCGATTTCATTGGCTTAAAAACAAATTAAATGTACATTAATCCAACGGCCATTATTGAGCGAGGAAGGTGGACCCTGGATAGCGACCACTTGATGCGCTGCCACGGGCAAATCACTCGCGTGCGAACGAAGAGCGCGCAGAGAGCCACAGAATCAGCCGACACTAATGCGCCTAATAAGCATTAATAACATTTGCCCGAGCAACGTACGAGTCTGCGCGCTTTGATAACACCGCGTGTATTATTCATGAACGGTGTAGCGCCTCATCCCCCTGCGTCCGCCATCCCAGCACTCATATATATATGTATATACATATATTCGTACATCTATATATATATGTATATACATTTCGTAGACGCTTCCGCTCTGCGAGCGTATTCGATTTGACTTGCAAATGAAATTTTTTCGATGAGCTGCTCGACGGCGGAAATGCTTTTTTGCAAATTGTGACGATCGACCTAGTGCCGCTCGATCGGTTTCTAAGTGATTCATCGGTCCAGCTTCACGTCACTGCAGTCTATTAGCCTGAACGTCTGTTTTCCATTTGAAAATTTGCGTTTTGAAAGGTAATTATGTATATCGTTGAAATATTCCGAATTTTACCGATGGGTACAATTACAGCGATTTATTAGTCAATGACATTATTCTATTTCGTAAATCTATTCGGATTAGCAAATACCTTATAATTTAATACAGCGTTAATTAGAACTGATAACGAAATTAACAGTAAATTAGTAAGATTAATCGACCTACGCGGCTGATCGTAAAACCGTACATTATTAAATTATTTTACCAATAATCCAATATCGTTCTATAATGTATCTAAATAATTATATAAATTTTTGTATGTTTTAATTCCGTAAATATAATATTAAAATCGAATTCTCCGTCTGTAGCGTCTGGCTACTGCTGGACACACTCTACTGAATTATGTACGTAGCCACTTTACTTTATACTAAGCTCGTTTTTAAACATTTTTCTTAATGTACTATGAAAAGGCACTAAAAAATTAATTTCTACGAGAGAAAAGACACTATTTAACTTTTAAGTATACCAAATAAAGTTATTAAGTATAAATTTATTTCGTACGTCAAAAAGTAATAATTTACCTCTATAGAATTTACTTTGGAAAAGTGCAAAATTGTATAACTTTATATTAATTTTAGCTTATTAAGTAATTTAAAATTTTTATTTTATATCGAGCCAGACCAATCAACTGGGAATTTAACTATTATTGTTACATATAATCTTGCATATTTTATACTCTAGTTAATAACATAAAATAAAAAAAAAAATAAAATCACTGGTTTTAAAAAATAACAATAAATTAATATCCGCCAAAAACATTGTGAAGCAAGGGCACAGTATTGTTCCCTAATAAACAGAAGGGTCGTCGGTAAATAATGTAAAAATGATTTATGACCGAAATTCGCTGGGCGTACGGCGCCCGGTCTAAAATGACTCGGTGCACCCCGCAGAGGCTATTTATAAGAGGCATTATCCGGCGACGAGTCCACCCGGAATACCCCTACTGGCGTGTACTTCTCGGATCTCGACGACGATGTAAGGCGTGCGCCGCTGGGGATTAGCGCGACGGTTGCTCTCCTGTGCGATTCCCTTAATCACCGCATTCTACCACGCGAGCCATAGGAAATTACGCGGTTCACATCGGACACGCGTAATGATTATTTTTTTACAAGGGTATACCTCCATTAGCCTCGCGAGAGGTGGACTGACGTAGGGGATAATGTTTTCACGTTTATATACTGCAGATTTGTTTGCGCGCGAGTGTTGACTCGTCGTCTGGAAAAATTTACGCCTGGAATTGTGCGGCAGGTGGTTATTAAAGAAGTTTCGCCAGAAAGAATGTTATGAGCTGCACCACGCGTTGGATTTATCGGTGTTTTGACATGTTTTATTAGCTGACTGAAGACGCGTAAAAATATAACTTTGAGTTTTTACTCGGTAAAGTAATTTCTGCTCCGGCGATAAAAGCTCAATACATCTGGCTGGGGTAGGTTAATAATACCGACTATAATTTTTACTTTTTCGAAGTAAAAAACTGATGCTATAAATTCTAACTTTATTTGCAGTTGTCTTGGGTAACGCGAAAAGACTATACAGTGATTGATAATCTTTCTAAAATTCGAGGAGTAACTTTGCGCTTTTGAGCGCTCCAGAATGTTTATTAACAAAATTTTTCTTGTAATCCTCTATTAGAAAAATAGGCAGATTGTTGTGAAGTATTTTAAAAGGGATTTGATTTAAAAATTTAAAACGTTTTAGTGTACATGCAAGAAATTTACATTCAATGTCTATAATAGATTAATAAAAGAATTATTATATTTTTTAATTTTCTAGTTATTTTAAATAAGTGAGTTAATAAAAAATAAAGTGCGTTAGTGAGGATTTTGCTAGTAATGTTAAAATAGTGTCTAATAAAGTGAGAATTTGTTACATTAGTAAAAAGGAGAGAGGAAGGTGTCTGATGAAAATTCATTTTGACGTGCCGGTAAGATTGCAATGAAAACGAGATTCGAATCGTCGAGGTATTCGTAATTTTGCAAATTAATTTCTGCCTGTGCCAAGATGTTACGACTTCATCTTGAAACAAGTAAGTGATATACTTTTGGAATGCATCTTGGAACTCTCTGTTTACGAGGTGAATTCTGCAGGGATCGTAACTTCAGGTATTCTCAATGGAGCTCAAGAATTAATCACGAGAGTCCCATATACGAAGGAAATTTTCTCATCAAATTACCGATTAAAGTCAATGTACAAGGTTATTACGCTTATACTGCTTACCTTTTTATCGAAGAACGTATTTCACTTTGGCTGTAAAAAATTTACTTAATCTTCTCAGATAAACTTCATACCCAGAAACAATAAATTCACAAATTAGGCAAAACTCTTGAATATCATTGTTTTATCACTCAATAATAAGTCCAGAAAAAAGGTCCTTTTATTACACGACAATTTAATATACTTAAAATTGTTTCTGTAACGAATTTTATACATGGAATACTTTAAAAAAAAAAATAATTTTATATTTTACTTTATTTTCATCGTTTATCGTGTCAATAAAATTCAAATGTGAAAGCATCCGCAGTGAATTTCGTTATGAAAACATAAACACCAAATTGCGCATTAAAAAAAAATATATGAACCATAAAAAAAAGAAAACCTTTCAAATTCAATTCCAAAAAGCAACAACAAAAAAATAAAAAAATTAAAAAAACCATCATGATTAGAAAAAGAAAAAAAGTAAATAAAGTTTCTACTCCCCGTCACCGTCCGATTGAAATTCCCCAAAACGCAACGACAAAACATAAGCACCGAAACCTCGTGAGCCTTAAAACCCAGCCATACCGTCAATACGGCGTATCGAAATAGGTCGGAAGTCTTTCTGCACGCGCGGTGAAAATTTTCATCAGTCGCCGTATCCCCCCGGTGCACTGAAAAATTCATCGCGGTCAGTCTCCCACCGCAAAAAAGGCAGTCCCGACGCAAGCAGCGAAAAACAATCGTCGGCGGTCAATCGATATTTCATCGGCGCCCCCCACCGTGCCCAAGTGCCGGTGAGCTCGCGCGGATCATTGAATTAAGATCTGGCCGGGGTATAGGGTGACCACGACGCGCTCATTACTGCAGGTGACGTTGACGAAGCGGACGCCGGCCTCCCCCCTAAATCCCCGCATCGATCGCTGACCAGGCGGCGAAGGAAGCTGCGGGGGAACGGCTGCCGCAGCAAAAAGTAAACTACCGTCTGGATGCGGAATCGCCGATGGCCAGCGTCAGCTGCCTGATTTTTTCCACGCTGCGCTCCGTCCAGCGCGACTCTATCTTTATTTTGCTTTCTCATAGAGAAAGCCTTGTGTCGCCAACATTTTTTGATCTTCAGATTTTGACGTAAAAGTACTTATTTAGGTTCAGAAAGACCAAAAAAATACTTTTTAAAAAATGTCTGTA
>JAWWEP010007314.1:6727-22177 GCA_035582995.1 Sycophila quercilanae | reverse complement strand
CGGAATTTTCAGTAATTTTATTTATTTATTTATTTATTTATTTATTTATTTATTTTTTTTTTTTTTTTTTTTTTTTTTTTTGAGAACCAGGTGATAATATTGGGAAGCGACTTGTACATTCGATTTTGTCAAGATTATATAGAACTATACAAATTATTTATTTTTAAATTGCAAAAACATTTCATTTCGTTTTTGAGAAAATAATTTGTAAGAACATTATGTACGACATACTTTTACTCCTACCTCACCTCCTTATCAGACATTCAAATAATAAATATTTGGAAACACAATTATGCTTTCGATTAAACTGTTCATTAAGTCTTAGCAATTAGTAAATTTTTTTCTGCACAATATATTATTTTCCTTGTCATTGAATTTATTTCCTCAATTGAGAAAAAAAACTTTTTATCATTGATAGTAACACTAATTGCAGAAATACTTAATTTAATTTAAGGGATCTTGTACCAGTAATTTCCGACTACTTCTTCTCAGAAGCGCTGTAGAAGCGAAATTCGCTAACACAAATTTCCGCCAACGATCTTCTACTTCATCTTCTGACCTTAACCAGGCCACGCCTTAACTTCGTCTTCCCTATATTGAAGTAACCAAAATGGTTAACGTCACCAAGAAAAAGGTGAGATCCCACCTTAATCTTCCAGGTCTTATTAGACATCCCTGATTTGTGAGACCTCGAAGTTTCTACCATGAGACACTAAAGGTAAAATGAGATTTCCAAATTTGAATTCTCGCAGAAATAAATCAGCTGCACTTTATCTATTCTTTTGCACTTAAATTTTATTTAAAATAACCATTTTACGAATAAAACTAAAGTTATGCAAGTTATTCAAAAATGTATTAAAAATATAGTTTTCTTTACTAAAACGTTTATATATTTTTATATATTTTGGCACAGTAAGTGGCACAGTAATATAAAGCACAGTCCAGGGAGGCTGTTAAACCGATGATTTTTGCCTTATAAACACGGGTCACCCGCAAATTTTATATGCATACGTATTGTGCAATTATTCAGCGTTAAACTGGCTCAATACAAATAAGGGAAAGGGGACGATGATCGGTGAATATTTCATGCCGGCAAGCGCCGGTTACACACGTCGCCCGCCGCTGAACTCGCGTCGTTCATGTTCGTCGCTCCCCCGACACAACTTTCGAAAATTCCGCGTGTCCAGCCCAGCTTGCCAGCCTCAATATTTAAAAACTTGCAAGCGATGATGCGCAAAAATTAAAGCACGTGGAAAATCCAATCGCCCTGGACCATAAATAAAAACACTTCGTCGTAGTTGAATAAAAAGAATAGAATTTTTCTTTCTAATATTGATTTTTAGAATCACGATAACACTAGTAACATTCTTTAGTACAAATTTAACAGACATGATGAACATAATTTTTTTTCCACTTTATGAATTAAGAAAAAAACATTACTGTTAAATAGTTGATTTGGAACTGAATGCAGAATCAAAACGCTCAAGCAAGCATCGGTTAGATCTTCTTCAGGACAGCGCAAGTAAAACCTTCGTTGTCCACCGATTAAACCTCAGCTCCGTAAATACGCAATCAGGTTCGCTTTCATTTTTTTTTCTGTATAGCCCCAGCGCCACGATCGATTGTATATCCCTTACTCGCAGGCGAAAATAGCGCGACGCGGTTTCTGGATCGGCCTTTCGAATCGCGGTCGAATGAAATATTCACGTTGTTCAGCATGCGGTGACAAGCCCGTGGAGAGGCTTCATTATTTCGGAGGACCGCTCTAGTTTTGCATCCCGACTGGACGAGATTCACACGATGTCAATTGACGTATCAAGGAGATACTGCTCGTATCGGAAATTTCAGCAATTTTTATCACTAATTGATTTACGATTTAAAGAATAAAATGAATATTTCTACTGGATTATTAAAAAATTTACATTACGGTATATTTAAATTAATGATTTTTGTAAAAGGAATAAAAAAAATATAATAGATTTTTTCTTCCACGTGAACAATTACTATACTTACGATTTTATCATAGACTTTAAATAATTGGATTAATAATTAATTAACATTTTCTTTTAATTTTTCAAATTAATAAATTTGTATTTGAACATTTTATAATTATATTACATTACTGTCTAACATATTTTTTAGACACTTATCTCATTTAAATCTGGAGTAATAATCATGAAAGAATATACTTAATAATAAATTTACCTAATATAAACATAACCTAATAAAAAATATACCTAATAATAAATTTTCATTCTACAAATAATTAGTAAAATATTTGTCAAAAACATCATCTATAAGTGATTAAGAAAAATTCCGTACTTGGAAAACGAGCATTATGATTAAAGTGATCCGATAAAATAATTAAGCGTGATTTTTTATCTCACCGTAGAAACAATTAGGCTAGAATAAAATCAATGACATGTATAAGCTTTTTGCGTCCATTAGAGACCTACAAAAGAAACGGAGCGATAGTTGCTCGTGAAGTCGCCAGCTATCTAATGAAGTGGAATGATTTGGAAAACGTATCTTATCTCGGCCGAGGTAGCAGAGAAGTGTGGAGGCTTATCGATAGGCGCATACAACGCCAGTATCAGTGAAAACATGGGGCAAATGAGAAATTTCTTATTAATAATCTTATCAGTTCGCTTCGTTCAGTGAGTTCCGAAGTTGCAACGAGTGTAAATCCAAGTGTGAATACGGGCACGGCTGTACACGTTTCCGTTCAAATTAAAAAAAAACTCTGAATTCATTTTTTTACAGTGGCGCTTGCCCATAAACCAAGCGAAGCTGCAAAAAGTTTTTACGGCAAATATTTGTTTTTTTTTTCTCTTTTTTTGCTTCATGCAACGAGCACCGGTAATTTAGTGAAGCGATATAGTAATAAAAAAGAATAATAAAATTGGAAAAAAGTGCGTTGTTATGTGCTGTGCGTGGATTTTATTGTCTACAATTATGAAATACATATTTTCGTGATATCTGCAGCTTTACTGTTTTTTGGAGAATTGGATGACAGAAGCAATTATCAGCTGCGGTTAAGCAACGAGTTGAATATTTTTTCTTAGTCAAATGAAACAATGAGTATAGATAATACCAGCTTCTTCTGCTATGTGTACTCGTCATGGCTGACAAAATATTTGTGGAAGGCATACCGAAAAGGTATTACGCTATCAGATATTCCACCTGTTTCTCCATTGGATACCTGCTCTTATAACGTGCACAAGTAAGTAATATCGAGAGTCTAGCATACTAGCATACTCACAGTTTTCTTATCTCGCATAAATATTTTTATTTAATTATATCGTTTAAGTGTTGACGTGTACATTAATAGCTTAAAAGAAAATGTTTCTATTAATTCTTACACTTTTCTGCTTAATTTTTATAGATTTGAAAATCTATGGAACGAGGAATTAAGAGTTCGAGGACCGACGTCGG
This sequence comes from Sycophila quercilanae, assembly GCA_035582995.1. NCBI lineage: Eukaryota > Metazoa > Arthropoda > Insecta > Hymenoptera > Eurytomidae > Sycophila > Sycophila quercilanae. The sequence goes on along the minus strand of JAWWEP010007314.1, from coordinate 18,742 downwards.
CCTCCTTACCTCTGGTTGCATGGCGATTCGTTAGATTCCGCGTTATCACTTCATTAATTCTAAATGTATTGTCTCAAATCATCAAATTTATCTTCCAGGTGAGTTTAGCTTGCGTCTGAATGAATTGACCAAATATACTCTATTACCAGTGTTTCATGATTAAAAAATTACCATTGCAGACTATACTCCTACGATACCTTTTGGAGTACAGCGAGAATCAAGATAGGAATTTTTTCAACGGCATGTACTGGGTTATTTACATAGTCGCTTTTGATTTATTACAAACAATTCTCTACACGTGGAGCGAGATAATGAATCAAAGGACAGCCTTGCGCCTGAAGGCTGTTTGCATGAGTCTTCTTTTCAAGAAAGTCGTAAATTTAAATAATGCCTCGACTAAAACTACTGACGAGGTAGGGAGAGCAAAGATTATAAAATACATAAACTTGCTGAACTTATTATGTAATGAGGCTACTTTTTAACATTCAAATGCGAAAGACATTTATTACTAACTGCGGGGGGGATAATTTATTATACAAACATATAACTCTTTTACTAATATGCTTTCAATAAATGATATTATATATGATGATTCTAGCTCATGAATATGTTATCAAAGGATGGTAATAAAGTTTATGAGACTGTTTATTTTGGAACAACGATCATCAATGCGCCTGTAGTCGCCCTGTGTGTTTTAATTTGCATTTCGATATGGCTGAGCTCAGTGGCGTTAATAGGATTAGCTATGTTTTTACTTTTTTATCTGATGCAGGTAAACATCTAAAATAATTATTATCGAAAATTTGTCAAATAATGATTACACGTTGTTACAGTATTGGTTGGTACACTTGATAAACTACTGCAAAGAAAATGCTAATGATTTGACTGAAATCAGGGTGCAAAAAACTATTGAGGCACTCAATAGCATAAGACTAATCAAGATAAATGGTTGGGAACAGCATTTTATTCAAAATATTTTAAGTGAGTAAATTGAGTCTCGATGAATTGTATGTACATTACACGAGATTAATGCACAGATTTATGTATTTTCAGATCTCCGCAGTAGAGAAAGTAAATGGCTGTGGAAATTGTCATATGTCAAAAGTCTAAATTCTTCGATGGCTCATGCTATTCCAATTATTGCTGTTATTGTGATGTTTTTTATGCATTTCACAGTCAGCAGTAAGATAACAACGTCAATTGTAAGTATTCCTGGTATATTTTCATGTTTAATTAGTGCTACTGCAATTAAACAAATGTCATTTTTATTTAAAATTAAATTTTATTGTAATGTATTTTAAAATTTTTTAATTGGTAAAATTTAACGTTGTGAAAAAATTATAGGCTTTTCCGATCTGCGTTGTTATCATAGTCCAAATGCATGAAGCCTTTACGTCATTGAAAACATCTTTATCGCATCTAAGAGACTCTTTATCGACGTTTAAGAGAATAAAGGTTATATTTTGATACAAGGTTGTGGGTAATAAATTTAAACTTTTAATCTTAAAGACATATTATGATCTTATTAATAACAGAGCGGGTTGCTATTGGACGATTTAAATTGTCACGTAACGAAACCTCATGAACCGACTCAAGCAGTGGCTGTAAGCAATGCATCATTTGCCTACGATATTTATAAGCGCAATTATGGCCTTGACAATTCGGATGACAAGCGGTAAGCTAATTAATTTTTGTTTATATACTTACAGAATTTTAAACATCATTTGCAACAATAACAATATTATAATGTAATTATTGTAGGAAGCATTACTTGAACGAAAAGAACGTGACAGAGTCTGAAAAACAGAAGCTTAATCCTTTGTCTAACGAGCCTAAACGAATTGAAATTTTAACGAATCTTACTTTCAAAGCAAAAAAGGGTCAGTTGATCGGTATCAGTGGAGCATCGAAAAGTGGCAAATCCTCTCTGCTTTTAGCAGCTATGGGTCAGATTCGGATGACGAGCGGTCAGTTGATGAGACAAGGCAACTGTGCTTACGTGGGTCAAAAGGCTTGGATAGCCAATGCAACCATTCGAGAGAACATACTATTCGAAGAGGGTTTTGATTCAAAAAGGTACTACGAGGCTCAAGTCGTCAGTAAGCTCCGCGACGAGATCAAAAGGTTACCCGATGGTGATGAGACGGAAATCGGCGTAGGTGGATTGACGATTTCCGAAGACATGAAGCAAAGAATTGCGTTGGCCAGAGCTTTTTATGCTAATCGGTAAAAAGAAATTCATTAACATTTCAAAAACTGTAGAATACATTCTAGTCTAGTATCTTTAAGATTAATGTTTATCATGTATTATTATTAGAGATATATATTTTTTGGATGATCCTCTATCTTGTATGGACGAAAATGTAAAGCAAGAAATATTTGAAGATTTCATTATACATGCATTAACTGAGAAAACAATTCTTCTTGCTACATGTGATATTAAGGTATATAAAAACACTACAATTTTTTGAACTACGAAATCTTTTAAATAAACGATGGTCATTACCTTTTTTAGCATTTAGATAGGTGTGATTACATATATTTTATGCGCGATGGAGTAGTAGCAGAACGCGGCAGACATAAAGAATTAATGCGTTTAGGCAAAGAATATGCTTCTATGATCAAATCAATCATTGCCGACGCAGAAGGTGATGATACCGATGAGTAAGAATCAGTTCACTTTTCTTTTACATTTTTTGAATATTAAATGATTTATTAAAATGTACAAAAATTTAACTTTTATGTTTCCGTTTTTATAATAGGGACAGCGATATGCCAAAAGAAAAACAAAATTTGAAAATAAAAGAGCGCAGAAGACCTGATGTTGAAAACAATTCAATGAGTTATAGAAGAGAGCGCAAAAGATCTTTCACAGTTGATAGTTTTTCAATGAGTAAAAGAGACAGAAGAATATCTCTTCCTAATGATATTAGCATAGTTTACTGGCAAGAACGAAAAAGATCAGCTCCGAATACCAATACACTACTAAACATGGATGAGGAAGAAGAGCGAGTAATAAACAATACTACAAAAATCAACATCGAGACAACTGAATCAAGTCAGATTTCAGTTCCAGAGAAGAAAAACGAGACAAACGAAATTAAATCATTTAGAATTCAGTGGTTGACATATTATACTTATGGAAAATCATTAGGTGGCTTATTTTTATTGCTTCCGATTATCTTGGTTTATATTATTTATTCAGGTATCGGAGTTCACAGCTTATTGCGACTTGCTTGGTGGATAGACGCCGTGAATGTAAGTAATTTAATTATTTAATAAATTTAAACTTAGGTTAATGGACTGAATATTTAATATGTAATTAACTATTTAATTTGTACGGTTGTAGGCAGACAAAAGAAGTAGTTTTTACTTCTACAAAAACTGGTATGGATTCTGCTTCTTCCTCATTATATTAGGTTGTATAGTACAAAGTTTTGTCGTGCAATTAGCGACGACGAAAATAGCAGATAATTTACATAATGCTCTCTTAGATAAGTTAATACACGCTTCTATGAGGTTTCACGATACAACGCCTTTTGGAAAAATTAGAAGCCTTATATCTCATGACATAGAAAAAGGTGCGTCTTTTCTTTTATCCAATATAAATTAATAAACGTTAATTTATGTCGCAACCTGTTATTCCAGTTAGCCTATCACTGCCGTCAAAACTGGATAATACTTTCCGATATATGGTATTAGGCTTGTTCACATTTTACGTTTTGATAAGTACCATACCGTGGTTTACTAATTATGTCGTATTCACAAGTATACTTTTCTTCTTCGTCACAAAAATTTACAGGTATACTATTAATTTAAAAAAAAAAAAAACAATTTTAATTTTTTTAAACTCAGAAAAAAAATAACTATTGATATTCTATTCTATTTTATTTGTTGTAAGGGCCGCTCAGGTAAATTTAAGACGAATGGAAGATGAATTAAAACAGCCCACGGATAATTTCCTGCGCAATAGCATAGAAGGCCTCAACGTTATTCGGACATTCAAGAAGGAACAAGGCTTTTTGAGCAAGTAATCCATTTCTTATAAGTTATAAATCTTTTGAAAATCACTTTTGTTTAAATGACCGATACTACCAAAAAATACACGCAACCCTCACTTCCTTGTTTGTGATATGCGTACTATAGATTTCAGGAACTAGTTGACGAAAGCAATGCCTATTTGTTCGTAAAAGAAGTATCCAAAAAATGGCTGTTGATAAGACTACAACTTTTAACTACTACATGCGTATTCATGGCTGGATCTTTGATCATAATCATGAAGGGAAATATGTCATCTGCGATTGCTGGATTGACATTCGTTTATCTACTGCAAGTACCAAACATTATTTTAACGGGTCTGAATTACTTCGCAAAGACAGAAACTTATTTCTGTAATGTGCAAAATATTTGCCATTATATACAAGTAAGAAAATCAATATATATTTTGTTGCTTCCTCACAGAAGTTTTTTACATTTTATATATACTATATTTTTAAAAATAATGAAAATGCTAAATGTCATTTTATTAATCTAAGTTTACTTTTGCAGACAATTACAAGCGAAAATATTGACAGTGTTTCGTCGGTTGTGCCTGATTCTGATTGGCCTAAAACGGGATTTATTGAATTCGATAATGTACAATTACGATACAATGATGATATTCCGCTCGCTTTGGATCGTATATCGTTTACTATCAACGGCACTGAGAAAGCTGGTAATATAATCTGATTAATAATTAAAAAACTGTTAATTTTCACGGATAATTTACCTTGAATTTCCATAATAATTGTCATTATCTTATCATTATATCGGAATTATCAATTTCAATCATCGTCATTACCATAACTTTACATACCTTCATAAAATCACAATTAAAAAGATTTAACTTGATACTGAGTAATATATACTTGTGCTGTCAAAGATACATTATTTAGTAAATGTTTTTTTTTAATGTTGGATTTCTATTTTTAGGAATATTAACGAAGTTGGACAGAGACAAGAATGCATTAATAGCAGCTATTTATAGATTATACGAACTGCACGGAGGACAAATCTCCATAGATCGCGTCGATATATCTAAGATCAATGTACAATTTTTGAGGAATCAATTATGTATTATTCCTCAAGATCCGATATTTTATGGCACCATCAGGTAGGCACTCGATATACACTTGAATGCTACTCACATTTAATTCAAGCCATTAATAGTAATTGTTTTTAACGTAGATTTTTCCTGGATCACAACAAGTGTCACTCTGATGCTGAAATTTGGAATGCATTAGAAAGGATGTACTTAAAAGACAAAATATCGTCACTTGCTTCGCAGTTGCATTACTCGATAGACGCAAAAATTTTCAATATTAGAGAAAAACAACTGCTCTTTCTATCACGAGCTTTTCTCTGCAATTGTAAAGTAAGTTAATTCACTATCTTTACCTAAAAATCACTCAACAAATTATTTCTAATAATAAATTTCTTATATGAGTTCATCTAATTTAAAATTAATTGTTGTATAGATTCTTTCCGGAGAAAAAATATTTTTGAACATCAATCGATATTTTAGACCTTTATTTATCTATACATTTAAGCACGGCATTGAAAAATAATTAAATAAAAAAAATATGAACAATTTTCCATTGTGCAGATTCTAGTGATAGAGGAGAGCAGCGCAACGGATTCCGAGACGGCGTCTTTCATTCATCAGGTGATCGATAAGGAATTCTCGAATTGCACAGTGCTGATGATAGCGCGACGTTCACGCCTCGTGCTGTCGTGCGACCGCGTACTCGTCATGGAGAATGGCCGCATCCGCGAATTCGACAGCCCGTCCGTTCTGCTCGCGGATCGCTCCTCCGAGCTGAGGAAACTTCTCTATGAAGAGGAGCTGAGCGATCGGAGAATCTGAATTCAGTCTTCTGGGCGCTCATATTTATTTCTACATTTTTTTTTACCTCAATGCAACTAACAGTTGCGGTTTGAAGATGTACTTTGTTAAGCATCATGTTAATGATCTTTGTTAATGATTTTTGTAAACTTTTTATTATATAATATATAGCTGCACTGAAACCAATTCTATCTATTATTCGTAAAATGTCTTATTAAATATCGGCATAATTAATCGGTATGTATTAATCTCGAATTTTTCGAAATTCCCGGAATTCCAGTTAAACCGTCTGACCGCAGTGACCCTCATAGTACGGTGACGGAGTGGAGCGCGACCACTAATGACAACATTAATATCGACGTTCGGTAGCACCGAATAAAAGGCCTTCAGCACGTACACGGGTCACCGCGATCGAGCTCGCATTTTGGGAAATGTTTGCTCATCTGTAAACCCGGTCGTGCTTTTCAAATACCGCGAGCTTCTAGAGATCGACTATCGAGTCGTTTTGTAATGTATGCCGGCTATCGTTCGAAGGTTTAAGAACAGTATACCATACGGTCAATTTGGTACTTACTGTGCATTAATTTATTACTTTATTGCATTTTAAATTCAATTAGAAAAGGCAAACTTTTAGTTTATTATGACATCGGAGAAAATAGAATAGTCGCGATCAGAATTAGAACAGTAAAGTTTGCCCACTCTGCAAATTTGGGCGGTATGAAATATCGAATTTACCTTTTAATTGAAATCCACTAGCTGATACAAGTTTATTTAATTTATGGATATCTCGTAATAAATATGGATTGTGCAAAGGGAGCTTTTCCGTAAATATATATATATTAAACTCTTCGCTGAATTTAATGTAAATCAGTTATACATTTTATTAAAGAAGAGAACTTCCGGCGAAGGTAAGTGCAAAAAATCTGACAAGCACGCATTTCTTTTCAGCTATTGTTTCGTTCTCAGAAACGCTTCGAAGCCGACGAGACTTTAATTAAAAGTTTCTTATTATTCCAATGGTTTGCGAGAGCGGAAAAGAATACAAGTTCAAGATACTGGAAAAAAAGTTTTTTATTTTAACTTTCTAAAGAAAAATCAATACCGCAATTGCAATCGCTTTCAAAAATTAAGAAAATTATTTATGAGAGTTTACTCAGAAACAGTAATTGCTGAACGTATCCCGAAAATGTTAACAATACCCAAGAAGCAGATGAAATTATTTTGTATAATTTTCTTCAAATAACGTTGCTATTCTCGGGATGCGTTCGGCACGAATTAGATATATATTCATCCCTGAGTTTATGAACTACGTTAAGGCCGTTACAGTTTAACTTTATTTTTATATTCTTCACATTTTACATGAAAACATTTGCAAAATAAATCATTTTAAGACTCGATAAAATTTAACGAAAAAAATCAATGAATTGAATTTTTAGTCGCCATAACAAAGGCAAAATGAAAATTCTTCGACCAATAACAGCATGTTCGTTGCGGTGGGAACAAAAATTCAACGCAATCCGGGTAGAACAATTCGTGGCATTAGAGCCTCGCATTGAAAAAAAAAACACGATCATCCATCGTCAAAATCCAAACAAGCTGAAATCATTCAGCCGTGAACAATGCGCAACGTAACGAGCATCCACGCCGAAAATGCACAAATACATTCTTCGCCCCCATTATTCGCTATGGTCGAGCGCGCGCGCGCGGAAAAATATAAGTGCGACTTCCACGGCGGGAATTACAGCGCAGCTTTATCGCTGACTTAGCAATTGCATTTTTTGCCCTACCCTCTCCAGCCGACCGCACCACCCCATTACGCCTGTAAATTATTTATCGGCAGTATACGCCGCGGCTTCGTTAAACCTCGGCGTATCAATTTTTCGTGGAGAGAGATCGGTAATAAAGCAACGCCGCTAGCCTCAAACGCACCAGAGAAAAGCTTCCGAATGCATTCCGGATGCGCTCGGTCTACGCGCAGATAAAAGCAAGATTTAAAAGGGCGAGGAGCGAAGGAAAAAAGGCCAACGAGGAGAAAAATAAATAAAATAAACGCGAGCCTCGCGTCGGCGGGCGACGTCAAAATGAACGAGAAGGTAAATTAAAATTGTTTTTCAATTTGAAAGAAAAATATTTACACGACGCTCCTAGCTAAACAAAGTTTTTGCGGCCGTGTGCTCAGCGTGGGCGGAGAGTCGCGAGCCCAAGAGAGAGAGAGAGAGAGAGAGAGAGAGAGAGAGAGAGATTGGGCCAAAGTGAATTATTTTAGTTGTGCATGAATGCATTTTCATTTAGATAGCGGCCGGAAAATTCTTTTTTTCAAAGTGGATCGAATACTCACTGGAAGAACAGCGTCGACGCGACCTTTTATTGCAACTGTTGGTTTTACGCGAGTTAAATACGTTCGTAGACTATGTACACAGTGTGCAACGTTTATTAAGCTATTTTGAGTCAAAAATTATTTTTTCGGAAACGTTTTTTTTTTTTTTTTTTTGTTCTAAAATACATTTTTCCTTTTATTTATTTTTTTAACTATAAATGGGAATATTTGGTTTATTTTGGTTATCAATCTGTGTCGAAAAAATCGTATTGGCGGATATCAACCTCAATATGTACACTTTGTGAAAATTTTAATTTAATTATTACTATTATTTTGTTGAAGGAGTTTAATGTTCATAGTGATTTAACAGTTGTTAAAAAACATTTTATTTTTTTTTTTTAGTGTGTTGCTACTTTGGTTGTTCCGTAAATTTATATATACCAACTTCACTCTAAATTATAAGTTGGAAAAAAAAATTTTATAGCATTGTATTCTCAAAGTCGCAACTTCAACTCGTGTTATAAAATATCGTACGAAATTGGTGCGTAGTGATTTCAATGAAAATCGTCGCCCGAGTTAAATAATCAACTTCCGCACACGTGTCGTAATTTACTTTATCAATTACAATTTTTTTTTGTCAAACATATACATGATACATCATTCCGTAAAAATTATACCATATTTTCCGCATAAAATACATAAACAGGGCAGGAGTACAAAGTAGTCTAACGTAGAAAGCACTTGGTCTTACCACCGTAACTTTGGATAGGGTGTGCACTTAATTCGCGGACTCGCGTTGAGGCGGACGGGCGTCCGCTAGTTCACGGAAACTCGGGCCCGAGATAACCAGCGGCTGAATACATTTCTCGTTTGAAATAGTCTCATCCGAGACGGCCGAATTCGTGGCCCGCTATGAAGACAAGAAAAATAGAGACGTAGCGAGATTGTGTAAGGATAGCAAAGGATGAAATTAGGCAGTGCCCAAGAACGTGACGCCTTAGCTTTCCTGACTGGAGCGTATTTACACGTGAGGTAATATTTTATGTTCTCAAGAATGCTTATAAAGTCGGAAGTTTTATTTGTTAGAGGTAAGAAAAATTGGGTAAAGGATAAGTGTGAACTGAGTAATTTTTTTGACTTAACACATGATGTATTTTGTATGCCTTACGCATTATTTATAGGATAATAGAAGAATGACAAATTTAGCCTCAAAAATGAAATCAAACTTGATGGTAGAAAAAACATATTGTATGAAGAGTAGTAGGTAGAAATTGTGCAATAGCTATTACTGTCTTTTCACATGAATAATTTTCGGAATAAAATTAAGAAATATTATGCTTTATCAAGATTAACATCAATTATATATTGATAAAATCAGAACTGAATATTTCATTTCTTGTGTTTTACATCAGTATAATAAAAATAGCGAAGATTCTTACGTGTCGAGGATCTTTAAAATTCGCAGACTTTACTCTCGATATAAGTCGTTTAATATTCACAGATATGTAAATGTATAAATATATTCACGCAGAACAATATCAAGAAAAGGAATACATCATATTTCCGATCACGTTGTCTTAATATTGAATTTGAACGTAAGGCTGTTCCCGCAGAATCGACATTTATTCCAGAAAGGTTTTGAATCATTGTCATTATACACAAGCACGTTAAAGATATTATAATGTCACAAAAATTTCAAAATGCAATAATGGAAAAGATACATCTGTATACTGATTATTGCATTGGCAATTAAAAACGTAAACGAAAGAAAATCATAATATTTGTACGTATTTATTCGAAAAATTAACTCATAAATTAACGAATAAATTTTTTTCATTTGTTTGCGGCGAACTAATGTTATGTGCCATAAATTTAATAAGTTCTAGTTGATAGATCATTAATTTTTATCTTTACCACGTAAAGATTTATGCACACTTCCTATTCCGATAATTAAAAAAAAATACGTATAAAGGCAGAAGCTAAACGGAATATGCTAATTTTTCATCATATAATAAAATGCAGAAAATAACAGTAGTGCTGTTATTTTGTTCGTTTTATTCAATTTCATTTGGTAATTGTTTTTAAAATAAATTTAAATCTTAGTATTTTAAATTTTCTTTAAATAATATCTGAAATTGGTATTGGCTCTTTTTATTTTGTTCGTAAACATTAAGTGTATATTACAACGTAGAATATAATTCAACAATTATGTTTATACAGGCCAAAAAAAGCATATTAGAAATGGAAAAGAGGCGATAAATGGTCAATTTCCCTACTTCGCTTCTCTAAGCGAACCAATGAGAGGAAGGTACTGTGGCGGTTCAATAATTCACAAACGTTGGGTAATTACAGCTGCCCACTGTGCACCACTGTAAGTATATAAAATCCTAAGTTTTCTTACATAATGATTACGCAGTGGTTTAAGTTCCGTCTTTTTTTTAGTTATTTACGTGATTTGAGAATAATAGTTGGCAGTGTTCGAAGTAACCGTGGAAATTACTATCATGTGCAAGTATTCATCCCACATCCTCACTATACAGGAGCAAGTATTGAAAAAAAAAGATTAAGATAAAAGTATCCGATAAATTAAGAATATTAGCTCTCCTGTGAAGCCGCTAGTTATAATGTACGTGAACAGTACTTGAGGACGTGATGTCTAGCCCTAATTCGCGGGAGAGTTAAATCATAGAAAGTCTAAAATGACGCTACTGTCCTATAATCCAAATTTTAGAAATAGTAATAAGCCATGCAGCAATAAATGTTAAATATTGAGAGTTTATAAAGATTATTTATAAGGAATTTATTTAAAAGATCAATTATTTTTAATGGTTAATTAATAATCTATTATTAACTCCCTTTTAGAAAAATTATGCGAATGACATCGCTCTCATACGTTTGAAACAAGAAATTAGATTTGACAAACGGGTAAACAAAGTGAAATTACCTACAAATTCTAAGAATATGTACACAAATAATGAAGCTGTAATTATCGGATTTGGATATACCAATATGCAAGGAAAACGTCCAAACATCTTACAATATATGAATACATCTATACTTAGCTTGAACACATGTAGACAGAAGTGGAATTATACTTATGTACAGAATACTAACATATGCACTTCAATAGCAGAAGAAAAATCATCGTGTACAGTAAGAGAGGCTTAAAATATGATAATAAACTACATAAAATCATATGCTAGACATCATATGCTATCTTTATATTTTTTTATAATTTTTATTTACAGGGTGATTCTGGAGGCCCTGTAGTTGTTGAAGATACACTTGTAGGCCTCGTTTCTTTTGGAGAGAATGATTGTTCCATAAATATCCCTTGTGTGCACACCAGAGTTTCTAGTTACATATCGTGGATTAAAAAAGTTTTAGCTCAATATTCCAATTACCTGGATGACAAATTAAGGTAACGCTATTTTAACCATTAAATACCATTAATTACCCAAAAATTCTATCTCCTAATTAAATAACGGCCAGGCTTAAGTTTAAACAATTAATATATTCTCATTTCCTTTTTTTCAGCCGTCATTAAGGTATAATTTAATAAAACATAATATAAAACTGACGAATGTATACTGCTCTCTATGTCTCTAGCTTTCCGATGGAAAGATATAATTCAAATCTACATTTTTTCGAAAAATTATATTCCTTTTCCAATATTTAGTAGTTTTTTAATGGCGATTTTTAAGAAAATACTTAATAAATATATGCCTTATTGGTTGTATCTCAATGACGATAGTTTTTTAAAATAATTTTACTCGAAGTAATAAAGTGACTCCTTAATTATCACTAAATTTTG
>JAWWEP010007304.1:1847-22179 GCA_035582995.1 Sycophila quercilanae | reverse complement strand
TTAAATAAAAAACTTGTATACTTTGTATTAAAAAAATTCGCAAAAAAATGCTTTTTTTGCACCCATTATACCCTACCCCCCCCCCCCCCTTAACGGTGGCCAATTACGATTTTTCTTATATACATTATCGACCGACTGCATAAAAAATGCTCTGTAGAAAGTGTGTAATTTTGATAAAAATGCAACTTACGATGCAATTAATACTAAATGGCGAAATAATTTGCGTAATACTTCATTTACAAAATAAAATGAAAAGAACGAATATAAAATGTTAAATGAAAAACTTTTACGAATTTTACATAATACTGTCTGGATTCTGTTTCACTTTAATAAAGCCAGTGTGTACTTATATCCATTTTTTATTATCAACACATATCATTTTAGAAATGCAACAAATGTTTGGGCATCGAGAATAAAATATACTGCAAGCCTCATCAAAGTGTTCAGTCATGCGTATTCAGGATTGCACTGAAATATCTTGCATATAATTGAATGTGGTTTGAAGGATAAGGTTTTTTTATGACAAATTTATGCACAAAAAACAGATTGCTCAAACAGAATTCTTATAGATATGCAATTTCTGTATAAGTTTCTTTTTGAACGCTTCTCATGGAGTACTCATCTTCCCGAAAGAGATACGCTGTTACTTTTTGAAAAGCCGCCAGATCGTTTATACTTTTTTTTAATCTTTTTTTTTAATATTAGTATATATACATACTTGTTATTGTTTAGTATATTTTCAATTTTACTACGTTTACTTTACTTATATATATTGTACATACTCGTATAATCGAAACTTACAACAAAAGCTATAATAATGAAATTCGATCTTTTATCGACAGAAGCTATAGTTCCTCGATTTCTTTACCATATGATGTATATGTACGTATAATATAAACAAGGAAATTTTGAGGTTAAGAATTCACACGTGAACGTGAGCTGCTGTAGATGAAGCATTATATATTAAGTCTTGCCTTATAGTTATACTTCCTTTTCTTTCGTGGCTTTTGAGGGAAACCGGTGATTATTGCGAAAACCAATGAGGAAGATTGATTTGTTGTAAAATACTTCATTTAACTCTCGTTCGAAATGGCTATGGGTTTTGGCAGTCTAGTTAAGAATAGTTTTAAACTATTCAGCAGCAATGTCTTCAAGCAATTAGTTATTCAATGTAAGTTAAACTTTATTAACCTAAAATATTTTATCGAAAGTTGAATATTATCGAATTTTTTTTAATGGGATAATATTAATTGTTCTAATTGTTCTTGGTAAAAGATTAATTAATCATAATTAATCTTTTAGTCGATTAATGTGTACATAGTGATTATTTAATAAATAAAAATTGATGTTAAAATTATTATACTTTCAGCATCAAGACAACTATATTCTGCAAATTCATTGGGACTGAATGGTTATTTAAATGCAAGAGATTATGTAAAATCTCAGTTTTTAAATGTTGATCAAATGTTCTTTAACAAAATGAAAAGCATCGTTGAGAAAGAAGAAGATTCTTTGATTTTTACAGAAGACTTAAAAACTATGCTACACCTTGTTGAAAAGAAACCAGAGGACTTGGAGCTTATGTACAAAATGTTAAAGAAATACAACAATCAAAGTAATTTAAGATTTGGCAGTTTTGTATTTGGAACTGTTGCCATGAGAGCATTCTATCATCTTGATGAACCAGATTTGGCTTTAAAAGCGTTCAAAGATCCAGAATTAAGTAACTTTTTTGACCAAATTATGTCTCATCAACTTATAATGGATTTATTATATAACCATGGAAGATATCCCGAAGTTCGAGAAGTTTACGATATTACTAAGACAAGGAATATTAACAACATTGTTCACCCTAAAAATCCGTTTATTCTAGTCACGGCTGCTTGTTATAAAGAGGTATCTTGAAATATAATAAAACTAATAGAATTTAAAAGTATAATCATTATAAACATATATTATTTTACAGAATTCCAAGGAAAGTTTTGACTATGCAGTAAATTTATTCAAAGAAGTGCAGCATAGAGGATTTGAAATGCCCAGAAGATCAATTATTTTTCTATCTGCATTAGCATTAAAACAAAATGCACCAAATGTTGCTTTAGAGGTAGCCAGTATTGCTAAGAATGTCAGATATATAGATATAAGATGTTTAAAAGTTGAAGCATATTTAAGGTTGAAACGTTTTGATGAAGTATTAATTTATTTCCGCAATTCCCTGCAGGCTGATATGCCTGCCAGAAGAAAACAAAGCTATTTCAAAGACACAGTATGTATTAATCCATTTCAATTATTATTATTATTATATCCTTAATATTGAAGATGTGACAATTTATTTCATTTTCTGAATTTAGGTAGAAAAGGTAGAAGCAGCTTTAGCTAATGAAACTGATGAGGTAGTTGATGATCTCAAAAAAATGATAGAACAACTAAAAATACACGAATTTGTTCAAGATCTAGTGAGTAATCAGGTTTATTTTCTGTTTTAAAATAAATTCAGAATTGTTAAATATTAAAAAAAAATATTATGTTTTAGACTCTCGAAGAACATATTTGTAGTCCTATTGAACAAATAAAATATACAGAGCAAAAACCTTGGCAAAAACCACAGTTTGGAAATCAACAAAATCGAAATAGATTTAACTATGACAGTGAAAATGATGATTATAATGAAGACAGAAGCAGATTTCAAGGGCGAAGAAACTTTGAAGAAAGAAGAACCTTTCAGAGCAGACCTGGTTTAAGAGAAATTGTGTAAATGAAAACAGAACAAGTAATTATTTTATTACTTATAAGTCAAATAGGAAATTTGAAATACCTCTAAACGACTTTCTTTAGTAGAAATTTTATAAGCAAAAAATGTTAAGTAAACAAATGAGTTTATTGTTACATTGATTTTCTGTACATTTTTAACTCTAATTGGTTACATACATACTGCTTAACAGTAAGCAATATCATTAGCTTGTTTTTCATTCTTTAAAAGCCATTGTTCCATACTTCTTGTACAACGAAGACCATTTCGGATTCTCGACGCCAAAACCATTAGCCAATGTGCGTTTGATTGTGAAGTTTTACTCCAACTAGAAATATTGTTAAAAAATTGTTTTTTTTTTTTTTTTTTAATAAAAGAACTTAAAATGTACATGGTTATTTTTGAATAAAGAAAAATTTACCTTGGTAGAAGAGCAGTAATTAAGTTAGACCAACTGTCTACGTTGGCAGGAAAAGAATGTACTGTATTTAACACAGATCGCAAGCCTTCTTTTGGATCTGAAGTAATGAGTTTACTTAAAGAAGCCATACAAGTAATCTTTGCAATATACTTGCTGGTTAAATTTCTACCCAAAAAGAGTGCTTTAACAACACATTTATTAAAAGAAGTGTCACTCATGATTAACAAAATTCGAGCTAATATAGTCCATAATTCAGACGAATCTAGAAAACAAGCAAAAACAAGTTTATTTGTTTAATATATCTTTCTATTTAATATTGTAAATATGGTTCACATATTTACATTATCCTAGAAAATCATACTAAATTTACCTGGATACCGATGAACATATTTACAAAGTACTCTAGACGCTCCTTCCATATCGTTTTGAATCAAATATGAATATGCCATTAATTTGGCAATATGATTTTTGTAAATCGGATGATCATCGTGAGATTTTAATTCCTGCAAAACAAGATGTGTCAAATTTTTGTCACCGTCAAGCATCCCCAATGCTGCAAGAGCTAGCAAGCCAGATATAATTGGTGGTTTAATGCCAATGGCTTGATAAAGTAACGTTTTAGCGTCATCACTTTCTTGAAATGTGTAAGCCATTGCTGCCATTGCGCAGAGAACATGAGCTTTGTCATTAGCAGCATCTGCTAGCCAGTGAAGTGCTGCTTCATAAGCTTCATAAGATTCTTTAAAATGTTCAGCTAAAATTTTATATTAATATATTTTAAACGAATCATTGCATAATAAAAAATTATTTTTGTTAAGTAATAAATAATTAGATAACTAGCCTTTAAATAGTGATAAAGCTAATTGACATTGTGATGCAAAACTTGCTCCTTTTATTGACAAACAAACTTTTACAGCCTCTTCATAATTTTCTTGATGTACCAATGCACGGGCTAAATTTATCTTTAGTAAATCTTTTTCTTTTTCATCCTTAGCATATTTTAAAGCATGAGAAAATCGTTCTGCCGATGGCTTGTACAGTTTTTGCCTTTCCAACAATAATCCATAAGCATTTAATGCATACGGATCATTAGGATAGTGAACTGTTGAAAATATTAAATTAAAGGTATTTGAAAAATAAAAAACACATTTGAAAGATTTGAAAGTATTGCATTACCAGTGTACCAATGAATTCCATCAGATGCTACTATTACAGCATGCATTTTATTTATAACGTAATCATAAAGGGGATCCTTGGCCACTTCCTGATCCATTATAGTCTTTAGTACCCAATATGTATATCCAGTTACTGATTCTTGATGATATCCCAGTTGCCTAGTATGACGGAATAAATCTAAGGCATCTTTTTGGGATAATTTTTCTGCTATAAAAGCTTGACCTATCCAACTGTTTATGTAAGCTGGATCTATTTTCTGAGCCCATGAAAATGCTTCGTTTGCGCGATATGGATCATCTAAAATCTCAAATGAAATTTAGCATTTTTATTAAGATCATTAATTTTAAAGTATTTAATCATATACCTAATATCAAATATAAAGATCCAAGATTTGACCAAGAAACAGGATTATTAGGCTCTATGTCAAGTGCCATTACAAAACTGTGTTGAGCTAAAGCATAGTTTTGGATTGAATCTGTCATACAAATCATTCCTAACAAATTCCAATGAATCCAAGAGGAAGGATCGTTTCTTATTGCTTCTTTTGTAGCTGCTAAACTTCTATTAATTACTTCTTTATCACTAGAATTATCCTGATGAAACTGTGCTAAATAGCAACGAGCTAAATCATGCCATAATAGTGATGATGTCTTAGAGATACTTATTGCTCTGCAATAACATCTTAAATATAAAAAATTAATTATTTTATACAAAGAAAAAATTATAAAAATTAAAAAATATTTGTATTTTTTAATTACCTTACAGATAATGAAAATATTTCTTTTTGATGTATTATAATTTGCTCATCTTTTGAGTCAGATTGAATCAACCCTGGGTTTATATATAAATAGCAGTATTTTTCAGGTAAAGCTGCTACATTGTAACATACATCACCAAACAATTTCCAAAGACACAAGAAATCACATTTTTGCATAATAGCCTTTGTTAAACTATCTGCAGCTTCTTGAAAATCATCTCTTGCTCTTGCTAAAAGTTGTGTTACTGCGTGTTCTTTTCCAAGATTAAAACAACTCTCTGCCAAGCCTTTTAGAGCTGCTACGTTGTACTGACTTTTATTTAAAATGTTTAAAAAGTCCTCTTTTGCTAAAGCATATTGGCGTACCAACTGGAAATTTCATTTATCTCAATAATGCTGAATCTTTAAAATAATAGGAATCAAAATTAAATAAAGATCTTACTAATTTGATATTAGAAAGTTGTGTCATAGAATATAATGAATCAGGATTTAATTCAAGGACCCTTTCATAAGATTTTAATGCAGATATATGTGCTCCTCGTGCTAGGTATGCGTCAGCAAGACATTCCCAACAATTACTGAAAATAAGAATTTTATATTATTAAAGGAATAACTTTTCATTTAAAGTTAAAATATTGTATTTAATAAAAAAAAAAACCTATCAGTTGGATCAGTTTTGACAGCATTTCGAAAAGCTGATACTGCTTCTGTAGCATTACCACGATCAAGATACTGCAAACCAAGTTGAAGTAGTGCCCATTTTGGTCCTCTTCCTTGACTTGTTAATTTTTGGAGAAACTGGATATTCTCTTCCTAAAGTTTTCGTAAAAAATTATTTGTAAATGCTTATTAAAGAAAGAAAGTCGTGACTACTAAGATAATTAATACTAACTATATTTTCTGAAAGTCTGTGCACTAAACTTAATCCAATGCCAGCTTCATTAGAATTAGGATTTATTTGTAAAGCTTTTTGATAACATTTCCTAGATCTTTCATAGTCTTTTGTTTGTTCTTGATGATATCGACCTAAATAAACAAGACATTCCCAATTGTAAGGATCAGCGCAAATACCTTTTAAAAATGCCATTAAGCTGTGGCCATAATCATTTAATTCCCAATGAATTTTTCCTAAGGTTAACCATGCTTCAGATGATTCTAAAATAGATCCTAGTACATCAGCAGCTTCTTCAAAATATTTATCCTGAAGTAAATCCATGGACTGTAATAAAGTAGCTTGGAATATAGTTTCTGCATTATCTTTCAATTCATTTATAAGATTTTTTGCTTCTGGATCTCGTAGTAAAACAAATAAATGTGCTTTTAAAATTAAACATTTTTTTGATCCATCAGATAACTGAAAATAGTGATTTATAAATTAGTGTATTGGAAAGAATATATTGTAAAGAAAAGTAGTATAAGAGATTAGGACTTACTTCGTCAAATTTACTTTTAGCTTTTTTCCACTTAAGCTCCTTAGAGCTTTTTATAAGAGACTCTAAAAGTATCAAGTTAATGGTAGGTTTTAAATTATGGGGATCTCCTTCTGGTATAAGTTTTTGAGCTTGTGATGCAGCAATTTCAGCCTCTTCCCAACAATAAAGTTTTACATTAATTTTACTGAGTAAGAGCCATGCATAAAACCATTTTGGTTTAACGTTAACTAAATAATTTAGAATATTTCTTGAATCGATTGGATTTCCTTGATAATGTAAATGTACTGCTTTTGCGAAATATGCTAAAATAGATTCTGAGTCGTGATCTAATAATGTTTCATAGTATAGAGTAATATCAATGTTTTTATCAAAGTAATTATGAGTGATGTAGTATTCAGCATAAACCCGGCAAATCCATTCTGGAAGAATAAAAAAGTAATAAAAATGCATTTTCGTGACACATACTAATTTTTAAATATTTGTTACCTAATGGATAAATGTCTTGATTAAAAATCTGATACATTTTTACACTTTCTAATAAAAGTTTATCAACTTTTTCAGTTTTATAAAGAACTTTCAAATACTTCTTGTAATATTCATGCTTATTAATAGAATTTTCATCTTCAAGCAAATAAGTTAATACTTGTTCTAAAATGTCATCAAATTCGCTTCCAAGCTTGGGATATTGAATCAAGATTGATGCCAGTGCATTATTTATTTGTTTTATTGTTTCTTTATTACAATCTTCCTTTTCTTTCAATTTGCAAAGTATTGAAACACTCTCTGTTAGTGCTTTATGATTGTTTAATTTTAACAGAGTAATCGAAAGATTTTTTAAGTATTGAGAAAACTTAGCAAAGTCACTGTAAATTATAAATGTTTACTTTTAAAATATAAACAAAAATAATACTGTTTGTCATTGTTATACCTTTCTAGTTGTAAAAGTTTATTATAGACAGGAATTAGTTCGTTCCATGTATCAGTATTATCCGGTTGTCCTTCATAATATGCAATTAGACCGTACCAAGCTAAGGGATTCTCGGGTTGAATATCCACTGCTTTTTTCAGTGAATTTGGTACTTGACTTTTTAAATCCTCTATTTCTCTCATAGCAGCACCCATCAAAACAAGCGCATTGTAATTGCGCTTATCCTCTTTCAAAACTTTTTTGCATATTTTAATAGCTGTATTATATTCTTTTTGTTTCAAAAGCTCTCGAGCTTCTTTTAAAGCTGTTTTTGCCTCTTTTGCCATAATAACCTCTACGAAAACAAATTTATAACTGTTAGTAACATTGATTTTGATATTGAAATTTTTTGTTTTCATTATTAATGTACAGATAGAGTTATTAAATACATACAGTTTAATAATTCCTTTGTGAATATCAACAGGTAACGTGTGGACAATTTTACTTTCTTATGACAGTTTAATGTATACTAAAAGTTCGTTTTATTAATCTACATCATTGTAAAATGAAACGTTAAGTATCAATCGCAATGAATCTGTTTTAATACATTTTTTTTAGTATTACCATTGAAAGATTAATCTTTTGTTCACGATGTTCTGTATGCTGTGTATACAATAAATATATCACCTGCGATGTCGGCACTTCGACAGTCGTTGGCTATAATGGCTATAATAAAAATTTGTTGATCATAGGATCAGGAGGCGCGGTAGCGCCTCTCGAGGCAAGTCTTAGGTTTATTCTTTAATTTCACCGGCACCCGTTCAGCATCGTATTCGACGTGAAAAATTGCGCTAAAACCAACATTTGAATTTGAAATGTCGTTAATACTGTTAAGGCCTTGGAGTTGTATTCTAGGTTATTTATATTTTTGCTACTGGCACTAGTGATATTTTACAAATAGGGAACTATCATAAAAAATTCAATTAAAGAATATCGAAAAATAGTATAGTCAACTCGTATTTTTTCTTTTTGAAATTTAAATGATTATTAACGAAGATGTATACAGCTATATAATATTAAATTGCAAAAAGGAAATAAAAATTATCGATTATTTTTCAATATACCATCGGAAATAGTTAATGAAACTTTTCATAACGATTTATAATAGTTTCCTATCAACACGCTTTGTAATCAGGACCTCTTACAGAATTTATATAAGTATTCTAGGTCCTGCATTAAAATGCTTTTGTAATTTTTTGCTGTCGGTACTACTTTGCAAATTATTACCAACGCGCTTTGTGACCTTAGAATTTAAGTATCCCAGGTCCAATCAAATGCTTTTGCAAATTTTTTCTGTCGGCACTATCTTAGCGATATTTTACAAATTATGACAAAACGCGCTTTGTGATTTAAGTATCCCAGATCCAATAAAATGCTTTTGCAAAACTATAGACAATGGACAGCTGGAGATGAATGAGATGAGTATATAAGACTTATGTCTTTGCATCAACATACGCAGTCTATAGATGACTTTACTGTACTCAATAATATACTGTATCATAGCGAGAGTAAGAGATATCAGAATGTGTACGTCCTTTTCCAAATATATTCGTACTTCTTTCTGCGTCAGTTAAATTTGCTAGTGTTCAATACCAGAGATGATACGTTATTGTGGCAATAATATTTGTAATATAATAATACTAATCCATTTGGCAATCTAACATCTGTTTATGCCAATAATATATTAAACTAAAATTAATAAAAATTATTTTTAAATTAATGAAAGTAATTAAATAAAAACCAATTTTTTTACAGCAATTACCACTCTTGTTTTTACACTATGCTGGCATAGTTTTTTATATACTACAGTTGCAGAAGGTAAGTATCCTATTTATTAATTTTATTTTCCAATAGTCCACTATCTGTCTTACTGTTTAATGAAACTTTCAGAATCAAATGACTCAAATATGACTGGAGTTGATAAAAATTTAAATGTTGATTACAGTAGTATTCTTGATGCACAGAAAGATAACAACATTTTAATAATTGACATAAGAGAAGATTCAGAAATAAAGGAAACAGGTCAATTACCTGGAAGCATTCACATACCAAGTAAGATCTTTTATACATACCTAATTATTCAGGGACATTTGAAGACAAATTTTGATTGATGGCCTCCTGTTACAGGTAAACTTTTAAGCGATAAATTAATAAATCTTTCAAATGAGGAGTTCAAACAGATATATAATAGAGAAAAACCAAACTACAATTCTAAAATCATCGTAAGTTGTAGATCTGGCAGAAGAGGTGCATTAGCACAGTCTGAATTGTTAAAATTAGGATTTAAGAAGTAAGTAATTTATTTTTTGAAATAAAATTGATATAAATAAAATAAATTAAATTTTTATATTTTTTCAGTGTATTAAATTATGGTGGTGGATTCAATGATTGGCAGAATCATCAAAAGAATTCATCTTCATAACAAATTTTTCATTTACTGGAAATAATAAAATTAATTACCACATTTAATGTACCAATAGGTGGTTCACATTATGTATATACCATTCTTTAATATTTTTGAATTTTAAAATATACAATTATTTGGAGCATTGAATGCAATTTTTTTCGTCTTTACTTTCCTGTAAAATTATGAGTTAAAAGTCAAATATATTTGTACGCATAATTAGGAACAATACTGATAAAATAAATATACAGAGAGAAAAAAAAAACTACTCACATAAAATTTGGTATCTTCTGTTTTTTTTTTTATGTTTTAAATGTTTCGAAATATATTTTGTAACTCATATATTATGTATCTAAATCTAAACTGGCAGTTTAAAACAATAAAAATGATTAAATAAATTTAAAAAAAAAATAAATATTTATTAATTCTAACTAGTGAGAGACATTTTTACAAATAGAAAGAGAAATTCTTACAAATGAATCAGTCATTAAAATATAATCATTTAAATAATTGCTTTTCGGTCTAATAATTTATCTAATTCTTCATCTGTATACCCTGTAATAAACAAATAAAAGTATTCATGAATTAAACAAATTATTTGTAATTATTATTAATATAGTTTTAGTATATAAGTAGATATTTTACCACTTATTTTGGAGTCAGTTATTTTAAAAAGGTTTTCATCCAACATTTTTTTTAATTTCATCAGACCCTCTTCCGAATTAACTAGTCCACTTTCCTTTTCAATTACAGCTTTCTCCAAAAATCTCTTTGCACTAGCCCGTTTGATAATTTCCTCATCAATAGTAGCTCTTGTACACATCCTATAAACTACAACAGGCCTTGTTTGTCCAATTCTGTGACACCGTGACATAGCTTGGATATCATTTTGAGGATTCTAAAAGAATTAATTTAGAAAATATTAGATAAATATCATAATAATTGAAACTTTCATTACTATACATTTTAACATACCCAATCACTGTCATAAATTATTACAGTATCTGCTGCAGCAAGATTCAAGCCTACTGCTCCGGCTTTTGTAGTTAGTAAAAATAAAAAGACTTCTGGATTTGTTTGGAACTCATCAATGTTTTCTCTCCTGTCTTCATATTTTACTGATCCATCCAATCTTACATATTTAAAGTCTCGCATTGACAAATAATCTTCTATAATATCTAGAACCATTGTCATGGTAGAAAATAATAATACCTTGTGACCATTTCTTTTAAGCTTTTTAAGCATTGCATCTAGCACTAGAATTTTTCCAGAAACTTTTATTAGGTCATCATCAATTTTAGGTAGACCACAGGGATCTAGAGGATAATTAATAATGTAAGGATGATTTACGACGTGCTTGTACAAAACCACTGAAATAAGAAATATATACAACTGTAAATTTTTAAATTTTACTATAAAAGAAATCTTAGAAAATAATATCGTTTTTTTTTTAAACAATTTTTTAACAATTTTAACAATTGGTTTTTTACGTTAAAATAAAATTTATGCTCACCATCTTTGCCAAATCTCAATCGAATAAAATACTGCAAATTATCATCAGTCACATTTGTGAATTCACTCCACTCTTCTTTTTGCATCTCTCTTATTTGATCAGTATCAGTCTGTTTGTTTGTTAAATAACAATCATCTAAATTTACTTTAAAAGTGCACTTTCTTTTTGGTCTAACACCATCAACATCAACAATTAAAGATTCTTCTTTAACTCTATAAAGCTTTGCAATATCTTTATTCAGAATAGCTGAATAAAGTTCATATTGAACTGAAGTTAATGGTGTATGTACTAAAACTTCTTTTAAAGGTGGTATTTCAGGACAAACGTCTTCCTTCAATCTGCGCAACATAAAAGGTTGCAATATTTCTCTAAGAGTTGCTAAGACTTGTTTTTCCTGTTCTTGTTTCAAAAATTTTTCTTTTCCTTCCTTATTTTGAACTGACTTAGCATCAAACCAAGATTCAAATACACCTAAATTATCAAATATTTCAGGTAAAAGAAAATTTAATAAAGACCACAATTCACTCAAATTATTCTGCAATGGTGTACCAGTTAACAATAATCGATTGTATGAATTAAAAGATTTTAGAATCCTAAAAAAGAAAATATATTTATTTTTTATATATATTTAAAAATGTAAAGTTTATTATTAATATAAAATTTATCTTACTTAAACAACTGAGTTTTATAATTTTTAATTCTCTGAGCTTCATCAACAACAATGTACCTCCAATTAAACCTTCGCATGAAAGCAGTATCAAAAGCTGGTACTTCATAAGTTGTAAGAACAATAGGCAAACTGGTGAATGTTCCTGATATTCGTACTTTTTTAGAAAGTTTTGGTTGTAATAACTGCCTTGCTGGTCCATTTCCATAATAAGTTACAAGAGGAAGTTCAGGAGCAAAACGCTCAAATTCAGTCTTCCAATTTGCCAGAGTAGACAGTGGCACAACAACCAGATATGGCCCTGCTATTTGTTTTTCTAATAAGTAAGAAAATAGTGCAATCACTTGTATAGTTTTTCCTAAACCCATTTCATCAGCCAAAATTCCATTTAATCCATTTTCATATAAACTTTTAAGCCAATTCAAACCCTCTACTTGATGTTCCCTTAATTGACCTTTAAAATATTTAAGTTGTTTAAAATTTTTGTCTGTTTGCATATGGTTTTTTTCCTTTTGATCTTCTTCATCAGACATATCCAATAATTCTGCTTCTATATCTTCCTCACTCAGATTATGTTTTTTATTTTTTTTCGGAACCTTATCCTGTAATATTAAAAATATGAATTATTAAAATCAATATTTTTTTAAACATGAATATAGCTTTTAAAAAAAGCCTGCACAAACTAACAATTTTCTTTGATGAATTTTTTGGTTTTCGACCTCTTTTTTTTGGTGGTTCTTGCTGGCTGTCAGAATCTTTTCTAAGTCTTTTGTTATTTTTTTTTTCTTGATCATCATTTTTTTGTAACAGAAAGCTACTAAGAGCTTTGCTCTTAGTCAACAAGTGCATCAAACGTTTATATTGTTGTTCTTGTATTTCTTTTTCATAAGCTTCCTTAGCTTGGCGTTGCTCCTCTATTAGCTCTGAATCTCGAGACTTTTTTTTCATTTTCTCTAATTTTTTGCGTTGCTCTTCTTCTATCAATTGCGGATCAACAAATTGGATACCATTGTCAACAATTTTTGCAAGCCCATTTTTCTCAGAAGCTACAGATACTTAAAAAAAGAGTATTATAAAATTGAAATATAAAAGATTTAAACAATTTAAAAATATCAATTATTTGATAATTATATAATAATCGTCTTTCTATGATTTTGACTTGATAATGATATTTTCTCAAGAGAAATTTTTTAAATGTTTATTGTATGATTATCTCTTAATTATCACATGATTATGTCAAGTCAAAATCGAACATGATTATCAAATGATCATCAAATAAAATTATCACATGATTTTATGTCAAGTCAAAATCGAACATGATTATCAAATGATCATCAAATAAAATAATTATCGTTTGATATTCATTTGATAATCACTTGATATTTTTTTAGCTGGGAAATCACACTGCAAAGAAAAGGCAACTTACTTGATTTTTCAGAAATATTGGAAAAGCCAGAGTCCTCCGAGGGATCAATGTCCTCTCGTTTGATTCCTTGAGAAAAATTTTTTAAAAGGTTATCATCGTATAATTATCATTTAATTATCACATGATTATATCAAATCAATATCGCACATGATTATCAAATAATTATCAAATAATTATCGACTTGATAATCATTTGATAATCACTTCATAATCATTTGGCTTTTTTTAACCGGAAAGTCACATTGCAAAAAAAAGGCAACTTACTCGATGATTTTTCAGAAAGATTGGAAAAGCCAGAGTCTTCCGAGGGATCCATTTCTTCCCTTTTGATTTCCCTTTTGATTCCTTGCGGCTCCAAAGAAGAATCCGTGTTGGACATTTCGTCCTCCGATCTTTTTCACTCTTTTATTTTAAGCAACTTTCACTTATTCGATGATCGATGAAATATTAAAATGTACTTTTGTCCCAGTAATATCTGAGAGACGCCCGTCCTCACAGTTTGATTTTTGAAGAACGCTCATCAGCGGCCAAATGACGGACGGCGATTCGGCGAATTATAAGGCGTGCGCGCAGTTTTCCCGCGTTTTCCGCCTGTGGAATGCTGCGCGTGCGCAGCGCAGGTTTACATATAAGATATAAACATATTCAAATCTGGACAGCGCGGTCCTATCTCTGTCGCTGATTTGTGGACTAATAGACTGTTATATATACATCGTCGCTGTTCATCACTTATTTTGTTGGAAACGTCACTTTATTCGAATTTCCGCGAAAGCGCCTAGCCGCCTACCCTACACATGATATATCTTTGATATCACAAGGTACTGTATATGTACTACAGCGTGTGTTGTGTATGTGAAGATTCATCTATACTTATACTTATCTCTGCAGGTTGCAGTTGCAGAATATGTTGTGTTCAATTCAAACTCACTATTCTATACTTATTATTCTTGAAATAAATCTGTAAATTTTTTAAATAGGTCTCCTACCTCAAGATAATGCATGAGATAAAGTTGATAAAGTTTTTTAGAAATTCGTCTGTGGACCAAATGCACGTAAATGACAGTTACACTTGCAATTATAACTTGTACCTATACAAGATGGAAGTTTGTGGAGAAAAGAAAGAAATCAATGATTTTCAAACAAATTTGTTATCGCACAACTGATTAACTATTTTTACTCAAATAGATTTGATTTTATGATTCTGTTTTTATAAAGGTTATTAAAATTCAAGTATGTATTGTTTAATAGTATATAAAATTGTCATTTTAGTTAAAATAACTTTATGAAATCTGTATGTAAATAACTATGTTTCAGAATTTTCAATCATGTCAGTCGATGGATTTTATGGGTGCATATTGCCTACAGTTTCGACAATGATAATATTTGTTGTTACTATTAATGTTGTGAAATTTTTAATTGGAGAATTCAATGTTCACGTCAGGGGAGGAAGGAAACATAATTGGCAAATTATTAAAAAGACATCAAGGGTAAATTGATACATTAATTGAATTAGTATATATATTTACTATAAATGTGATATAACCACTATACGTTTTGTTTTACTTTTTGCAGGCTTACTTTTGTAGTATTTGTGAATCTCTTTTATTAGCAGTAAACGGATCATATTGTGATTCTTGTGGTATTTGTGCTGATCATGATTGTATTAAGAAGGCAGATAAAAAATTTAAATGTAAAGACATGATGATATCGAATAAAGGATCTATGAAGCATCATTGGATAAGAGGTGAATTTCATATGAATTAATATAATATAAACTGTTTGAAATTATAATTTTTTACAAAAAGTTTATTGGAATGCTTATTAAATTTTTAGGTAATTTACCTTTGGTTGCTATGTGCGATATTTGTGATGAAGAGTGCAGCTTGGAACCTGGATTACTTGATTGGTGGTGTTGTTGGTGTCAACGATGTGCCCATGAAGCCTGCAAAGCATCTGTCACTGAAGTGCATTAACATTTATTTTTTTTTCACATTGCATTTAGAATTGAAAAGCATGTACAAATATTTGTATCTTTTTTAGTTATGTGATTTTGGTCCATTTAAACTTATGATTATTCCACCACAAAGTTTGGAAATTGTTCATAGACGAGGAAATATTCATCGTCGACTACAACTTAGATCTATTGTACCACCTTTATGGCCAAATTGGAGTCCCCTCATAGTAGTTGGTATGAAAAACTTAAATTTTAATAATAATAATTAATAAGAAATAATATCTAACATAAAATTACTTTATTTATTGATTTTTAATATTTAGATAAACCCATGAAAGTTTACATTAATTTTTTTTTTGTTTTAGCTAATAAAAAATCAGGTAACAATGATGGAGCTGAAATATTATCATCTTTTCGAAGATTGTTAAATCCATTCCAAGTGATCGATTTATCTGAGAGAGATCCTGTAGCTGCTCTTGAATGGTGCCGTTTACTGGGAGACACACCGTACAGAATTGTTGTAGCTGGAGGAGATGGTACTGTTTCCTGGATTTTGGATACTATTCATAAATTACAGTTAAATGTAAGAAATAATTATGTTTTATTAAATTTAGGATATAATAATGTTTTACCAAAAAAATAATAGTTTTGATAATAGAATTTTATTGTTTTTAGCCAATTCCATCCGTAGCAATTCTTCCACTTGGAACTGGAAACGACTTATCCCGTGTAATGGGTTGGGGAAAAGAATATGACGTGAACACAGATGTATCTGCAACATGTCAAAGGATTCAACTTGCAAAAAAGGTGAATCTCGATAGGTGTGTAAATCTTATCATTCTCAATTTAAAATATAAATGTTTTATGCAAGTGAAGAGTAATTTCATTGTTCAAATATATTTTTTTTAAATAGATGGTCTGTTATATTGGATATAAAAAAGGGATTGGGATTCAGGGCACAACAGAAGTTTTTAAATATGTATAACTACTTAAGTGTAGGGGTTGATGCACAAGTGACATTGAATTTTCATCGAACGCGGGAAAGTCGATTTTATATTTTCAGTCACAGAATATTTAATAAGGTTTGATTCAATTTAAATTATGCATTATTTCCAAAACTCATGAATATTAATTTATATAATAATATTTTTTAGCTACTTTATTTATGTTTTGGTACTCAACAAGTTGTAGAAAGAGAATGCAAGGATTTAGATAAACGAATTGAAGTTTATTTAGATGGCAATAAAGTGGAATTACCTTCAATTGAAAGTATAGTGGTTTTGAACATTCCTTCTTGGGGAGCTGGTGTTGATTTATGGAATATGAACCTTGAAGGTTTGAATTTAAGTGATATTTTAGTATCAGCATTATAAATAAAAAAATTTATACATTTATCACAATTTCTTAAATTTCAGATAACAATATAGAACAGCAAAGTTTTTCTGACAAAACTCTTGAAGTTGTGGCTATATATTCTTCTTTTCATATAGCTCAATTACAAGTTGGTCTTTCACAACCACTTCGTTTAGGACAAGCTAAGACTGTTAAAGTAAATATTATTTCTTTTTATCTGATTTTTGATACACATAAAATTGCACTGTTATATTACATTTAATTTTTTAGATTGTACTAAAAAGTTCTTGTGCAGTTCAAGTTGATGGTGAACCATGGAACCAGTCTCCGTGCACATTTAATGTTACACATATTAATCAGGCTTCTATGTTAATGAGTAACGACTATTGATCTTGAATTGAATTAATATAAATCTTAAGGATATTCAGATGGCGAGTCTTATCATCATGAGTGTGGGAATTGAATTTGATGTTCATATTACACGTGACATACAATTTAAAAGTAATGAATATTCCATTAAATTTTAGTTATTTTTGTGTACATCTGGTCATGTACATATTGATAAATAATATTCCATTTATATTTCATTAAAGAACAACTTAATTTTCATTTAATGCAAATAAAATATTTCCACATACCTATAATACTTAAAAATTGAAAATTTATTAATCACTGTTATATATTTATAAAAAAATTTTAATAAAATGGAAATATTTTATTGAAATGAATTGTTCCTAAATATTAACAAATGATAAAGTATAAATCTATAAAATAGTGAATATCAGTTATAAGATTATTTATATATAAATTCTTTGCTTTTTTAGAAAATATGAAATTGTTTTAGGCTAGTTTAACAACAAATTAAAAATATTTTAAAGAATTTATTAAAAAGTCTGGTCAAATTTATTAGATTTAAACTTATACAATGTAGTCATTAAGCTTTTTTATTAAATTTGGTATTTATATACATATATACATACTATGTATGTTGTATGTAAGAATATGAGTACAATGATAAAATGTATTTCTTTGTGATGTATGTACTTTTACAAAATAAATATATAATAATAGACTTAATTTTTAAAAAACAGTCTTCATTTATTATTACAGATAATTTATTTAATTTTTTCCTTAATATAAATTGATCTATTTGAATGTGAACTAATTGGAGGTAGTACCAACTTCTGAAGCAAATGTTTCATCAATCTTACCAATATTATTATTGGTTGTAACTTGTAGGTTAGGTTTTAAAGTGCTGATGAATCTCCAGTCAGACCAGCTGATAGTTGACAGTTTGCGTTCGTACCTAAACGATGTTTTAGTAAGAATATTGCGCACTTAATATTTGTGCAGCGTAACAAGATTATATTGACAACTGTAGCAGTTCGTATTTTATTAATTTTTTTCTTAAATGGCATTCTCTTGAATGAGTGGAATGAAATTATCTTGTCATCTGTTGTTTATTATTATTTCATTATTTTATTTTCAGATGAAAAAATTAGCTTATTTTCCAAATTCATTTTGCATGATCATTTACACTCAACATCACTAGTATTATGCATTAAGTTTTGTTTCTTTTGCCAAATGACAATGATTCTTGAGACATTTTGCATGTAAATTGCATATTTTATTTGCTAAATTTGATTCCACTTTTTTTTATGACGATTAATACAAATAATGAATTTTTTGTAGGACTAACTGTAAACATGAGTTACACGGAACAGGATGTTGCTCACATAAACAGGTAAAATTTTTCTGATGTAATATTGTAGTAGGCACTGCATAGTGATAATAATATATTTGTTTTACCACAAGGATATTAGAAACAAAGAATTTCTATGAAATTTTGGAAGTTCCTTCTGATGCAACTGATGAACAGATTAAATCATCACATAAAAAGTTAGCTCTTTTGGTTCATCCAGATAAGAATAATGCACCTAAAGCAAAAGAAGCTTTCGTTGGTATGTCTTATTGATACTAGATCTTAATGCTATGTAATATGATTTCATAGTTCAATCAAGTAAAGTAAGTTTTATGTTTATTTTAGCTGTTCGACAAGCCACAGCTGTTTTACTCGATAAGAGTAAAAGACAAGAATACGATGAATATTTAAGGTCACCTTACACATACTGTGCAGAAAAATTCGATTTATCAGGTATATTTTTAGTTCAATTTTATTTTTTATTCTGTTATGACCTAAGATAACTCTTAGTATCATTGTATTTTTGTAGAGGATGCAGTTGACGCCATATTATTTACTGCTGGAGTAGTTGGTATAGTAGGTATTGCTGCTGGTCTTATAGCATTGTACGATTGGTTTACTTCACCAAAGAAAAAAAGTAATAACGAGGAACCAAAGTATTCCTAAATTTTTTAGTATTGTTTTAATTTAAATTGTGAAATAGCTGTCTCTCTTCCAATCTTTTTTTATATGTTAACGTAAATTCAGTGCATATCTTGCACCTGTTAATAATAAATATGAATTTATAATAATTTATCTGTGCAAATAAACTTACTTCTTTTAATAGTAGGAAAAAGTAAAATTTGGAATTTTTTTGGATTTGTGTATTCTTCTCTTAATGAATTCCTGTAAATTAAGATAAAAAAAAATAATTTCATTGAATATATAAAAATATATTATAAAATCTTAAGTAATGTCATGTAATCTAGATATATCCAGCCGAGACAACGCAATAATAATGTCATGAAAAAGTGAATATCGCAAAGAAAGTAAGCCTTTAATATCTGGGGTTCGAGAGATCGATTGTCGGCGGTCAAAGAACCGCGGAGATACGACATAATGCGGCATCGCGTAAATCGGAAAAATTGAGGGATAGGAAAGGGAAACAACGAGTTGTGTGCTTGGCTCGCTAAGTGTATACCCTCGTTTGTTGGGGTCGCCTTCAAAGGCTTCCGCCGCAGTGAGGCCGCTTCATTGGTATAATATATTTACTTTTTGCTGTTGTCCCCATTATTGTGCTTTGAGGGCACTTGTTTGTTCTTTCGCTCTTTTACTTATCGAATTTCATCGGTAATGGGCTTAACTTAGGCTTTTCGTCGATGGAGTGACCGAATTCCCTTATTTAACGAAAAAAAGCAACCTCGTATCAGCAGCAGCTTTTTCCCTCTACATGTCTCTGTTAATATTGTTATAATTTAATTGTGAAAATTTATATTTTATTTCTGTCTATTGAGTAGAACAAAAAGCACGTATGTTTTATGGTTTTTAAAGAAAATGTTTGCAAGAAAAGTACTTTTTTAACATTTTTTTAAAGGAAAGTACTTTTAACGTTATTTCCCAGGAAGAAAAAGACTAAAAATTATTTCTACTTTAATACATTTTCTTGGATAATTTTTACAGTGCTATTTTGTAACTTTTAACACGTTATTCTTCTACTCGTCATATATTTACATATTCATCACTAATTAACACGGTTAACGAAAGTGAAGAAATAATAGTTCGATCTCGCAAGTTCAGCGACTCTTTTCTTGTGTGTTGAAGGCAATATTTAT
>JAWWEP010007251.1:0-22218 GCA_035582995.1 Sycophila quercilanae | reverse complement strand
TGTTAAGAAAGGTATATAGAAGAGAATGCACCGGGTCGGGAAGGTGTGCTCGATCAAAATTTTTTAATCGTAACTTGACCTCAAAATGGCTTTTTTTTTGTAGAATTGCTCATATACACGGGACTTGACCGATGCCTTCGTCTCGTTGATGGGCAAGTGATCCTCGGCCGTTTGATGTGGCGCTGGGAAAAAGTGCAGCTTTTAACGCTTCGCTTGAGCGGCGATGTGGGTCAAAATTTCGATGGAAATGAACAAACTTGTGGAAAGGACGCGGCAAACGAGGCGATTTATGTCGAGGTGCTTGGCCCCATTTATTTAGGGTCGCGAAAATATACACGTGATGGACTCGTTAAAATAAGATTTATTTGAAATTCGTAAAAATATTTAAATTAATGAGGAAATGATTGTACCTTTTGTCAATTTAATTAATTCGTTTAGAAGCTGGTCTTAAGTTGGCAAAGCCGTCACCAGAATATTTGCCGTCTAAAGTTGAATTAATTAAAAACTACTATAAATGAGATTTTACTAAAAAATAGCGGAAAGAGTTTTAAATTTACTTTAATTATTTACACTGATTTAAGTAAATTTCCACTAATTTAACTTCAGAGCTGGGTGTTCACACATAAAGTTTAAGTATTTTCTTTTTGTTTATATTTGTTTTTTTTACACGTTCAATTCGTTCAATTAATTTT
Organism: Sycophila quercilanae; assembly: GCA_035582995.1. Lineage (NCBI taxonomy): Eukaryota > Metazoa > Arthropoda > Insecta > Hymenoptera > Eurytomidae > Sycophila > Sycophila quercilanae. The sequence continues at coordinate 21,526 of JAWWEP010007251.1, read as the reverse complement.
AAACGAATTAATGTCCTTTGCGTATACACTCATGCAAATAAAAATGTATTTATTGACCTTCATAAGGTAGATGACTTCGTATAATCCTAGAATCATTACAAAAATTTTGTACGGTTATACAAATACGTTGTTTGAATTTTCATTTAATTACTGCAGAATTTAAATTCAATTAATTTCAACAAACAAAAACATGAGATTTTAATTATATCGTGAAACACTACCAATTCACTTCATAAAATTAAAAAAATATATATACAAATAAATATGTCTGCAATGAAATAAAAGAATAGTAAAGATTAAATTTTATACTACATCAATTTTTATGAAACGATTGAATAATTTTTTTCATACGTCATTTCTAAATAATAAATAAAATGTCCAATAAATATCAGAATTAAACTGTTATATAAAATAAAACATATACCTTTAAATAAAAACAGGCAGATTAAAAGGATAATAACATAATTACATAATCACATAAAAATAACAATTCGATAATCACTCTTTTCACTTTTGAAGTATCCAGATAAATTTCAAGTATCGCCATCACGAAACTTACTTCGCAAACTCATACAGTTCCGAACTGAGAGCCTTTCGATACAGCGCTTATCCATCACCGGCATCCACAAACAAGGGATAACAGTGTGGACTTTGATTGAAAATCCTCGATTGAAGTCCGCCTACACTAAATCTTCGCTTGCCCAATGTCTCTTCCATGTAGTCCGAAATTCTGCTCGAAATTCATGACCCATTCACGAAGTTCAAATGACGCGGCAGTATAGCTCCCTCCGGCAAATACTGACATGTGTATAAACGGCGAGGTTCCGAAGCCCCGAGCACAAGGCAAGCCGCGCAAATCATCGAGCATCCAATTTTGCCGCCTGAACGCTCCGTTTGAGAATCTCTGGGAGCCGTCCTTCCGGTTGCCGCGACGTTGACCACCTCCACTTGATTATAACGACCCCGAATTCGCCGCCTCTAACTCCACCGAGTGGCGACCCGAGGCGATCGTTACTCCCCCGCGACTACAAGCCTCGAGGCTCGTAACACATTCTTATGATCAAATTCGAGTTGTCGCTCGTTACTTACTTCTTTTTATCGTTCTTCCTGTCTGTTCTTCTGACTTGACATATATATACCTGGGCTCCGTGAAATTTACGCTTGATCAATAAAACCGCCGGTGGGAACTTGGGGAAATGTTTGGGGATGATGCGAGGGGGCGAGGGATGAATAGGACGTTCTGATATTCCTTTGTCATGATAAAATGTTGTGGACGTTACAAATGATAATCGCTGTAATCGCTGTAACTTATGCTGCTCTTTGATAACAATCGAAGATTCTTATCGGCAATGAGAAATGTATTTGTGCACAATGGAATTTTTATCGCGATTGAAATATTTCACGATATGAATTCTTTTTATCGCGATTCAAATATATTGTATGGATGTAAAATGGTAGATGAATCGACTATTTTTATAGATTTTTTTAAAATTTAATAGAAAAGTTTCATTGACTTTAGGTCAGTGTAATTTTCGGAATTTCTTGAACAATGGAGAGATATATGTTAGCACCTTGAGAAGAGGTAATTTATTCGTTTTGAAAAGTTCCCGACGGCATTACGCACGTAAATATCAAGGCTAGAGACTAATGGTATCCGAATGTGATTGTACCATGATATAATGTAATTTCTAACTATGCAATACTCAACGTAAATTGGAGTGAATTTGCATAACCTTAGATGCAAATTGGGAAGTCTTACGCATACCAATCCTGGTGGAACTTTAGACACTTCCGAGATTGTATTGCTAGAACTTTCCTAGTCTATCAAAGTGCTTTAATATCATTAAATTAAAGGAACATCATTCCACTATCTATAATGTACACACTGTTTTTAAAGATGTTTTTTTTCAGATTTACTAAAACAGTGCTATACGCCTTTGTGCGAGTCTTACGAAAAGCTCTAAGCTTATATCATAGCTTATGAAAATCTGAGAAAACGTGATATAATTCATTACGTGGCTAAAGTCATGATAAAAAAGTGATTTTATATATAGTAAATGTGATTATTTCCTTAAATCCAATTAGGCGCGATATTTCAAAACTCATTGTTTTAAAGCTTCAATAACAAATATCTTCGATACTGTATAAACTAAACTTGCCTCGGGAATAAACTTTTCGTAATTTTATAAATAAGTCTGAAAACAAATTCAATTAAAGAAAATACGATCATAATTCAAATGTAACACTTTTCATTTTTTTCACTTTCAATAACATTTTTTATCATTTTCCTATAAGATTTATTAAAAAAATTCAATAATCACGTGAAGATTATAACTAATGATTTCATAAACGAGAGACAATACTGCTTAATCAAGACGCTTGATTTCACATTTGTCCTTCTCGAAATTGCTAGCTCGAGTCCAGTGCGAGATTTATCGGTCGAAATATAACCGGTGCAGAATTTTATTAAAACCGCTATATGGTCCTTTTCGTCTTAGACAAAAAAGACTTTTTCAGAAAAATGAAAAATTCCCAGTTCATCGCCAGGATGTGTTCAATTTGTTTTTGTTGCCTTTTCCAATCTGCCATTTCCCGTTCCCTTCACTTATTCGGTGCAACACACACGCACCGTGAAACTCAAGAAGACAAAAAAGGAAGAAACTTCGGGAGGAAAGTACAAAAAAGAAGCATTAGCAAAAAAGGACGCAGCCCACCCCCTAAATCTGTTCGCATCCGATAATCAAAGGATTTGTGCGAAAAAAATTTAATCATCCTGCTTTGGCCGATGTAAGTCCAAAAAAATCGCTGTCCACTTCCAATATTCGAAGGGGCCAATTGCGAAAGCAAAGCCATCACGCGTCAGATTTTTCCAGTTCACGAAGTTGTATAGAGCAGAGTTTTTAGCGAAAATGTCGTCGTCCTCTAATAGTTCCTTTTTTGTTATTTGCACCTCGCCGCGTATTATCGCAGCAAAAGGGGAATTCATTGTTTCACTTGATCAAAATGAGTCGAGGTGACCTCAGCAATATTGGCAGACAGGGACGCTTCGGTGGGCACAGTGCGGGAGGATACACTGTGCGGGTGCGCCATTAGAACGTTGTTTTGCCTGGTTAACATTCGGCGGCTGTTATTATAGGATTCAGGCTTGCAAATGTTTTGGTTGCGTGTGTGATGTATTCGATTTACTGCTGAAAATTAATGATTACACAGTTGGCCAACTGTTTAACGAGGTATCTTTTTTTGTATCGAATTTTGCAGGGTTATCTTGATGTTTCTTCATTCGTTGTATTGTATTAAAATTGATCTTAAAATTATTAATAGAATATTAATTTTTTTTCCTGAATTTCCAAAAAAACTGTTTAATCGTCTGATAACGTACATAATATACATAATCGTTTCGGACAGCATAAACACATTATTCGTTCTGCATTGCTATCCTTACATTGAGATTCCAATTGAGCTTCCAGCGCGAGTTGCATATTCATCGCCTTTCTAAGTTGGCCTCGAAATAATTTACATCCAATGGTTTATCACGACGTGTGACTTCCCTGTCATGAATGTACTACTAAAGCTTCACGTGAACTTTCGATGTTAACCACTGAATTATTATTTATCGAAAAATTAGAAGATGTAAAACAAAAAAGTATTTTTCTCTCAATAAAATAATATGTTAAATTTACAATAAATTACGTATTTAATGTTTCTAAAGATTTTTTTTACTCTAATTCAAATGTTTTAGGAAATTGTAATTAGTAATATGCTAAAATTATTTACAGTGAAATAATTTTCTCGTGAAAATTATGCGTGAAGCTAATTCCCATAAAAATTATATGAAAAAATGTAATCGAGCAACGATTTGCTGCAAGCACCGGAAATTTTTACGAGAAAATCTTTGTCATTTTCACCTGAAAAGATTTGTATAAATTTTTACAAGTAAAGTTCCATAATTTTTACGTAAAGCTTCACCACAATTTTTAATGAGAGTCGACTTAATTTTTACATTTTTTTTTTGTAAAAATTCTTATAAATCTCTACGAGGATCATCACCGTTATTTTTACACCGTAATTTATTACTGTTTATTTATTATAGACACATTTGAGTTATTCTCAATAATTAATCGCACCGGTAGGTTAAAGAGCGAACTATTAAACCAATTTAAAGAATAAATCAAGCGCAGATGTAGCATACGAAATTCAGCACTGCCATCGTGCGAGCAGACAGTTTTACGGTGCTGCAATTTCCAGCCCCGAGCTAATAGAAGTAAATAGCCGTAATAAAATCTGTCCCATGGAGAAATACGGCGCTCATTAAAAATGCAAATCCGTCTTCATTTCGTCCCGCGAATGTAAAACTAAATCTAAAATATGTTCGGATGTACAACGACCTGGTCGAGTCCCCCCAGGACACTGCCCATTGAAATTTTTATCCTTAGAGAAGGAATAACGACTGGCGTAAAACTGCACTCGCGGTAGGTGAGAAAACAATAAATCCCCGGAATTTCGCCCTCGCCTCCTCCCTCAGCACTTTTAACCCGGCCGCGAAATTTAAGGCGGCCTCGTCGATTCTCTTCTTCCCCAAGCTCTAAGTTTATAGTCCGGATTTATATGGGGGAGGGTGAATTATGAACTTTGCAGTGTTTCCTCGAAAATTGCGATAAATTGAATGGAGCTCTCAAAGTTCCTCCGCACGAAGCGGAAGCGGAGCGAGCGGATTTTATTGTCGCGAATCCGATTGATCCAGTTATTAAAGAGGCAAGTTGTTGAGAGACAGTGAGGTAAAACGTAAACTGAAGCAGCCGCGCAGATATTGCGAAACGCAATTGTGCACTCGGTCAGAATAAGGGAGTCTCGTAAGTTAGTTATTAATTTATCCTTCGCTTTTCAATTTACCCTCTTTTACGTACACGTAAAACTGACTTTTAGATCCTCAAATGATCCAATATGTGCGCTCTCAAGCGCAGTCTGAACATCTTTTATATTGCATTAAAAATAATATAAAGAGCTTGAGCTTAAATATGCTTTAACTATAATAAACTTTAAATTAAAAAAGACGTATAGCTAAATTTGATGTTAGCAAATCTCTCGTAAACTATTCATAATGTGGAAGTACTGAATAATTTATTAACAACTGCATTAGTGTATTAATTAATTGTTATCTTATAATAAAAAATGAGCTTTTTTAAATTACAAAGAGAAAAATTATCTGCAAATCTTTTCGTTAAACGAGAAAAACTGGGGCCAAAGCATTGTAAAAAAGAAAATCAATAATTAAAAAATTTGTCCAATAAAAATGTTTCAATTCGCACAACTGCTGCGATGAAAGGCTTTAAAGCTCGAAGAAACTAGAAACACTAAATTCGGGGTACATTTTTAATGAAATTCAGTCCACCCTCCCTGCACTTTCATTGCTTTATTTATCGCAGCTTGACTGCGTCGCTTTTCCACACTTTATTTCGGCGTCCTAAAAAATTCTTCGTCAAAAGAAAAGAAATTACGGAGAGCTACTATGCACTCAATTCAACATCAAAGCACCACTTGATCAGTTTCGTCCATAAATTTTTGCAACGTCAGCTATTCAGATTGTCATCCAGTGGCTTAATTACCCTTTGACTTTATTCAAATGCATTATTTTCCGCGATTTTCCGCCACTTTGTTCGACTCGGGCATACCGACCACCGGCGCTTTACTAATGAGAACATCCAGGAGGCAACAGACACTGCATTTGCATTCAAGCGATAAGCTCGCTGCTGGTCTCTATACTCTATTTTCTGACTGACCTCATCTTTTTCTTTCTTCCTCTTCTATTTTTTCCTTCTTATCGTTTCTTTTTTTTTTATTTTCTTCATTCTTTCCCTTCTATTTCCTTCATTCTCTTATACTTTCTTCTTTTTTTTATTTCTTCTTTCTCGTTTTTTCTTCTTTTCTACATATCTCTTTCATTCCCTTCTACTGCTTTCTTTATTCCTGTTCGTATTCTTTCTTTTTCTTTCTTTTTTCACTTCTTGCTCTTTTTGTCCACTTCTTTTTTCAACGACGAATGGAACAGAGAGAGAGAAAAGTGTGGCGAAGCGAGCGAGTATGCAGGAGAAGCTCGAGAAAATTGCATTAGGCGATCGGCCACGTACACTGGAAGACAGAAATACCCAACGTGAAAAAGTGAGAGAACGCCAATGGGAAATTCATCCACCCTGCGAGCGTGTGGAAGCGCATGTGAGTAATAGGGTCGAGTGGACGGTCGAAGGCTACGAAAAGACCTGGTACGGGGAAAAAACGAGGGAAGACCGTGACGAGGGCCTGGGAGCATGGAGTTATGCGTGCGGAAAAAAGGAAGACGAGACGGGGAAAATTAAAAGCTCGTCTTGCTTTGCATTCTGAGGGTGATCGAGGGCGAAAGGGGGATTTTCATAAAAATTAGGATGCGGGTGACCTGTTTGTCGATGCTTCGACCTACATTTGGAGCTTATGTGTGCCGAGTGGTTGAAAAAGCACTATCGTTTACAAAATGTTTTCCTGCACTGAAAATTTGAATTTTTAAGTATATTCTAAGCAGGTGCAGGTTAGATCATTGCTTTAATAACAGCTTTTTTTCTTGTACTGAAAATTTAACTTTTTAACCGTGTGCTAAGCAGACTCTAGAGGCGTCTTCATTTTTTTTAACAGGAATTTTTTAAAAATTTTTTGTAATAATTTGTTAAATTGTTTAAATTTTTGTAATTTGTTGTTTAATTTTGAGGTAAAAATTACTACGAAATTATTATACAATGGAAGAACATATATTAAATTAATGTCAGTTATGTGTTTGACCGTCGTGTCTCACTAAAAATTATGAGTTATAATAAAAGGAAAGAGTATTCTTCATTCTAGATTGCTGTGAACAGAACATGCAAAAAGAAAAGTGAACTTTGGCTGCGAAGAAAGATCTTAGAGGTTGAATGGTTGGGAAACGGTCACCATCCAACTCACACATAAAAAATAAAAAGAAATAAAATAAAATAAATTAAAAAAGAAGAGTTACCTATATTTCAACCGTAAAAAAAGTTCAGTACCGTGTTTTAATTTCCTCGTCGGTTGCAAAATTTTGACTATAGTGAATGTATACATTTCCCGATAAGACAACCGGAGAAAGCACCACAACCACACTTCGGGTATGCTATTAACATGAAGACGCATAGCAACGCATCCAAAAAGTGTATACAAACAGTCGAGAAACGTCATCGCCGTGAAAAATGTATAAAGCAAGCCGCACATACAGCGGGATAATAGAATCGGGGCCGCGGCAAAAAAGCACCGAATGAAAAATGCGCGGCTAAGAAAGCAATTTTAGCTCGCGAGGAAGGAAGATGCATAGCTCACGCGCATGCACCGGAAGTGAAGAGCTTGCGCGAGCTTCTTCGTAGATATACGTACAGATTAAAGCAACAGAGGCCACGCCACGAAGGAAAAAGAAGTTTTGGCGTATCAGGTTGAAAGTAGGTTCACCGCGTCTCTTCGGGAAATAAAGTAGCGTGAGTCGCGAGGAAAAGAAAGGAGTGTCAGGGGACGAAAGTTTTGGCGCGCGGATGAGGCGGAGCGACAAAGTTTTGGGCAGATCTTTGACGGCGACTTCGAGGGACGCAAGTTTCTTTCCTTTTCTTCTTTATTCTTCGCAGCGGCGATCACCCAAGAAAAATGGCGAGAGAAATTTCGGCGATTCAGATTGCAGCGCAAGTTGATTGTGAAAGTATATCGCGATGAAAGTCCCTCTGGTTGAACGCTGAAAGATGAATGAGTTAATTAACTCCACTTCTTTTGCTCTAAAAGTTTGATAAGCGAGCGCCGTTAGTCTAGACCCGGAGATTAAATTGTTTTTAGTTGGCGGAAGTTGTAACGACACGCACCACAACAACTGCTGCTGTTCGGGAAACTTCGCTGGTGGCGAACGCCAGCTTTTATCCAACGTCAACAAATGTAGCGGTTTGGAAGATTCGCGTAAATGACGTTACGTGAAAAATTGAGTAAGTATAATATTTATTTTAGCGAACATTGTCAAAATAATCAAATTTTAACTGGTTTAAGTGATTTAAAATTTGAAATATGTTATAGACATGTACTTTGAGGTAAATGAATTTGTTTCTGGTAAATTGATAATAACTATGATGACTAAGATAATGTCAATTAAGCATTGATTCCAAAACTATATCTTTAAAAAATTTCAAGGATTTTTAAAAATCTATCGCATGAGAAACTAGATAGAATTTGATAACCGACAAAAAAATTGTCAATCAACTTTATCACATTGATAAATGAAGTTTAGTTTATTTAGTCAACAGTTTAGTAAAAGCACCCAAAAAAATTATATGATAACAATACAAAAAATTTTTGCCCTTCAAACAACTCCTGAATTTAAAAACTCCTCTTAACATTCACACCTATGGCACCATCATTTTTTGGTGTCGGATGCTAAAAAGTAAGTGCTAAAAATCGTATCATTTCGATCATTTCAATACCGATCCAAAACTTCATCCTTTGCCCATACATTTATTTCCATTCACAAAATCCCCACATACTCCTTTAAAAAAAGAAAATGTCCCCATGTATTGAAACTGGTGCAGTCACGACATGGTCAAGACCAGAGAAGACCGGACCACTCGCAAGCTCGACTCGCCGAAAGTACAACAGCATGGTTCCCAAAATCATAAGAGTATTCCAAGAGAATAGGGTCGTCTCTGCTATCTGGAAAAAACCATCGCCTCGCCTCGTAATAATCCATCGACGAAAAGCAAAAAAAAAAGAAAAGAAAAAAAAGAAAAGGGGGTCGAGAGAGGAGGAGGCGCGCGAAGTGACGCGGATAGGTGGAGAGGTCGCGGGCGAGTGTCGGGGAAATCCGGAGGGGCGGCCGAGCCAGCCAGACCCGCGTGTATATAACGATTCGGGCGTAGCAGACGACGCCGCGTCGGCGGCGGGGGAAGCTGTATCGATTGGACGTTTTGTCGGGGACCGCGCGCCGATCCCCGGCCGGCCAAGACCACCGCCAACTTTCCTCTTCTCTCTGACTCCCCCCTTCCCGCCCGTCGTATAAACTCTCTTCTGCCTTTTTTATTATTATTTTTGTTGTCGGCAGCGGGGAAGAGGGCGGCGTTGGATATGAAGATCCGCCGATCGAAATTTCGTTCGTCGGGAAATTCGAGCGGCCGCGGGCTTGGCACTGGTCTGCGACGCGGGTTTTTGCAGGGCAACCACGGGGAAATGGATTGGCGGGCGGAGATGCACGCTCTCCCATGAGGGATAGGAAATTCATTCCGCTGGGAGGTGTATTCTTTTTTTTTTTTTTTTTGAGAGGGCTGTAATTCATAGGCGTTTTGTTTTGTCGCTGCGGGACGGAGAATAACGCACTTTTTTGTGTTAAAAGAGTCGGGGATGCGTTAGGTAGATTTATTCGACTGTAATTCTTGACTGTTGGAATTTCATTGGTTCGGATCAAAATTTGTTTCGAAAGAATAAATAATGTACTTTTTTGTGTGTTACGACTTATTTTCACGTCTCACGTTTAACGTTTTAAATGCTTTTTTTTTGTTTTTTTACTTACGGAGTTGTAAGTAGTAAGTGACACATATCAATATTAGGTCAGACCGTCCTTATGCTTTTCTAAAATCAATTGCGTTCAAGCGATAACTGGACTGTACATAAAAAAGGATGTGAATAAGGAGAACTATTATAGTTAGACAATAAAATCATAAAAAGATAATATATAATTAATAAAGAATTTTTTTATTAAGATTTCTCGAATTTTCAATAATTGGAAGGGAATGAATCTTGCATGAACAATATCTTTTTGCCTAATAAAATTTACTAATAAAATTTGATGTAAATAATTAGTGTTGTACAACATTAATTAATGTTACCTAAATTCCGTTTTACATTATGATAACGTAATTTAAACGTTTCTTACGTATTGTCAAAAAAAATGAAATTTTTTTACGAACCAATTGGATGTTCTACGAAATAATCTACATCCAATCAATAAAATTGTTTAAAAACTCCACAGAAATGTGATAAATAACCTCAATCTTCTAAAATGTTATACTCAGAGAAACGTTCACCTGAAAATGACTGAAACGGCTATAGTAAAGTAGTTCAGGCTGACATTCTGAAAAAGATGTCTATATATTCTATAATAATTCTATAATAATATACGCAATTTGTTAATTTTTTTTATAAAATATAATATGACTTCTTCAGAATGACTGTCTCTGACCCCTTTTTTAGATAGTATAGTATTTTTTACTATACATTTTACTACTTTACTTTTCTTTCAGTGTATTTTCAACATTCATTGCAAATAATTGACAAGAATGAACCTCGACCATAGTCCGAGCAGTGAAGTAAAATTAAGACATCCATCAAGAAAAAAGTGACGAAAGACAAAATGCACCGAAGTGTGAACCTCACGGCGCAGCTGCACTGGGCTATCGATTGAATCGAGGGCCGGGGCTTCCTCCTGCCCGAATGACGCGCGCGAAGTCGCCACCCATAAAACGCGATGCACCGGGCCCACAGGAGAAGTTCTAGTCCTAGTCAAATTAGACTTATTTGAAAAAGAAAATAATTGTAGACTTCACCAGGACTTTTCTTGCGGAGTAGGCTGAGACGTCGGCTGAGGCGTGGCCGCGAAATTTCAACTGGTATGGAGTAGACAGCCGAAACTGCGCGTGAAGGCAGTGTAATACGGCTTAATGGCTTCGCTGCGGACTGCCAGGACGCGGTGGGGCATGTGCTCGAAGTTTCGCCGAACTTCGTCTCTTGCTTGGTCTCTCACGGAATTGATATTAATAGTTGCACGGTTTTACGGGATTAATTTGTCAAACGTGGGCAAATGTGAGGTATAATTTGTTGAGGTATATGTATATGTATGTGATCGAGGCGATTGTTTAAGTTTGTTATTTAAAAGACATTTAAGACTCCCTTAATTTGTATAGCTTAAAACTATTTCTGTCGAAAGGAGAAAAATTCTCAGCTAAATATTGCTAATAGTCTATTTTAATGTTCGCGTTATTAGAAAAATTACGATAGTTAAATTTAGTGTAAATTTAATAAATTTTGCGGTAGTTCTTGTGAATTTTACAAAAAGCTATTATCTGTAATTTCTATAATAATATAACTCTAAGAGGACTTGAAAATGACTGTTGCAGTTTTTAGTAGATTTTTGTTCTAGAATGTAAAATTAATGATAAAATTATACAATGGTGAATTTTATTTTAAATTTTAGTACTATTTATACATTACTTATAATATTAAAAATTAATGACTGCATTAAAAGTGACAAAATTTCAAGACAACGATTTATACGTTGAATTCCATTACAGTTAAATATCGATAACTCGAAAAGCTCAATAACTCAAATTTTTTACCGCGACGTTCAACGATAAAATCCTTGATATTTCGAAAAATTTCATCTTGATAAGTCGAGATCGTTTTCTTGCTCTTTTATAAGAATTCAACTCTCGAAAAGCAAATTCGAAAAGCTGCGAAAGCTCTTGGCAAATAATTTTATATCGAAAGGGGTGATAGTATTTGATGAATGGTGCACTTTCGTCCATTAAATATTAAAAGCAAGAATTCTCGAACCTCAAATCTTATATATAATTCAACTTCCATAAATTTAAAGTCAAACTGCACACAACTTTGAAAATATTAAAAAGTCGAAACTTGAAGCTTCCCATTTTAATTCAACTTCATCGTAGAAATTTCTTATGTATTTTCAATTGCACAAAATCTTCTTCTACTAAACAAGATTTATCAATTATAAATAAGTTATAAATGTTTATTGAAGCTTCCATTGAACCAAATCCAGAATGACATGTTCATTTTCGATCAAAGAATCATTCTCTATAAAGTTTTAGCGAAATCCGGACCCCTGAAGTCGCAGCTTTCCTTCCTATTTTTCGCAGTATTACAAAACTCAAACTTTTCAATGAAAAACAGTTGACACAGAGTCGATCGCTTTCGACCACCGAATAAAATGTTCGAAAAGTTTTTTTTGCAATTAAAGTTTCGCCTTCGCGGAAATAACTTTTAAAGCAGCATAGAGGCACGAACAAAGCTATGTTCTATACAAAAGATACTCCCGAAGCCCGGAAAATATTACTTTAGAGAGCTACGACGCTGAACATTTGAAATATTCGCTTTAACAGTTGGACATTAAGCACCCGAGAAAATATATGCGTCTCACTTTTAAAAAGTATATACAAAGTTCAGTCAACATTGTGCGCGTTCGAGGCAATTGTGCGGGGCGCGAGAATTTATCGATCGTGCCGAATTTCGCGAGCGCGCACCTGAGGCAGGTCATACATCAATTCTCCGACCAAAGTCTTCCGCATACATTTTTTCATGAAATAAAATATCGAAGCGAGAAAGAAGAGCTATCAAAATCGAGATTTTACGTCGTAATTTCGCGGCTGGTGCTATGCCCTCGAGGAGGCGCCGATTTTAATGACGTGATATTAAACAGTTCGGCGATTTTAATGAGTCGCCAACGACGAGTTACGCTGGAAATTGAAAACTCCAATTTGCGAATCGGTTTCCCGCGAAATCGTATTATAACTCGCGCTGTACTCGTTGATCTTGGTTTATTGCGACAATTTTATACTGACGAAATATGTACGTTTTATCGAGGTTTTGTCGTTGTTAGCAACATATCATTAATTTTAATTGGCGAATCGTACAAATAATTTGATTCTAAATCCGATTATGGAAAAAAATTTGCAATAATAACGTAGAGTTTTGTGACACGCACTATTGATATTTTAATGTCTTATAGCAGAAACGATAAAATACAATAATAGGATTTTCTCGTGAAATAAAATGAAATGCTTCGATTTGCGGAAAAAGCAATATATACAAATACAAATCAAACAATTTGCATTCGAAAGCTGCGCATCGGCGTACCAGAATTAAACAAAGCACTACCGTTAATACAACGAAATCCGGAAAGCTACGTTCCGAGGATTTTCTCCGATCTCAATAACCAAAGTACGATGCAACTAAGCCCATTAGTATCTTGGCTCTGCTTTGTCTCTTACTCCAAATAAAAAATCGATACTGACAAGGGTAATGCTATCTTTTAAACCTTTGGATCAAGGATCTCGTTGAATCTTTAAACATATTTTCTTGTTTCTATTTTATAAAGAAATAAAAAAAGCTTTAGACCATAACAAATAATTACACTGAGAGGATTTTGTCTTAAAAATTACGGTGAAGCTCTCCGTAAAAACTATGATGGGAAAAACGTATAATCAAGAAACGATTTAGAAGCACTGAAAATCGGACCTTCGGCGAAGCTTTGTAGTTTTTGCAAGAAAAGCTCTGTAAAAATTACGCGGATTTTCTCGCAAAAATTACTGTAAAGCTTCCCGTGAAAATAACGGAACTACAATTTTTGTAAAAATTGCAATGCTTCTCCAATAGACCAAGCTTCAGGTAAAAAGTTACTGGGATTTTCTCGCAAAAATTACCAGAGCTTGCAAGTCCCTTAATTAGATTTCTTCGGGTAATTTTTACGGGAAGGTTCAACGTAATTTTTATGCGAAAATGTTCTCAATCTCAAATTAATACAATCAATCCTATATATTTCACGCGTTTAATAAATAATAGTTTTTAATAATCACTTAAAAGAGAAAATATGTTATACCAATTATAAACAGCTTTTTTTTAGCAATTATATAGTTGAAAATTAACGCTATAATAAAATCGAACCTTAACTTCCATTTCATTTCTCATAAAAATATCTCGAAAATTTTCAACGAAATCCCTGATCTAAAGGCCTGACACTCGCCCAGTGAACGAAGTAGGTCCCGATGCCAAGCCTCTCGGAAAAAGTTAAAGCTCCCGCCGCTCAATTAAGAGCCTCCCAGAGAGAAAGAGGGAGAGAGCTTTTCGAAAATACAATCGCGTCTAAACCCGCCACCTCGAAGCAATGCGGGTCCAGCGGTAAATCCCAGCGATAAATTGAGCAAGGTTTTCACCTACGGGGTAAAAAAAGCGGCGAAATCAATTTGCGCTCGGGAGGGTCGACGTTAACCCGTGCAAATCTCGAATCCCATGAGTAACAGGCGGGCGCGCGTCGGGCATGCCTAATGGTCTGGCCCGGCTCTGTATATAACGCTTTGACAAAAAAAAATGAACGAAACGAAGTTTATCGATCCTGGGCTCTTTCGTATACCTCGCGGCTGGATACACAAGGAGCGACGGAGCGCGAAGCTCTATAGTCTGGGCAAATAACGCGTAAGTCGTGTTTAATGGTACCGAGCGTATACGTTCTGCTTTTCGAGAGTGTACGTAAGGCGCTTCTTCGAAGGGCTTAAGTTTGTCTGGGGGTCTTCACTCCTTTGAAGTTTAAATAACGAATATAATGATGCGGGTGGAGCTCTCTGTATGCATATGATTCGCATTGGCAGATACTTATAATTTCCAGTTTGAAGGAATAATTGTTGACGATAGCAACGTAATTTTTAATGTATTATTCGCGGTTAATTTTAAGTGTGTGGTTTATTAAATCTTGGTTTGTACATAATTTTAAGAATTTTAACTAATTAATCTGAAATCGTTTTAATTGATTTTGGTCATTTACTGAAGAAATAATATAATTTAAACTTAGAGTGCTTTTATCATTCATGTTACTCATAGTATTAGTGTAAAATTTTTGAAAAATCGAGAACTCACAGATAGTTGTATAATGAAAGGTACATTTTAATTCAATTTATGGTAGATGCGAAACTTTTATCTTGTACAACAAAAATTCAATCTAATAAAATAATAATCATTTTAAATATTATTTTAGTTACCATTATAGATCAATAATACATTAAATCTTTTACTTTAAGTTTAAATAAATCATTATAATAAAAAATGAGTAATTGGTAGTACTTTAAAATCCCAGACGATAATTAATTTATGTTAGGCTGTAAATCAATTAAAGTCAACAAGCAATTTAAATTTCTGTTTTTAGTATCAGTAAATTGAATGTCATTAAGTCAATGAATTTATAAACTTGGATGTACACCGGAGCACTGCAAATAAAACAGCGAATTGAACGCGCGGAAAAAGGCAGACAAGAAAAAAAAGGTGGCTTTGAAAATATACAAGCGACTATTCAATTATCAGACTAAATGACTGCAGGTATAAACATTCTAAATCGAATAATCAGTCGGCAACTTGTTTAAATCAGAATATCTAAATTCCATCAAGTTTTTATTCGCAGAGCTACAGCAACGCGAGGGGCTTTTTCACGGCGCGTTTAATTTCATCGAACAAATTTGCATTTTATTTAAATTCTCCGAATTGAAAGAAATTGCAGCAAACGCTACGGTATAAAAAAAACATTTCATTTCGTTAATTGAATAAAAAATGCGAATCGAGTTCACTTGTCGTCGCGAGAGAAAACATATACTCGTATAATCAAAATGTATACGCACGGGAGTAGAAAATCTTCGTGGGTTTTTTTCCTCCCCTTTTGTAGGCGTATAAAATATAAATGGTTCGCGGTTGTTATTACGCCGCGACTCCATCCATGACCGACTGTTCGCATGAATGATTTCGAATGACGGAACTCGACACGCAGCGACGTGCATACCCGATGACGAAATTACTACTCCGTTGACACGTGTAAATTCCGCTGCTTGCACGTGTCTGCTACTGTGCAAATTTGCACAGTCGAATATTTATGCAAATTTATTATTAATTATTCACAACTCGGCGTGTGCACCTACGACGCATTTAAATCGTAATTTTTTTTACCCTCAGTATTTTAAAACAGTTTACATTTTCTGATTGTACTTAGAAAAAAAAATAAAAAAAATTCCTTTATTACTGGGGCGTCAATAATAAAAAAAAGGGTTCCAAGTGAAAAAATTTTTTGTTAGCGTTAATTTTTTGTTAGCGTTATTATTGTTATAATCAATTATTCACAATATAGAACGTGCACCTTTTTGATCCATATAAATTTTAATTTCTTTTACGTCCTTGATCAGTGTATTAAAAATGCTACATTTTTATCTCCTTTCGTTTTCTTTTTTTAATTTCAATTTAACTATAGGACGTTAATATAATAAAAAAGGGGGCTCCGAGTGAAAAATTTTCAGTCGCGCAAATTTTTTGTCAACGAGTTATTCCAGAAAATTTCGAGGCCGTCAGTTCCATTGTCTCCGGCGCTTTGCATTTGGATCGCCACCCCAGTAAGCAGTTAGACACTGAATTCGCGCCCCGTCGGGCGTTTCGGGCCAGATTTACATGCTAAAGGCATAGGGAGGGTTGCGCAGCGGGCAATCGAGTGTCGCGTTGCTTATGGGGATAGATGGAAACGACCCGCAATGCCAGACTCCTGCGTCGGCGAAATGGCCGTTCGGAAGCTTAGGGGTACGACCCACTTTGAATTCACTCTCGAAAACTCGAGCACGCACGAGAGGA
Organism: Sycophila quercilanae; assembly: GCA_035582995.1. Taxonomy (NCBI): domain Eukaryota; kingdom Metazoa; phylum Arthropoda; class Insecta; order Hymenoptera; family Eurytomidae; genus Sycophila; species Sycophila quercilanae. The sequence continues at coordinate 5,086 of JAWWEP010007251.1, read as the reverse complement.
TCTGCTTTTTAGTTTTCGCGAAAATCTCGGAACGCTCGATGGCAAAGATTAGGAGACGAAAGCGTATTATTTCGGTTGAAAAATGGCCGTGTTTTAGGGCTCGGAAATTGCTCTGGGCGAGTTAGTCAAATGAGCCTTTATGATAATTATCGTATGGTTATTGTAGTTTAAGGACTGGAATAATGTTTGAGGATGGTGATAATTAGATTACCTGCGCACTATGACGATAAAATTATATGTGCATACGTGAGAATTACAGCGCAGCTATTGAAAATCGTATTTTATGTTTAAAATATAGGTATAATAAAATTTTATTATATATAGTGTAATAAAAATGTCACTGGACGATGCAGTGTTATAACGGGTAAAACTATAATGGTGAAGTACTATATTTAACATTTCCGAAAAATTCGTTGAATTGAAACCTTGTAGAAGCTTTTTATCATTTATCTGAGGATATATGAAGTGCAGTGCACATAGTTTTACTTCATAACACTTTTTTATTTGCAAAGTTGGCGCGCTTTTCGTACTCAATTTTGTACATTAGAATTTCGCGTTACATATATTTAAGATTTTAAGGAAATTTTCCTTAAATTCTTGATTTAAAACAAACTACAAAGTTAATATTCATTTTCGTGAAGGGTCATAAATCATTGTACATTAAACGAACGTTACAAGCGGTTCCTTTATTCTCAATCAATTTTACAAAAATCGGATTTACAATTTTTAATTTTTCTTTTGGGAATAAAATTTCTACAAAATTTTCACATTTGGTTATTGCAATATTAATGGTAAGTATAATAAATGATTAAGATATTAATCAGGATTTAAAAATCATGTAATAATAATGTAATATGACATCTTTATTTTAGTTGCTCAGTAGATAGACCGCTAAAAATTAAGTGCCTTTATTTTTCCAATTGCGCACGTGCAAGAATTTATTAATTTATTTATCGAAAATTTCAAATAAATAAGTTATTAAAAGATACAAAAGAAAACCCAGTCATAGCATTTTCCATTACAATTCGCATTCAATATATTTCAATAAGGCTTCTGGAGACGTACGTAATGTAATGTTCACATGATAAAAAGAAATACTTTCCTCATCTCGCCTGAAGAAATCTCACTGCATTGAACGCGCAAAGTTAATAAAACACGTTCGCTTTGGAGGGCAGTTCCCTCACTTCCCACCCTATAATATATATACGCATAAAAGTCTCCATCTTATGATTCATACGTTTTCGCATTTTTTAAGGAAGTCATGGAAGCCTTTCAGATGCCAAGCATAACCGATACTTTCTCCGTCAGTTATATTTTATACTACAAGTTTCACCTCAAAGTTTATTCTTAAAAGAAACGACTGCAATGTACTCACACTTGTCAGTCCTTCTTTTTTTAAAATAATTTCGTAGAATCATTCGGTCCTCGATGTCGAAAATAAAAAACATAATAAAACTCTGGCGTTGCAAATTTTCGCCCGTTGATTTCGTCGTCTCGAGCATGTGCCGACGTACTCCGGCGCGAAATCGAATAACAGAACCCGTACAGGTGCGACAGGAGGGCGGTCCCTTGGAAATGTATTGCGTTCACGTGGAGAACCTCGGAAAAAATGTTTTCTGTGAGAAGCAGAGGAAAACGCCCGGCTTCGTGATATTTCCGCCCTCATAATTTACATATATTCATCGTGTCGACCCGCTGCATTTTGCATAACGGGATTATTTTTTTGTAAAAAAATAAAAAATATATAAAACATAAAATGAAACCATCAAAGCCTGATGGATTATTTTGTTCAATTTCCGTCTGGATATAGCAAGCGGTAAAATTGCCTGGTGGCGCCCGACGATTTTTTTTTATGCGCTGCGTAAATATGAATCAGATTAAGCTTTTAGTGGACGAGGTCCTGTCGATGGGACGTCGACAAGACTAACGCAAGTTGCGCGACGCTTTTGATGCGATTTTTCATGCAGATGTGCTTTCGATCGGATTTATTAAAAACCAAAAAAAATAAAACGGACAGTCAGTGTTTGCTTTTCATTTTTGTACGAAGCTATAGGACGCGCAGTCTCGGCGAAATGTAAAATTATTCGTTTCAAGGGAGGATCCCTTTTTCTGATACGTCGAACGTGAATTTTTTTTTTCAACTTTATGTTTCCAGTGTACGGTGGAAATTCACTTTCAGCGTGTTTTAATTTCGATAACAGGTCTTTTTATCGGTGTCTCTATACTTTTCTTCGCAAATTGATTTTGTTATCCTTGAATATTGTTAGTAAGTAGAAAAATAATATATCAAAGAATATTTGTTAAATAAAAATGTGCATATTTTAGAAAATTACTCATGAATTAATCAAAATACTTTTTGAAATGCTTCACAGCGTGATTACATGATTAAAAAGAAAAATGCATATAGGACTCGGAATTGTGGAAAACGACTTTTTAAAGGCCTCTATCTAATTGCATAGATTCTTCTACGCGGAGGAAATAATGAAAATTATTTTTAAAATTTTAAGCAGTTTTTTTCATTAATGTAGCTCGAAATTTTTACAAAGCTTTATTAAATACAATGAAAAATATTAAAATAGTATTAAAAACTAAATAGGAATTCCTTAAATTATAATAAGTCCAGATTCCCTCTAATCTTTTTTACTGCCACTTTTAATTTCCTTGCATTCTGTCCAATTTTCTCTCTTGAATTATTAATTTAATTTATTTCATCTTAATAAATCTTGGTGTACCTATCACAGATATTTCGATAAATTCATTCTGATAAGAACCATTGGCGACACCCATAATTTAAATAACGTTTCAAAATCCGGATATATCGACCACGTGCGAAGTTTGTAAGCTTCTTTAATTAACGTACTCGACATCCGGTAATTCAAGCGTAATCTTGTAAAATGCACGAAGCTCGAGAGGCCCCGATGGGCATTTTGCGATGAATTACTCAGCATACTTATGAGCCCCGCAGAAAATTGAAAATCGACGGTGGCGCAACTCAATTATCGCCGAGATTAATGTGCGCTTCTCGTAAAGTCCGCCCCCGTAACAACTGTAACATTAATCTCGAGATCTGCATAATTCTAGATCGGCGGCAGATTTGTTGGCGCGCCGCGTGACTCGAGCGTTTAGTCCTGTCAACCAAGCGCCCGACCTCTGCAGACTTTATCTAAATATTCAACACCCCTGCGGAGGATTTTACTAGCAAACCCTGTTTTAAATGCGGCTTTCGATCAAAGGTCGTGGGAATAAATTTAGAGGCCGGCACTGAAGAATCGCTGCATTGATAAATATTTTCGCTGCTCTGCTTAGTCGGCTACTGAAAATAGTCGCAGCTGATAGTGCGAACTATTACTAAGAAATGAAAGGATCTTTAAATCGATTTAGTGTAACAAGAACATTTTTTAAATATGCAATACAATTTACATTTTAAATGTCCAATATATTGTAGATTTTATTTATAGATTTTTCGTTAGAATGCCTTGTTTTCATCTATTTTGTAGTTTTAGTTATTGATTAAAGCTCTGGAATTTTTTAATCATTTAGAGAATATTGAAAAAATTTTAGGTCTATATTTGAATTTTGTACTTCAGAAGTAAATAACAAATTAAAAGTGATGAAGAAATTATCGCCAATTCAAACATTTGCATAAACCTAGAAAGATGAATAATTGGGCAAACATTGTTCAAGCAGAAAATTTTTGCATTAAAAGCTCCATTTTGAAATGCAAACATAAATTTCTACGTTGCACTCTAATGTACTCCAATAACCTACTTTTGTTACTCCTATATAGTTTTGATTTATATTCTGCCTTATTAATCTTGAAACTCTGGAACTTTATTAACATCCTACACGCCGAACTTCTTTTATTAAAGCACATTTATATAATGTTTTTATTATTTCATTACGAAATTTTAATCTCTGCTTGAATTTATAATCAACGTTTTTATCCCTCCTTTTAATAAATGAATTAATTATAATCGGATAAAATAAAGCAGTTTTATATCTTTTTTTAATTAAACTTTTCATATTTGATTAAATGAATTATAGAACGATTAAAGAGAATAATAACCAATGTAATGTTTGTTTTATAAAAAACATAAGTTAACGTCTAAATTTAATTATTTATTTTCTGTGAATAATTAATGTATAATGATTTATATATATTATGTAACAACAAACAAAAAGTTTCATCAATTCCAATAAAACGATTTATCAAAACAGTAGTTACGACGTTTAAGTACAAAAAACAAGTAAAACTAACAAAAAATCAAGCATCGTCACGTCAATGAAAGAAAACTTATCCTCGTTGTGGCAATGAAAAGTGGCGCGTCGGCTCAGCAGAAAAGGCCGTATACGTCAAACTCACGTCGACATATCCTGGAAGCTTAACTCTCCTCTTTTATTTAATGCTCGGCGTCCGCAATCCGTCAAAATCCATAGGAGAGAGTTATCACGGCCACTGATGCGAAATGGGAACGGAGGACGCGCACCCGGGTCTTATCAAGCCTCTTGAAAAAAAAAAAAAAAAAAATCCGCGTCTCGGATTTTGCACACTGCAATCGGCGATGTAGAAGCGCATACCTCTAGACTTCCTGCGTCAAGAGGGTCCTTTATTCGAGCCTGGTCTGATGTTCCCTCGCGCGTTCACCGGAATTGTTTTCAATGCGAAGGGAGGAAATCGAGGGAAGCGCGCGCCATTTCATTTTCCACGGGGATATGGCACTGTCGCTGTTTCCTTCTCTTCTGCTTCTCTTTTTACCTCCTCCTCCCTTCTTTTCTCTCGTTGCCCCTTTTTTTATCCCCGACCGGTGCGACGAAGGCGTAATTATTCTGCTGCCGATATCGCGCTTATATAAACTAAAAAATAAACGGGCGGTAGATACCTGGTTGCTTTTTTCGCTGCTGCAATTGCTCTTTTGCCTCGCTTTAAACGTACACCTTTTTACGCGGTATTTGCGCGGTAAAAGCCTGCGAACGCTTAATTTATTTGCGTTTGTTATATAATTTCATTCGACCAATCGCTACTTTTTTTTCGCTTTGTGAATTTATTCTATATAAAATATTCTATATAAAATATTCTATATAAAAT